>OZ024735.1:10586062-10997998 GCA_964016875.1 Fallopia convolvulus
AAGAGTGTCTGGTGATCAACAAGAAGACCAATAAAATTATCCTGAAGGGAAGAAGGTCCAACAACATTTATGTGGTGGATACAGAATTTGAGCCACCAAGGAAACTGTGCTTGGCAAGTTCCCTTGATGAAACGGAACTCTGGCATCGAAGGCTAGGACATGCAGGCATGAACCAAATCTTGAAGCTCTATCTACAGGATCTCGTCGTCGGTCTCCCACGAATCAACCTTGAAGGAGTCAAGATGTGTGAAGCCTGTGTTCGAGGAAAGCAAACAAGGAACTCCTTCAAGCCCAAAAGGATGGTGAGCACGACCAGGCCCTTAGAGCTAATTCATATGGATCTTTGCGGTCCCATGCACACCGAAAGCTATGGAGGAAAGAGGTACATGTATGTTTTAATCGATGACTTTTCACGATTCACATGGGTGCTATTCTTGAGATCAAAATCAGATACCTTCAAGGAATTCGAAGTCCTAATCACAAGAATGGAGGTCAGCATGGGACTCAAACTCAAGGCTCTCAGATCTGATCATGGAACAGAGTTTGAAAACTCACAGTTCCTAAGATACTGTGACAAACATGGGATCTCCATAACTCACAGTTCCTAAGATACAGTTCTCCGAGTTTTGATAATGACAAACGCTATAAGGGAACTAATGTGCTTTGATCAAGTATTTCTAAGGAACACAGGTTGAGCAAAGAACTTCCATGAATGAGCGCACAATGAAGAGTTCCCATCAAGGGAACTTTGAAGAGGAAAGTTCCCATTAAATGAGAACTCCTAGGAATGACCAGAGAACACAGGCTTACACGATGAAGAGTTTCTCTCAAAGGAACTCAGAAGAAGACAGTTCCCACAACATGGAAACTCACATGTGAGGACAAGGACCGATCAGCGCATATCACGGGATCCTGTCTTGGACAGGATGAAGGCACAGTCTGAGGAGCAGACTGTCACGATTGATCCAACGGTCCGATCATTTCAAGAAGTTGACCTAGTTCAAATTGAAGTCACATGTGAAGAAAGTACAACTTGGGCATCAAGCAAAGGGCATTTCGGACACAAATGAAAGATGCGATTGAAGCCCAAGTTCACTCGAGTATAAAGCCAAATGAATAGTACTCGGATTGAGTACTTCTCCCAGAACTCACAAATACCCACAACAGAGAAAGAGAAAGAAGAAGAGAAGTCCCCGACGGCGAGTGTCTGATCTCGACGACGGTGAAGCCGAGTTCCCAGGAGCAAGGGAACTGCGATTCGGTGTAAGGTTTGAGTTACTTATTTAGTGATTGTTGTTCGCTTAGGAACTCAGCTGAGAAGATTCATTAGTGTTGCTAGAGTTAGGTAGAACTCGTAGGAACAGAGAAGTTTGAATCTGACTGTTTGTAACTAAGGAACAAATCAATAATATAAGTAAGTCATTCAAAATCCTCCAAGCGGAGGTAGAGGTTTACCCATACAACTAGTTGGTTGTAGTGGGGTTCCTCTATAAGGAACTGTGTTCTTTCAGCGTTTTAATTACTTGCGATATTATTCCTTCCGCTGCCTTGGGAACAGCTTAACAGCCAGTTCCCAAGCTTTTGCTAACTCGTTCACGATCCAACAAAGACCGATCGAATAAAAGCATAAATTCGAACCTAGAAACCGAATGCCACATTTAGGAGTGACATTTACATGAACATTTCAACAAACACTTGGCGTGCAATGTTAGATCACAAGTCATTTTAAAGGCAAAAGGAGACAAGTGAACTTTAAAAACATCTAGGCATAAGCATAAAGAACGAGGATACTATCAAGCCAATAAGCACATTCTGCACTATAAACTCTAGACCGATCGAATAAAAGCATTAATTCTAACCTTGAAACCGAATGCCACATTTAGGAGTGACATTTACATGGACATTTCATCTAACACTTGGTGTGCAATGTTAGATCACGGGTCATTTTAAATGCAAAAGGAGAAAAAATAAGTGAACTTTACGGACATCTAGGCATAAACATAAAGAATGAGGATAGTATCAAGCCAATAAGCACATTTTGTACAATAAAATCAAGACCAATCGAATAAAACCATAAATTCGAACCTAGAAACCGAATGCCACATTTAGGAGTGACATTTACATGGACATTTCATCTAACACTTGGCGTGCAATGTTAGATCACAAGTCATTATAAAGGCAAGAGGAGAAAAAACAAGTGAACTTTAAAGACATCTAGGCATAAAAATAAATAATGAGGATAGTATCAAGCCAATAAGCACATTCTGCACTATAAAATCAAGACCGATCAAATGAAAGCATAAATTCGAACCTAGAAACCGAATGCCACATTTAGGAGTGACATTTACATGGACATTTCATCTAACAGTTGGCGTGCAATGTTAGATCACAAGTCATTTTAAAGGCAAAAGGAGATAAAACAAGTGAACTTTAAAGACATCTAGGCATAAGCATAAAGAATGAGGATAATATCAAGCCAATAAGCACATTCTGCACTATAAAATCAAGACCGATCAAATGAAAGCATAAATTCGAACCTAGAAACCGAATGCCACATTTAGGAGTGACATTTACATGGACATTTCATCTAACAATTGGCGTGCAATGTTAGATCACAAGTCATTTTAAAGGCAAGAGGAGAAAAAACAAGTGAAGTTTAAAGACATCTAGGCATAAACATAAAGAATGAGGATAGTATCAAGCCAATAAGCACGTTCTGCACTATAAAATCTAGACCGATCGAATAAAAGCATTAATTCGAACCTAGAAACCGAATGCCACATTTAGGAGTGACATTTACATGGACTAACATCGAACACTTGGCGCGCAATGTTAGATCACAACTCCATTTTTAAGGCAAAAGGAGAAAAAACAAGTGAACTTTAAAGACATCTACGCATAAGCATAAATAATGAGGATATTATCAAGCCAATCAGCACATTCTGCACTATAAAATCAAGGCCGATCGAATAAAAGAATAAATTCAAAGCTAGAAACCGAATGCAATATCTAGGAGTAACATTTACATGGACATTTCATCGAACAATGGCGTGCGATGTTAGATCACAAGTGCCTTTTTAAAGGCAAAAGGAGAAAAAACAAGTGAACTGTAAGGACATCTAGGCATAAGCATAAAGAACGAGGATAGTATCAAGCCAATAAGCGCATTCTGCACTATAAAATCTAGACCGATCGAATAAAAGCATTAATTCGAACCTTGAAACCGAATGCCACATTTAGGAGTGACATTTACATGGACATTTCATCTAACACTAGGCGTGCAATGTTAGATTACGGGTCATTTAAAATGCAAAAGGAGAAAAAATAAGTGAACTTTACAGACATCTAGGCATAAACATAAAGAATGAGGATAATATCAAACCAATAAGCACATTTTGTACTATAAAATCAAGACCGATCGAATAAAACCATAAATTCGAACCTAGAAACCGAATGCCACATTTAGGAGTGACATTTACATGGACATTTCATCTAACAATTGGCGTGCAATGTTAGATCACAAGTCATTTTAAAGGCAAGAGGAGAAAAAACAAGTGAACTTTAAAGACATCTAGGCATAAACATAAATAATGAGGATAGTATCAAGCCAATAAGCACATTCTGCACTATAAAATCTAGACCGATCGAATAAAAGCATTAATTCGAACCTAGAAACCGAATGCCACATTTAGGAGTGACATTTACATGGACTAACATCGAACACTTGGCGCGCAATGTTAGATCACAAGTCCATTTTTAAAGCCAAAAGGAGAAAAACCAAGTGAACTTTAAAGACATCTACGCATAAGCATAAATAATGAGGATATTATCAAGCCAATTAGCACTTTCTGCACTATAAAATCAAGACCGATCGAATAAAAGAATAAATTCAAAGCTAGAAACCGAATGCAATATCTAGGAGTGACATTTACATGGACATTTCATCGAACAATGGCGTGCGATGTTAGATCACAAGTCCCTTTTTAAAGGCAAAAGGAGAAAAAACAAGTGAACTTTAAGGACATCTAGGAATAAGCATAAAGAATGAGGATAGTATCAAGCCAATAAGCACATTATGCACTAGGAAATCAAGACTGATCGAATAAAAGCATAAATTCGAACCTAGAAACCGAATTCCACATTTAGGAGTGACATTTACATGGACATATCATCGAACACTTGGCGTGCAATGTTAGATCACATGTCCTTTTAAAGGCAAAAGGAGAAAAAAAAAGTGAACTTTAGAGACATCAATGCATAAACATAATGAGGATAGTATCAAGCCAATCAGCACATTCTGCACTATAAAATCAAGAGCGATCGAATAAAAGAATAAATTGAAACCTCGAAACCGAATGCAATATCTAGGAGTGACATTTACATGCTCATTTCATCGAACGACGACGTACAATGTTAGATCACAAGTCCATTTTAAAACGCAAAAGGAGAAAAAACAAGTGAACTTTAAAGACATCTAAGCATAAGCATACAGAATGAGGATAGTATAAAGTCAATAAGCACATTCTGCACTACGAAATCAAGACCGATCGAATAAAAGCATAAATTCGAACCTAGAAACGGAATGCCACATTTAGGAGTGACATTTACATGGACATTTCATCGAACACTTGGCGTGCATTGTTAGATAACAAGTCATTTTAAAGGCAAAAGGAGACAAGTGAACTTTAAAGACATCTAGGCATAAGCATAAAGATTGAGGATAGAATCAAGCCAATAAGCACATTCTACAATATAAAATCAAGACCGATCGAATAAAAGCATAAATTCGAACCTAGAAACCGATTACCAAATTTAAGAGTGACATTTACATGGTCTAACATCAAACACTTGGCGTGCAATGTTAGATCACAAGTCATTTTAAAGGCAAAAGGAGAAAAAAAACAAGTGAACTTTGAAGACATCTAGGCATAAGCATAAAGAATGAGGATAGTATCAAGCCAATAAGCACATTCTGCTCTATAAAATCAAGACCGATCGAATAAAAGCATAAATTCGAACCTAGAAACCAAATGTCACATTTAGGAGTGACATTTACATGGACATTTCATCTAACACTTGGCGTGCAATGTTAGATCACGGGTCATTTTAAATGCAATAGGAGAAAAAATAAGTGAGCTTTACACACATCTAGGCCTAAACATAAAGAATGAGGGTAGTATCAAGCCAATAAGCACATTCTGTACTATAAAATCAAGACCGATCGAATAAAAGCATAAATTCGAACCTAGAAACTGAATGCCACATTGAGGAGTGACATTACATGGACATTTCATCTAACACTTGGCGTGCAATGTTAGATCACAAGTCATTTTAAAGGCAAGAGGAGAAAAAACAAGTGAACTTTAAAGACATATAGGCATAAGCATAAAGAATGAGGATAGTATCAAGCCAATAAGCACATTCTGCACTATAAAATCAAGACCGATCAAATGAAAGCATAAATTCGAACCTAGAAACCGAATGCCACATTTAGGAGTGACATTTACATGGACATTTCATCGAACACTTGACGTGCAATGTTAGATCACAAGTTCATTTTTAAAGGCAAAGGGAGAAAAAACAAGTGAACTTTAGAGACATCAACGCATAAACATAATGAGGATAGTATCAAGCCAATCAGCACATTCTGCACTATAAAATCAAGAGCGATCGAATAAAAGAATAAATTGAAACCTCGAAACCGAATGCAATATCTAGGAGTGACATTTACATGCTCATTTCATCGAACGACGGCGTACAATGTTAGATCACAAGTTCATTTTAAAACGCTAAAGGAGAAAAAACAAGTGAACTTTAAAGACATCTAAGCATAAGCATAAAGAATGAGGATAGTATAAAGTCAATAAGCACATTCTGCACTACGAAATCAAGACCGATCGAATAAAAGCATAAATTCGAACCTAGAAACGGAATGCCACATTTAGGAGTGACATTTACATGGACATTTCATCGAACACTTGGCGTGCATTGTTAGATAACAAGTCATTTTAAAGGCAAAAGGAGACAAGTGAACTTTAAAGACATCTAGGCATAAGCATAAAGAATGAGGATAGAATCAAGCCAATAAGCACATTCTACAATATAAAATCAAGACCGATCGAATAAAAGCATAAATTCGAACCTAGAAACCGATTACCAAATTTAAGAGTGACATTTACATGGTCTAACATCAAACACTTGGCGTGCAATGTTAGATCACAAGTAATTTTAAAGGCAAAAGGAGAACAAAAACAAGTGAACTTTAAAGACATCTAGGCATAAGCATAAAGAATGAGGATAGTATCAAGCCAATAAGCACATTCTGCTCTATAAAATCAAGACCGATCGAAAAAAAGCATAAATTCGAACCTAGAAACCAAATGTCACATTTAGGAGTGACATTTACATGGACATTTCATCTAACACTTGGCGTGCAATGTTAGATCACGGGTCATTTGAAATGCAATAGGAGAAAAAATAAGTGAGCTTTACACACATCTAGGTCTAAACATAAAGAATGAGGGTAGTATCAAGCCAATAAGCACATTCTGTACTATAAAATCAAGAACGATCGAATAAAAGCATAAATTCGAACCTAGAAACTGAATGCCACATTGAGGAGTGACATTACATGGACAATTCATCTAACACTTGGCGTGCAATGTTAGATCACAAGTCATTTTAAAGGCAAGAGGAGAAAAAACAAGTGAACTTTAAAGACATCTAGGCATAAGCATAAAGAATGAGGATAGTATTAAGCCAATAAGCACATTCCGCACTATAAAATCTAGACCGATCGAATAAAAGCATTAATTCGAACCTAGAAACCGAATGCCACATTTAGGAGTGACATTTACATGGACTAACATGAAACACTTGGCGCGCAATGTTAGATCACAAGTCCATTTTTAAAAGCAAAAGGAGAAAAAACAAGTGAACTTTAAAGACATCTACGCATAAGCATAAATAATGAGGATATTATCAAGCTAATCAGCACATTCTGCACTTTAAAATCAAGACCGATCGAATAAAAGAATAAATTCAAAGCTAGAAAGCGAGTGCAATATCTAGGAGTGACCTTTACATGAACATTTCATCGAACAATGGCGTGCGATGTTAGATCACAAGTCCCTTTTTAAATGCAAAAGTTGAAAAAAGAAGTGAACTTTAAGGACATCTAGGCATAAGCATAAACAATGAGGATAATATCAAGCCAATCAGCACATTCTGCACTATAAAATCAATACCGATCGAATAAAAGCATAAATTCGAACCTAGAAACCGAATGCCACATTTAGGAGTGACATTTACATGGATATTTCATCGAACACTTGTCGTGCAATGTTATATCACAAGTCATTTTAAAGGCAAAAGGAGACAAGTGAACTTTAAAGACATCCAGGCATAAGCATAAAGAATGAGGATAGAATCAAGCCAATAAGCACATTCTGCACTATAAAATCAAGACCCATCGAATAAAAGCATAAATTCGAACCTAGAAACCGAATACCAAATTTAAGAGTGACATTTACATGGTCTAACATCGAACACTTGGCGTGCAATGTTAGATCACAAGTCATTTTAAAGGCAAAAGGAGAAAAAACAAGTGAACTTTAAAGACATCTAGGCATAAGCATAAAGGATGAGGATAGTATAAGGCCAATAAGCACATTCTGCACTATAAAATCAAGACCGATCGAATAAAAGCATAAATTCGAACCTAGAAACCGAATGCCACATTTTGGAGTGACATTTACATGGACTAACATCGAACACTTGGCGTGCATTATTAGACCACAAGTCCATTTTTAAAGGCAAAAGGAGAAAAAACAAGTGAACTTTAAAGACATCTGGGCATAAGCATAAAGAATGAGGATAGTATCAAGCCAATAAGCCCGTTCTACACTACGAAATGAAGACCGATCGAATAAAAGCATAAATTCAAACCTGGAAACCGAATGCCACATATAAGAGTGACATTTACATGGACATATCATCGAACACTTGGCGTGCAATGCTAGATCACAAGTCCATTTTTAAAGACAAAAGGAGAAAAAACAAGTGAACTTTAAAGACATCTAGGTATAAGCATAAAGAATGAGGATAGTATCAAGCCAACAAGCACATTCTGCACTATAAAATCAAGACCGATCAAATGAAAGCATAAATTCGAACCTAGAAACCGAATGCCACATTTAGGAGTGACATTTACATGGACATTTCATCTAACACTTGGCGTGCAATGTTAGATCACAAGTCATTTTAAAGGCAAAAGGAGATAAAACAAGTGAACTTTAAAGACATCTAGGCATAAGCATAAAGAATGAGGATAATATCAAGCCAATAAGCACATTCTGCACTATAAAATCAAGACCGATCAAATGAAAGCATAAATTCGAACCTAGAAACCGAATGCCACATTTAGGAGTGACATTTACATGGACTAACATCAAACACTTGACGTGCAATGTTAGATCACAAGTCATTTTAAATGCAAAAGGAGAAAGAAACAAGTGAACTTTAAAGACATCTAGGCATAAGCATAAAGAATGAGGATAGTATCAAGCCAATAAGCACATTCTGCACTATAAAATCAAGACCGATCGAATGAAAGCATAAATTCAAACCTAGAAACCGAATGCCACATTTAGGAGTGACATTTACATGGACATTTCATCTAACACTTGGCGTGGAATGTTAGATCACAAGTCATTTTAAAGGCAAAAGGAGAAGAAACAAGTGAACTTTAAAGACATCTAGGCATAAGCATAAAGAATGAGTATAGTATCCAGCCAATAAGCACATTCTGCACTATAAAATCAAGACCGATCGAATGAAAGCATAAATTCGAACCTAGAAACCGAATGCCACATTTATGAGTGACATTTACATGGACATTTCATCTAACACTTGGCGTGAACTTTAAAGACATCTAGGCATAAACATCGAACACACATTTAGGAGTGAACTTTAAAGACATCTAGGCATAAACATCGAACACTTGGCGTGCAATGTTAGATCACAAGTCATTTTAAAGTCAAAAGGAGAAAAAAACAAGTGAACTTTAAAGACATTTAGGCATAAGCATAAAGGAGGAGGATAGTATCAAGCCAATAAGTACATTCTGACTATAAAATCAAGACCGATCGAATAAAAGCATAAATTCGAACCTAGAAACCGAATGCCACATTTAGGAGTGACGTTTATATGGACATTTCATCTAACACTTGGCGTGCATTGTTAGATAACAAGTCATTTAAAAGGCAAAAGGAGAAAAAACAAATGAACTTTAAAGAAATCTAGGCATAAGCATAATGAATGAGGATAGTATCAATCCAATAAGAACATTCTGAACTATAAAATCCAGACCGATCGAATAAAAGCATTAATTCGAGCCTTGAAACCAAATGCCAAATTTAGGAGTGACTTTTACATGGACATATCACCGAACACTTGGCGTGCAATGTTAGATCACAAGTCATTTTAAAGGCAAAAGGAGAAAAAACAAGTGAACTTTAAAGACATCTAGGCATAAGCATAAAGAATGACGATAGTATAAAGCCAATAAGCACATTCTACACTATAAAATCAAGACCGATCGAATGAAAGCATAAATTCGAACCTAGAAACCGAATGCCACATTTAGGAGTAACCTTTACATGGACATTTCATCGAACACTTGGCGTGCAATGTTAGATCACAAGTCATTTTAAAGGCAAAAGGAGAAAAAACATGTGAACTTTAAAGACATCTAGGCATAAGCATAAAGAATGAGGATAGTATCAAGCCAATAAGCACATTCTGCACTATAAAATCATGACCGATCAAACGAAATCATAAATTCGAACCTAGAAACCGAATGCCACATTTAGGAGTGACATTTACATGGACATTTCATCTAACACTTGGCGTGGAATGTTAGATCACAAGTCATTTTAAAGGCAAACGGAGAAAAAACAAGTGAACTTTAAGGACATCTAGGCATAGACATAAAGAATGAGTATAGTATCAAGCCAATAAGCACATTCTGCACTATAAAATCGAGATCGATCGAATGAAAGCATAAATTCGAACCAAGAAACCGAATGCCACATTTAGCAGTCACATTTACATGGACATTTCATCTAACACTTGGCGTGCAAAGTTAGATCACAAGTCATTTTAAAGGTAAAAGGAGAAAAAACAAGTGAAATTTAAAGACATCTAGGCATAAACATAAAGAATGAGGATAGTATCAAGCCAATAAGCACATTCTGCACTATAAAATCAAGACCGATCAAATGAAAGCATAAATTCGAACCTAGATACGAATTCCACATATAGGAGTGACATGTACATGGACATCTCATCGAACACTTGGCGTGCAATGTTTGATCACAGGTCATTTTAAAGGCAAAAGGAGAAAGGAGACAAGTGAACTTTAAAGCCATCTAAGCATAAGCATAAAGAATGAGGATAGTATACACCCAATAAGCACATTCTGCACTATAAAATTGAGACCGATCGAATAAAAACATAAATTCGAACCTAGAAACCAAATCCCACATTTAGGAGTGACATTTACATGGACAAATCATCGAACATTTGGCGTGCAATGTTAGATCACATGTCATTTTAAAGGCAAAAGGAGAAAATAAACAAGTGAACTTTAAAGACATCTAGACTTAAGCATATAGGAGGAGGATAGTATCAAGCCAATAAGTACATTCTGACAATAAAATCAAGACCGATCGAATAAAAGCATAAATTCGAACCTAGCAACTGAATGCCACATTTAGGAGTGACGTTTACATGGACATTTCATCTAACACTTGGCGTGCAAATGTTAGATAACAAGTCATTTAAAAGGCAAAAGGAGAAAAAACAAATGAACTTTAAAGAAATCTAGGCATAAGCATAATGAATGAGGATAGTATCAATCCAATAAGAACATTCTGAACTATAAAATCCAGACCGATCGAATAAAAGCATTAATTCGAGCTTAGAAAACGAATGCCAAATTTAGGAGTGACTTTTACATGGACATATCACCGAACACTTGGCGTGCAATGTTATATCACATGTCATTTTAAAGGCAAAAGGAGAAAATAAACAAGTGAACTTTAAAGACATCTAGACTTAAGCATATAGGAGGAGGATAGTATCAAGCCAATAAGTACATTCTGACTATAAAATCAAGACCGATCGAATAAAAGCATAAATTCGAACCTAGCAACTGAATGCCACATTTAGGAGTGATATTTACATGGACATTTCATCTAACACTTGGCGTGGAATGTTAGATCACAAGTCATTTTAAAGGCAAAAGGAGAAGAAACAAGTGAACTTTAAAGACATCAAGGCATAAGCATAAAGAATGAGTATAGTATCCAGCCAATAAGCACATTCTGCACTATAAATTCAAGACCGATCGAATGAAAGCATAAATTCGAACCTAGAAACCGAATGCCACATTTATGAGTGACATTTACATGGACATTTCATCTAACACTTGGCGTGAACTTTAAAGACATCTAGGCATAAACATCGAACACACATTTAGGAGTGAACTTTAAAGACATCTAGGCATAAACATCGAACACTTGGCGTGCAATGTTAGATCACAAGTCATTTTAAAGTCAAAAGGAGAAAAAAACAAGTGAACTTTAAAGACATTTAGGCATAAGTATAAAGGAGGACGATAGTATCAAGCCAATAAGTACATTCTGACTATAAAATCAAGACCGATCGAATAAAAGCATAAATTCGAACCTAGAAACCGAATGCCACATTTAGGAGTGACGTTTATATGGACATTTCATCTAACACTTGGCGTGCATTGTTAGATAACAAGTCATTTTAAAGGCAAAAGGAGAAGAAACAAGTGAACTTTAAAGACATCTAGGCATAAGCATAAAGAATGAGTATAGTATCCAGCCAATAAGCACATTCTGCACTATAAATTCAAGACCGATCGAATGAAAGCATAAATTCGAACCTAGAAACCGAATGCCACATTTATGAGTGACATTTACATGGACATTTCATCTAACACTTGGCGTGAACTTTAAAGACATCTAGGCATAAACATCGAACACACATTTAGGAGTGAACTTTAAAGACATCTAGGCATAAACATCGAACACTTAACGTGCATTGTTAGATAACAAGTCATTTAAATAGCAAAAGGAGAAAAAACAAATGAACTTTAAAGAAATCTAGGCATAAGCATAATGAATGAGGATAGTATCAATACAATAAGAACATTCTGAACTATAAAATCCAGACCGATCGAATAAAAGCATTAATTCGAGCCGTGAAACCAAATGCCAAATTTAGGAGTGACTTTTACATGGACATATCACCGAACACTTGGCGTGCAATGTTAGATCACAAGTCATTTTAAAGGCAAAAGGAGAAAAAACAAGTGAACTTTAAAGACATCTAGGCATAAGCATAAAGAATGACGATAGTATCAAGCCAATAAGCACATTCTACACTATAAAATCAAGACCGATCGAATGAAAGCATAAATTCGAACCTAGAAACCGAATGCCACATTTAGGAGTAACCTTTACATGGACATTTCATCTAACACTTGGCGTGCAATGTTAGATCACAAGTCATTTTAAAGGCAAAAGGAGAAAAAACAAGTGAACTTTAAGGACATCTAGGCATAGACATAAAGAATGAGGATAGTATCAAACCAATAAGCACATTCTGCACTATAAAATCGAGACCGATCGAATGAAAGCATAAATTCGAACCTAGAAACCGAATGCCACATTTAGCAGTGACATTTACATGGACATTTCATCTAACACTTGGCGTGCAAAGTTAGATCACAAGTCATTTTAAAGGTAAAAGGACAAAAAACAAGTGAAATTTAAAGACATCTAGGCATAAACATAAAGAATGAGGATAGTATCAAGCCAATAAGCACATTCTGCACTATAAAATCAAGACCGATCAAATGAAAGCATAAATTCGAACCTAGAAACCGAATTCCACATTTAGGAGTGACATGTACATGGACATTTCATCGAACACTTGGCGTGCAATGTTTGATCACAAGTCATTTTAAAGGCAAAAGGAGAAAGGAGACAAGTGAACTTTAAAGCCATCTAAGCATAAGCATAAAGAATGAGGATAGTATCCACCCAATAAGCACATTCTGCACTATAAAATCGAGACCGATCGAATAAAAACATAAATTCGAACCTAGAAACCAAATGCCACATTTAGGAGTGACATTTACATGGACAAATCATCGAACATTTGGCGTGCAATGTTAGATCACATGTCATTTTAAAGGCAAAAGGAGAAAATAAACAAGTGAACTTTAAAGACATCTAGACTTAAGCATATAGGAGGAGGATAGTATCAAGCCAATAAGTACATTCTGACTATAAAATCAAGACCGATCGAATAAAAGCATAAATTCGAACCTTGCAACTGAATGCCACATTTAGGAGTGACGTTTACATGGACATTTCATCTAACACTTGGCGTGCAAATGTTAGATAACAAGTCATTTAAAAGGCAAAAGGAGAAAAAACAAATGAACTTTAAAGAAATCTAGGCATAAGCATAATGAATGAGGATAGTATCAATCCAATAAGAACATTCTGAACTATAAAATCTAGACCGATCGAATAAAAGCATTAATTCGAGCCTAGAAACGAATGCCAAATTTAGGAGTGACTTTTACATGGACATATCACCGAACACTTGGCGTGCAATTTTAGATCACAAGTCATTTTAAAGGCAAAAGGAGAAAAAACAAGTGAACTTTAAAGATATCTAGGTATAAGCATAAAGAATGAGGATAGTATCAAGCCAATAATCATATTTTGCACTACAAAATCAAGACCGATCGAATAAAAGCATAAATTCGAACCTAGAAACCGAATGCCACATTTAGGAGTGACATTTACATGGACTAACATCGAACACTTGGCGTGTAATGTTAGATCACAAGTCAACTTTTAAAGGCAAAAGGAGAAAAAACAACTGAACTTTAAAGACATCTAGGTAGAAGCATAAAGAATGAGGATAATATCAAGCCAATAAGCACATTCTGCACTACGAAATCAAAACCGATATAATAAAAGAATAAATTAAAACCTTGAAACCGAATGCCACATTTAGAAGTGACATTTACATGGACATATCATCGAACACTTGGCGTGCAGTGTTAGATCACATGTCATTTTAAAGGCTAAAGGAGAAAAAAAACAAGTGAACTTTAAAGACATCTAGGCATAAGCATAAAGAAGGAGGTAAGTATCAAGCTAATAAGTACATTATTCACTATAAAATCAAGGCCGATCGAATAAAAGAATAAATTCAAACCTAGAAACCGAATGTAATATCTTGGAGTGACATTTACATGGACATTTCATCGAACAATGGCGTGCAATGTTAGATCACAAGTCTAGTTTTTAAATGCAAAAGGAGAAAAAAGAAGTGAACTTTAAAGACATTTAGGCAAAAGCATAAAGAATGAAGATAGTATCAAGCCAATAAGCACATCCTGTAATACGAAATCAAGACCAATCGAATAAAAACATAAATTCGAACCTAGAAACCGAATGCCAAATTTAGGAGTGACATTTACATGTACATTTCATCGAACACTTGGCATGCAATGTTAGATCACAAGTCATTTTAAAGGCAAAAGGAGAAAAAACAAGTGAACTCTAAAGACATCTAGGCATAAGAATAAAGAATGAGGATAGTATCTTGCCAATAAGCACATTCTTCACTATAAAATCAAGACCGATCGAATAAAAGAATAAATTCAACCCAAGAAACCGAATGCAATATCTAGGATTGACATTTACATGGACATTTCATCGAACAATGGCGTGCAATGTTAGATCACAAGTCCAGTTTTTAAATGCAAAAGGAGAAAACAACAACTGAACTTTAAAGACATCTAGGCATAAGCATAAAGAATAAGGATAGTATTAAGCCAATAAGCCCAATCGGCAATATAAAATCAAGACCGATCGAATAAAAGCATAAATTCGAACCTAGAAACCGAATGCCACATTTAGGAGTGACATTTACATGGACATTTCATCTAACAGTTTGTGTGCAATGTTAGATCACAAGTCATTTAAAAAGCAAAAGGAGAAAAAACAAATGAACTTTAAAGAAATCTAGGCATAAGCATAAAGAATGAGGATTATATCAAGCCAATAAGAACATTCTGAACTATAAAATCAAGACCGATCGAATAAAAGCATTAAATCGAACCTAGAAACCGAATGCCACATTTAGGAGTGATATTTACATGGACATATCATCGAATACTTGGCGTGCAATGTTAGATCACAAGTCAAGGCAAAAGGAGAAAAAACAAGTAAACTTTAAAGACATCTAGGTATAAGCATAAAGAATGAGGATAGTATCAAGCCAATAAGACCATTCTGCACTACAAAATGAAGACCAATCGAATAAAAGCATAAATTCGAACCTAGAAACCGAATGCCACATTTAGGAGTGACTTTTACATGGACAAATCATCGAACACTTGGCGTGCAATGTTAGATCACAAGTCCATTTTTAAAGGCAAAAGGAGAAAAAACAAGTGAAAAACAAGTGAACTTTAAAGATATCTAGGTATAAGCACAAAGAATGAGGATAATATCAAGCCAATAAGCACATTCTGCACTATAAAATCATGACCGATCAAACGAAATCATAAATTCGAACCTAGAAACCGAATGCCACATTTAGGAGTGACATTTACATGCAACCCTTATAGGTGTACTAATCGGAGGAAGAGCTCCTTATCACTTTATTATTGAGTACATGAAGACCCATTGGCATATCCCCCAGCCTAAGCTCTTCATCAAAGATAATGGAGTAATGGTGTTCAAATTTAGCGCATCAAAAGATCGTTTGTGGGTCTTGGAAAATGGGCCATGGCAAGTTGGAGGTAATATAACGCTAGTCTTGAAGGAATGGCAAACCGGTATGGCTATTGATTGGCCCAGTTTCACTTCGATCCCGGTTTGGGCAAAAATTATGGACCTAGACCCCATGCTTATATCCTCGACTCACATGATTGAGGTTATAGGAAACATGATCGGGAAGCCCATAAGCAGAGATAGAATAACCAATGGGGTGGAAAAAATCTCCTATGCTCGCATCCTTGTTGAAGTAACCTTGGAAGAAAGCTTGAGATGGGAAGTAGTGTTAGAGAGCTACAATGGCACTATCTACAAGCATAAAGTGGAGTTTGAATAGCTCCCTTGGTGCCGTGAGGAGAGTAGAACATTTGGACACACTAAACCACAATGTGTGTTGAGAGATCCTCCAAAGGAATTGGTGATGCAGTGAAGCCTGCCATGTCTCCAACCGACGTTGATGAGTTGATTCGAGTGCCTTCTGACGGACCAATTGCAAGAAGTCGAGCTAAGAAGATTGCTCAAGGCACAACAACAATCTTGGTTCGATTGGCAGCTGTTCTTGAAGAGCCAACCAAGTCAAAATGGGTCTCGTGCATTCGACATCAATTGAGCTCGGATTCAATGGATTAACTCAAGGGGGCCGAAATTCACTATTTCCTTATTTAGAAACATGTATTAGTTTGTCTCACTTTAGGGCTGAATTTAGTAAGTGACCGGGTGAGATAAATTGGTATATGGGTCAAAGTCAACCCTTTGACTTGACCATTCTAATTAAGAGAAAATATCTATTTTTATTTAATATAGGCGTGTGTTTTTATTTTAAATAATGTAGAGAATCAATCAATAGGCTTATGTTAGTTGGTTGATATTCTCTCTCTTGGTTGTCAGAGATATTTTTAGTTTGTTTTGGATATTTTATAGTTGTTAGGATATTTTCCTTAAATAAATAAATCAGCCATGATTTATTTTATTTAAGGGGAATCTAGATAGATATTATTAGATATTTTATTATATCTTGGGAAGCAAGACAAGGAGGCCTAATCTATCTATTAGGGTCGGACGAATTAACTCCTTGCTCCCCAAGTAATAGCTTTTTGTATTCTCTATTTATACTTTGCAATTTCATTAATAAAAATCAGCTTGAGAGAGATTAAACCCAAATTGGTTTAATCTATCTCTTGGACTCAAAAACAATATTTTGTGTGTGCTTGCAATTGAAGTTCGAACCATCATCATCATCATAATCTCGAGATCTCTCTCCCTCTTTCGAAATCTGATTTGTGGATTAATTCAATTAGATTGTTCTAGTTGTGATCATTAAAGATCAAACTAGTTAATCCTTCGGATTTAGCGTTAGAGCCAATCCGAGTGAACTATCAAGTTGATTCATCTACAAGTCTGATCGTTCTCTTTCATTCGATCATTCAATTCAGTTCGTCTTTGTTTTTGTTCCAAGTCATCTAATTTGAAAGCATTATAGGTTGGAAATCGATTACAAGGCAAGATCGGGATCGTGTGGGTCATATACGAGGTTTCTACGGGGGATTCCGGGGCAATCACGTATCAATTGGTAAAGGCTAAGAGATGGGTTGGAGCTTGGCGACCTAAGACTTATAAAGATGCATTGGATGAGAGCTCTAAGACTGACAAGGATATCCTGAATGAGCAAGCTCTAAATTCAAGAGTTGGGGAGAAAATGGCACAAGGTCCGAGCAAGAAACAAGCTGAAGAAAAGTGGATATGGAGACAGAAAAACCAGCAGCCCATACACTTTCAAATCAAGTTGAAGATAGAGGGAAGGGGCTTCTCCCTACTCCAAAACCAATGGTGAGGAATGACTTAACATTCCAGCCCGTGACTGATGGGAAAGAAAGCAACAAAGAGAGTCCATGCATCTCAAGACAAGAGAAGGAAAAAGAAAAAGTTGAGGATGATAGGCTTATCCAAAGAACGAACACTGTGGACGAAGGCTGGACAATCCCAAAACAAAAATCAAGAACAAAGTCAATTGAATGTGCCGCAAACAAGGTGAGTCATAAGGAATCCTCGGAAGGAAAAAATTCATTTGAGATCCTAGTGGACAAGGGATGAATTTTATATTCATTGTGTTCATATTGTTCATTATGGACAAGGGCTGTTTTTTATATTCTTTTTGTCCGTTATGTTGGCATACCGCGGGCTGGCTTTTTGGGAGAGCAGTTGGATTTTTAGAGGTTGGTGGATCTATGTTCGGATCCATTTTTGATCTTTATAGTTTCCTTTTGGTGTCTTTTGGTTGGTTGGTGGGTCTTAGACCCGTTTTTGTTAGGCCCGCAGGGCGTTCTCGACCGGATCGCTGATCCGTGTATGATGTTTGTCGGTTTTTTCACCTTAACCGTTTTAGGTCAAGTGTGGCTTGTTCTTACTTTCTTCCCCCTCTTTCTATATATTTACCACATCACAGTTTACATGGACATTTCATCGAACACTTGACGTGCAATGTTAGATCACAAATCCATTTTTAAAGGCAAAAGTAGAAAAAACAAGTGAACTTTAAAGACATCTACGCATAAGCATAAAGAATGAGGATAGTATCAAGCCAATCAGCACATTCTGCACTATAAAATTAAGACCGATCGAATAAAAGAATAAATTCAAACCTAGAAACCAAATGCAATATTTAGGAGTGACATTTACTTGGACATTTCATCGAACAATGGCGTGCAATGTTAGATCAAAAGTCTATTTGTAAAGGCAAAACGAGAAAAAACAAGTGAACTTTAAAGACCTCTAGGTATAAGCATAAAGATTGAGGATAGTATCAAGCCAATAAGCACATTCTGCACTATAAAATCAACACCGATCGACTAAAAGCATAAATTAGAACCTAGAAACCGAATGCCACATTTAGGAGTGACATTTACATGGATATTTCATCGAATACTTGGCATGCAATGTTAGATCACAAGTCATTTTAAAGGCAAAAGGAGAAAAAACAAGTGAACTTTAAAGACATCTAGGCATAATAATAAAGAATGAAGATAGTATCAAGCTAATAAGCACCTTATGTACTATAAAATCATGACCAATCGAATAAAAGCACAAATTCGAACCTAGAAACCGAATGCCACATTTAGGAGTGACATTTACATGGACATATCATCGAACACTTGGCGTGCAATGTTAGATCACAAGTCATTTTAAAGGTAAAAGGAGAAAAAACAAGTGAACTTTAAAGACATCTAGGTATAAGCATAAATAATGAGCATGGTATCAAGCCAATAAGCCCATTCTACACTACGAAATGAAGACCGATCAAATAAAACAATAAATTCAAACCTAGAAACCGAATGCCACATTTAGGAGTGACATTTACATGGACAAATCATCGAACACTTCGCCGGCAATGTTAGATCACAAGTCCATTTTTTAAAGGCAAAAGGAGAAAAAAGAAGTGAACTTTAAAGATTTATAGGTATAAGCATAAAGAATGAGGATAGTATCAAGCCAATAAGCACATTCTGCACTACGAAATCAAGACCGATATAATAAAAGCGTAAATTCAAACATAGAAACCGAATGCCACATTTAGGAGTGACATTGACATGGACATATCATCGAACACATGGCGTGCATTATTATATCACAAGTCATTTGAGAGGCAAAAGGAGAAGAAATCAGTGATTTTTAAACACATCTAGGCATAAGCATAAAGAATGAGGATAGTATCAAGCCAATATGCATGTTCTGCACTATAAATTCAAGTCCGATCGAATAAAAGCATAAATTCGAACCTAGAAACCGAATACCATGTTTAGGAGTGACATTTACATGGACATTTCATCGAACACTTGGCGTGCAATGTCAGATCACACGTCCATTTTTAAAGGGAAAAGGAGAAAAACAAGTGAACTTTAAAGACATCTAGGTATAAGCATAAAGAATGAGGATAGTATCAAGCCAATAAGCACATTCTACACTACGAAATCAAGACCGATATAATAAAAGCATAAATTCAAACCTAGAAACTGAATGCCCCATTTAGGAGTGACATTTACATGGACATATCATCGAACACATAGCGTGCATTATTAGATCACAAGTCATTTTAAAGGCAAAAGGAGAAAAAATCAGTGATCTTTAAACACATCTAGGCATAAGCATAAAGAATGAGGATAGTATCAAGCTAATAAGCATATTCTGCACTATAAATTCAAGACCGATCGAAAAAAAGTAGTTATTCGAACCTAAAAACCGAATGCCACATTTAGGTGTGACATTCACATGGACATATCATCGAACATTTGGCGTGCAATGTTAGACCACAAGTCATTTTAAAGGCAAAAGGAGAAAAAACAAGTGCACTTTAAAGACATCTAGGTATAAGCATAAAGAATGAGGATAGTATCAAGCCAATAAGCACATTCTACACTACCAAATCAAGACGGATTGAACAAAAGCATAAATTAGAACCTAGAAACCGAATGCCACATTTAGGAGTGACATTTACATGGACATTTCATCTAACACTTGGCGTGCAATGTTACATCACAAGTCCATTTTTAAAGGCAAACGGAGAAAAAACAAGTGAACTTTAAAGACATCTAGGCATAAGCATAAAGAATGAGGATAGTATCAAGCCAATAAGAAAATTCTGCACTATAAAATCAAGACCAATCGAATAAAAGCATAAATTCGAACCTAGAAACCGAATGCCACATTTAGGAGTGACATTTACATGGACATTTCATCGAACACTTGACGTGCAATGTTAGATCACAAATCCATTGTTAAAGGCAAAAGTAGAAAAAACAAGTGACCTTTAAAGACATCTACGCATAAGCATAAAGAATGAGGATAGTATCAAGCCAATCAGCACATTCTGCACTATAAAATCAAGACCGATCGAATAAAAGAATAAATTCAAACCTAGAAACCAAATGCAATATTTAGGAGTGACATTTACATGGACATTTCATCGAACACTTGGCGTGCAATTTAGATCCCAAGTCCATTTTTAAAGGCAAAAGGAGAAAAAACAAGTGAACTTTAAAGACATCTAGGCATAAGCATAAAGAATGAGGATATTATCAAGCCAATAAGCACATTCTACAGTACGAAATCAAGACTGATATAATAAAACATTAATTCAAACCTAGAAAACTAATGCCACATTTAGGAGTGACATTTACATGGACATATCATCGAACACATGGCGTGCATTATTAGATCACAAGTCATTTTAAAGGCAAAAGGAGAAAAAATCAGTGATCTTTAAACACATCTAGGCATAAGCATAAAGAATGAGGATAGTATCAAGCTAATAAGCATATTCTCCACTATAAATTCAAGACCGATCGAATAAAAGCATAAATTCGAACTTAAAAACCGAATGCCATATTTAGGAGTGACATTTACATGGACATATCATCGAACACTTGGCGTGCAATGTTATATCACAAGTCCATTTTTAAAGGCAAAAGGAGAAAAAAGAAGTGAACTTTAAAGATTTATAGGTATAAGCATAAAGAATGAGGATAGTATCAAGCCAATAAGCACATTCTGCACTATGAAATCAAGACCGATATAATAAAAGCATAAATTCAAACCTAGAAACCAAATGCCACATTTAGGAGTGACATTGACATGGACATATCATCGAACACATGACGTGCATTATTAGATCACAAGTCATTTTAAAGGCAAAAGGAGAAAAAATCAGTGATCTTTAAACACATCTAGGCATAGGCATAAAGAATGAGGATAGTATCAAGCTAATAAGCATATTGTGCACTATAAATTCAAGACTGATCGAACAAAAGCATAAATTCGAACCTAGAAACCGAATGCCATATTTAGGAGTGACATTTACATGGACATTTCATCGAACACTTGCCGTGCAATGTTAGATCACAAGTCCATTTTTAAAGGCAAAAGGAGAAAAAACAAGTGAACTTTAAAGACATCTAGGCATAAGCATAAAGAATGAGGGTAGTATCAAGCCAATAAGCACATTTTGCACTATAAAATCAAGACCGATCGAATAAAAGCATAAATTCGAACCTAGAAACCGAATGCCACATTTAGGAGTGACATTTACATGGACATATCATCGAACACTTGGCGTGCAATGTTAGATCACATGTCCTTTTAAAGACAAAAGGAGAAAAAAAAAGTGAACATTAAAGACATCTAGGTATAAGCATAAAGAATGAGGATAGTATTAAGCCAATAAGCCAATTCTGCACTACGAAATGAAGACCGTACGAATAAAAGCATAAATTCAAACCTAGAAACCGAATGCCACATTTAGGAGTGACATTTACATGGACATATCATCGAACACTTGGCGTGCAATGTTAGATCACAAGTCCATTTTTAAAAGCTAAAGAAGAAAAAACAAGTGAACTTTAAAGACATCTAGGTATAAGCATAAAGAATGTGGATAGTATCAAGCCAATAAGCACACTCTGAACTATGAAATCAAGACCGATCGAATAAAAGGATTAATACGAACCTATAATTTGAACCTAGAAACTGAATGCCACATTTAGGAGTGACATTTACATGGACATATCATCGAACACTTGGCGTGCAATGTTAGATCACAAGTCATTTTAAAGGCCAAAGGAGAAAAAAAAAGTGAACTTTAAAGACATCTAGGTATAAGCATAAAGAATGAGGATAGTATCAAGCCAATAAGCACATTCTACACTACCAAATCAAGACGGATTGAACAAAAGCATAAATTAGAACCTAGAAACCGAATGCCACATTTAGGAGTGACATTTACATGGACATTTCATCTAACACTTGGCGTGCAATGTTACATCACATGTCCATTTTTAAAGGCAAACGGAGAAAAAACAAGTGAACTTTAAAGACATCTAGGCATAAGCATAAAGAATGAGAGTAGTATCAAGCCAATAAGCACATTTTGCACTATAAAATCAAGACCGATCGAATAAAAGCATAAATTCGAACCTAGAAACCGAATGCCACATTTAGGAGTGACATTTACATGGACATATCATCGAACACTTAACGTGCAATGTTAGATCACATGTCCTTTTAAAGGCAAAAGGAGAAAAAAAAAGTGAACTTTAAAGACATCTAGGTATAAGCATAAAGAATGAGGATAGTATTAAGCCAATAAGCCAATTCTGCACTACGAAATGAAGACCGTACGAATAAAAGCATAAATTCAAACCTAGAAACCGAATGCCACATTTAGGAGT
Organism: Fallopia convolvulus; assembly: GCA_964016875.1. NCBI lineage: Eukaryota > Viridiplantae > Streptophyta > Magnoliopsida > Caryophyllales > Polygonaceae > Fallopia > Fallopia convolvulus. Next base: position 10,609,182 of record OZ024735.1, read on the forward strand.
GACATTTACATGGACATATCATCGAACACTTGGCATGCAATGTTAGATCACAAGTCCATTTTTAAAGGCAAAAGAAGAAAAAACAAGTGAACTTTAAAGACATCTAGGTATAAGCATAAAAAATGAGGATATTATCAAGCCAATAAGCACATTCTACAATACGAAATCAAGACTGATATTATAAAAGCATAAATTCAAACCTAGAAAACGAATGCCACATTTAAGAGTGACATTTACATGGACATATCATCGAACACATGGCGTGCATTATTAGATCACAAGTCATTTTAAAGGCAAAAGTAGAAAAAATCAGTGATCTTTAAACACATCTAGGCATAAGCATAAAGAATGAGGATAGTATCAAGCTAATAAGCATATTCTCCACTATAAATTCAAGACCGATCGAATAAAAGCATAAATTCGAACTTAGAAACCGAATGCCATATTTAGCTGGGACATTTACATGGACATTTCATCGAACACATGGCGTGCAAAGTTAGATAACAAGTCATTTTAAAGGCAAAAGGAGAAAAAAAAGTGAACTTTAAAGACATCTAGGTATAAGCATAAAGAATGAGGATAGTATCAAGCCAATAAGCCCATTCTGCACTACGGAATGAAGACCGTTTGAATAAAAGAATAAATTCAAACCTAGAAACCGAATGCCACATTTAGGAGTGACATTTACATGGACATATCATCGAACACTTGGCGTGCAATGTTATATCACAAGTCCATTTTTAAAGGCAAAAGGAGAAAAAACAAGTGAACTTTAAAGACATATAGGTATAAGCATAAAGAATGTGGATAGTATCAAGCCAATAAGCACACTCTGAACTATGAAATCAAGACCGATCGAATAAAAGCATTAATACGAACCTATAATTTGAACCTAGAAACTGAATGCCACATTTAGGAGTGACATTTACATGGACATATCATCAAACACTTGGCGTGCAATGTTAGATCACAAGTCATTTTAAAGGCCAAACGAGAAAAAAAAAGTGAACTTTAAAGACATCTAGGTATAAGCAAAAAGAATGAGGATAGTATCAAGCCAATAAGCCCATTATGCACTACGAAATGAAGACCGTTCGAATAAAAGCATAAATTCAAACCTAGAAACCAAATGCTCCATTTAGGAGTGACATTTATATGGACATATCATCGAACACATGGCGTGCATTATAAGATCACAAGTCATTTTAAAGGCAAAAGGAGAAAAAATCAGTGATCTTTAAACACATCTAGGCATAGGCATAAAGAATGAGGATAGTATCAAGCTAATAAGCATATTGTGCACTATAAATTCAAGACTGTACGAACAAAAGCATAAATTCGAACCTAGAAACCGAATGCCATATTTAGGAGTGACATTTACATGGACATTTCATCGAACACTTGCCGTGCAATGTTAGATCACAAGTCCATTTTTAAAGGCAAAAGGAGAAAAAACAAGTGAACTTTAAAGTCATCTAGGCATAAGCATATAGAATGAGAGTAGTATCAAGCCAATAAGCACATTTTGCACTATAAAATCAAGACCGATCGAATAAAAGCATAAATTCGAACCTAGAAACCGAATACCACATTTAGGAGTGATATTTACATGGACATATCATCGAACACTTGGCGTGCAATGTTAGATCACATGTCATTTTAAAGGCAAAAGGAGAAAAAAAAAGTGAACTTTAAAGACAACTAGGTATAAGCATAAAGAATGAGGATAGTATTAAGCCAATAAACCAATTCTGCTCTACGAAATGAAGACCGTTCGAATAAAAGCATAAATTCAAACCTAGAAACCGAATGCCACATTTAGGAGTGACATTTACATGGACATATCATCGAACACTTGGCGTGCAATGTTAGATCACAAGACCATTTTTAAAGGCAAAAGAAGAAAAAACAAGTGAACTTTAAAGACATCTAGGTATAAGCATAAAGAATGAGGATATTATCAAGCCAATAAGCACATTCTACAGTACGAAGTAAAGACTGATATAATAAAAGCATAAATTCAAACCTAGAAAACGAATGCCACATTTAGGAGTGACATTTACATGGACATATCATCGAACACATGGCGTGCATTATTAGATCACAAGTCATTTTAAAGGCAAAAGGAGAAAAAATTAGTGATCTTTAAACACATCTAGGCATAAGCATAAAGAATGAAGATAGTATCAAGCTAATAAGCATATTCTCCACTATAAATTCAAGACCGATCGAATAAAAGCATAAATTCGAATATAGAAACTGAATGCCATATTTAGGAGTGACATTTACATGGACATATAATCGAACACTTGGCGTGCAATGTTAGATCACAAGTCATTTTAAAGGCAAAAGGTGAAAAAAACAAGTGTACTTTAAAGACATCTAGGCATAAGCATAATGAATGAGGATAGTATCATGCCAATAAGCACATTCTGCACTATAAAATCAAGACCGATCGAATAAAAGTATAAATTCGAACCTAGAAACCGAATGCCATATTTAGGAGTGACATTTACATGGACATATAATCGAACTCGTGGCGTGCAATGTTAGATCACAAGTCATTTTAAAGGCAAAAGGAGAAAAAAACAAGTGTACTTTAAAGACATCTAGGCATAAGCATAATGAATGAGGATAGTATCATGCCAATAAGCACATTCCACACTATAAAATCAAGACTGATTGAATAAAAGAATAAATTCGAACCTAGAAACCGAATGCCACATTTAGGAGTGACATTTACATGGACATATCATCGAACACTTGGCGTGCAATGTTAGATCACAGGTATTTTTAAAGGCAAAAGGAGAAAAAAGAACAAGTGAACTTTAAAGACATCTAGGCATAAGCATAATGAATGAGGATAGTATCATGCCAATAAGCACATTCTGCACTATAAAATCAAGACCGATTGAATAAAAGCATAAATTCGAACCTAGAAACCGAATGCCACATTTAGGAGTGACATTTACATGGACATATCATCGAACACTTGGCGTGCAATGTTAGATCACATGTCATTTTAAAGGCAAAAGGAGAAAAAAAAAGTGAACTTTAAAGACATCTAGGTATAAGCATAAAGAATGAGGATAGTATTAAGCCAATAAGCCAATTCGGCACTACGAAATGAAGACCGTTCAAATAAAAGCATAAATTCAAACCTAGAAACCGAATGCCACATTTAGGAGTGACATTTACATGGACATATCATCGAACAGTTGGCGTGCAATGTTAGATCACAAGTCAATTTTTAAAGGCAAAAGAAGAAAAAACAAGTGAACTTTAAAGGCATCTAGGTATAAGCATAAAGAATGAGGATATTATCAAGCCAATAAGCACATTCTACAGTACGAAATCAAGACTGATATAATAAAAGCATAAATTCAAACCTAGAAAACGAATGCCACATTTAGGAGTGACATTTACATAGACATATCATTGAACACATGGCGTGCATTATTAGATCACAAGTCATTTTAAAGGCAAAAGGAGAAAAAATCAGTGATCTTTAAACACATCTAGGCATAAGCATAAAGAATGAAGATAGTATCAAGCTAATAAGCATATTCTCCACTATAAATTCAAGACCGATCGAATAAAAGCATAAATTCGAACATAGAAACCGAATGCCATATTTAGGAGTGACATTTACATGGACATATAATCCAACACTTGGCGTGCAATGTTAGATCACAAGTCATTTTAAAGGCAAAAGGAGAAAAAAACAAGTGTACCTTAAAGACATCTAGGCATAAGCATAATGAATGAGGATAGTATCATGCCAATAAGCACATTCTGCACTATAAAATCAAGACCGATCGAATAAAAGTATAAATTCGAACCTAGAAACCGAATGCCATATTTAGGAGTGACATTTACATGGACATATAATCGAACTCGTGGCGTGCAATGTTAGATCACAAGTCATTTTAAAGGCAAAAGGAGAAAAAAACAAGTGTACTTTAAAGACATCTAGGCATAAGCATAAAGAATGAGGATAGTATCAAGCCAATACGCCCATTCTGCACTACGGAATGAAGACCGTTTGAATAAAAGAATAAATTCAAACCTAGAAACCGAATGCCACATTTAGGAGTGACATTTACATGGACATATCATCGAACACTTGGCGTGCAATGTTATATCACAAGTCCATTTTTAAAGGCAAAAGGAGAAAAAACAAGTGAATTTTAAAGACATCTAGGTATAAGCATAAAGAATGTGGATAGTATCAAGCCAATAAGCACACTCTGAACTATGAAATCAAGACCGATCGAATAAAAGCATTAATACGAACCTATAATTTGAAACTAGAAATTGAATGCCACATTTAGGAGTGACATTTACATGGACATATCATCGAACACTTGGCGTGCAATGTTAGATCACAAGTCATTTTAAAGGCCAAAGGAGAAAAAAAAAGTGAACTTTAAAGACATCTAGGTATAAGCAAAAAGAATGAGGATAGTATCAAGCCAATAAGCCCATTATGCACTACGAAATGAAAACCGTTCGAATAAAAGCATAAATTCAAACCTAGAAACCAAATGCTCCATTTAGGAGTGACATTTACATGGACATATCATCGAACACATGGCGTGCATTATAAGATCACAAGTCATTTTAAAGGCAAAAGGAGAAAAAATCAGTGATCTTTAAACACATCTAGGCATAGGCATAAAGAATGAGGATAGTATCAAGCTAATAAGCAAATTGTGCACTATAAATTCAAGACTGATCGAACAAAAGCATAAATTCGAACCTAGAAACCGAATGCCATATTTAGGAGTGACATTTACATGGACATTTCATCGAACACTTGGCGTGCAATGTTAGATCACAAGTCCATTTTTAAAGGCAAAAGGAGAAAAAACAAGTGAACATTAAAGACATCTAGGCATAAGCATAAAGAATGAAGATAGTATCAAGCTAATAAGCATATTCTCCACTATAAATTCAAGACCGATCGAATAAAAGCATAAATTCGTATATAGAAACCGAATGCCATATTTAGGAGTGACATTTACATTGACATATTATCGAACACTTGGCGTGCAATGTTAGATCACATGTCATTTTAAAGGCAAAAGGAGAAAAAAAAGTGAACTTTAAAGACATCTAGGTATAAGCATAAAGAATGAGGATAGTATTAAGCCAATAAGCCAATTCTGCACTACGAAATGAAGACCGTTCGAATAAAAGCATAAATTCAAACCTAGAAACCGAATGCCACATTTAGGAGTGACATTTACATGGACATATCATCGAACACTTGGCGTGCAATGTTAGATCACAAGTCCATTTTTAAAGGCAAAAGAAGAAAAAACAAGTGAACTTTAAAGACATCTAGGTATAAGCATAAAGAATGAGGATATTATCAAGCCAATAAGCACATTCTACAGTACGAAATCAAGACTGATATAATAAAAGCATAAATTCAAACCTAGAAAACGAATGCCACATTTAGGAGTGACATTTACATGGACATATAATCGAACACTTGGCGTGCAATGTTAGATCACAAGTCATTTTAAAGGCAAAAGGAGACAAAAACAAGTGTACTTTAAAGGCTAGGCATAAGCATAATGAATGAGGATAGTATCATGCCAATAAGCACATTCTGCACTATAAAATCAAGACCGATCGAATAAAAGTATAAATTCGAACCTAGAAACCGAATGCCATATTTAGGAGTGACATTTACATGGACATATAATCGAACTCGTGGCGTGCAATGTTAGATCACAAGTCATTTTAAAGGCAAAAGGAGAAAAAAACAAGTGTACTTTAAAGACATCTAGGTATAAGCAAAAAGAATGAGGATAGTATCAAGCCAATAAGCCCATTATGCACTACGAAATGAAAACCGTTCGAATAAAAGCATAAATTCAAACCTAGAAACCAAATGCTCCATTTAGGAGTGACATTTACATGGACATATCATCGAACACATGGCGTGCATTATATGATCACAAGTCATTTTAAAGGCAAAAGGAGAAAAAATCAGTGTTCTTTATAAACATCTAGGCATAGGCATAAAGAATAAGGATAGTATCAAGCTAATAAGCATATTGTGCACTATAATTCAAGACTGATCGAACAAAAGCATAAATTCGAAACCTAGAAACTGAATGCCATATTTAGGAGTGACATTTACATGGACATATCATCGAACACTTGGCGTGCAATGTTAGATCACAAGTCCATTTTTAAAGGCAAAAGAAGAAAAAACAAGTGAACTTTAAAGACATCTAGGTATAAGCATAAATAATGAGGATATTATCAAGCCAATAAGCACATTCTACAGTACGAAATCAAGACTGATATAATAAAAGCATAAATTCAAACCTAGAAAACGACTGCCACATTTAGGAGTGACATTTACATGGACATATAATCGAACACTTGGCGTGCAATGTTAGATCACAAGTCATTTTAAAGGCAAAAGGAGACAAAAACAAGTGTACTTTAAAGGCTAGGCATAAGCATAATGAATGAGGATAGTATCATGCCAATAAGCACATTCTGCACTATAAAATCAATACCGATCGAATAAAAGTATAAATTCGAACCTAGAAACCGAATGCCATATTTAGGAGTGACATTTACATGGACATATAATCGATCTCGTGGCGTGCAATGTTAGATCACAAGTCATTTTAAAGGCAAAAGGAGAAAAAAACAAGTGTACTTTAAAGACATCTAGGTATAAGCAAAAAGAATGAGGATAGTATCAAGCCAATAAGCCCATTATGCACTACGAAATGAAAACCGTTCGAATAAAAGCATAAATTCAAACCTAGAAACCAAATGCTCCATTTAGGAGTGACATTTACATGGACATATCATCGAACACATGGCGTGCATTATATGATCACAAGTCATTTTAAAGGCAAAAGGAGAAAAAATCAGTGTTCTTTATAAACATCTAGGCATAGGCATAAAGAATGAGGATAGTATCAAGCTAATAAGCATATTGTGCACTATAATTCAAGACTGATCGAACAAAAGCATAAATTCGAAACCTAGAAACTGAATGCCATATTTAGGAGTGACATTTACATGGACATTTCATCGAACACTTGGCGTGCAATTTTAGATCACAAGTCCATTTTTAAAGGCAAAAGGAGAAAAACCAAGTGAACTTTAAAGACATCTAGGCATAAGCATAAAGAATGAGGGTAGTATCAAGCCAATAGAACATTTTGCACTATAAAATCAAGACCGATCGAATAAAAGCATAAATTCGAACCTAGAAACCGAATGCCACATTTAGGAGTGACATTTACATGGACATATCATCGAACACTTGGCGTGCAATGTTAGATCACATGTCATTTTAAAGGCAAAAGGAGAAAAAAAAAAGTGAACTTTAAAGACATCTAGGTATAAGCATAAAGAATGAGGATAGTATTAAGCCAATAAGCCAATTCTGCACTACGAAATGAAGACCGTTCGAATAAAAGCATAAATTCAAACCTAGAAACCGAATGCCACATTTAGGAGTGACATTTACATGGACATATCATCGAACACTTGGCGTGCAATGTTAGATCACAAGTCAATTTTTAAAGGCAAAAGAAGAAAAAACAAGTGAACTTTAAAGACATCTAGGTATAAGCATAAAGAATGAGGATATTATCAAGCCAATAAGCACATTCTACAGTACGAAATCAAGACTGATATAATAAAAGCATAAATTCAAACCTAGAAAACGAATGCCACATTTAGGAGTGACATTTACATAGACATATCATTGAACACATGGCGTGCATTATTAGATCACAAGTCATTTTAAAGGCAAAAGGAGAAAAAATCAGTGATCTTTAAACACATCTAGGCATAAGCATAAAGAATGAAGATAGTATCAAGCTAATAAGCATATTCTCCACTATAAATTCAAGACCGATCGAATAAAAGCATAAATTCGAACATAGAAACCGAATGCCATATTTAGGAGTGACATTTACATGGACATATAATCCAACACTTGGCGTGCAATGTTAGATCACAAGTCATTTTAAAGGCAAAAGGAGAAAAAAACAAGTGTACTTTAAAGACATCTAGGTATAAGCAAAAAGAATGAGGATAGTATCAAGCCAATAAGCCCATTATGCACTACGAAATGAAAACCGTTCGAATAAAAGCATAAATTCAAACCTAGAAACCAAATGCTCCATTTAGGAGTGACATTTACATGGACATATCATCGAACACATGGCGTGCATTATATGATCACAAGTCATTTTAAAGGCAAAAGGAGAAAAAATCAGTGTTCTTTATAAACATCTAGGCATAGGCATAAAGAATAAGGATAGTATCAAGCTAATAAGCATATTGTGCACTATAATTCAAGACTGATCGAACAAAAGCATAAATTCGAAACCTAGAAACTGAATGCCATATTTAGGAGTGACATTTACATGGACATATCATCGAACACTTGGCGTGCAATGTTAGATCACAAGTCCATTTTTAAAGGCAAAAGAAGAAAAAACAAGTGAACTTTAAAGACATCTAGGTATAAGCATAAAGAATGAGGATATTATCAAGCCAATAAGCACATTCTACAGTACGAAATCAATACTGATATAATAAAAGCATAAATTCAAACCTAGAAAACGAATGCCACATTTAGGAGTGACATTTACATGGACATATCATCGAACACATGGCGTGCATTATTAGATCACAAGTCATTTTAAAGGCAAAAGGAGAAAAAATCAATGATCTTTAAACACATCTAGGCATAAGCATAATGAATGAGGATAGTATCATGCCAATAAGCACATTCTGCACTATAAAATCAAGACCGATCGAATAAAAGTATAATTCGAACCTAGAAATCGAATGCCATATTTAGGAGTGACATTTACATGGACATATAATCGAACTCGTGGCGTGCAATGTTAGATCACAAGTCATTTTAAAGGCAAAAGGAGAAAAAAAAAAGTGTACTTTAAAGACATCTAGGCATAAGCATAAAGAATGAGGATAGTATCAAGCCAATAAGCCTATTCTGCACTACGGAATGTAGACCGTTTGAATAAAAGAATAAATTCAAACCTAGAAACCGAATGCCACATTTAGGAGTGACATTTACATGGACATATAATCGAACACTTGGCGTGCAATGTTATATCACAAGTCCATTTTTAAAGGCAAAAGGAGAAAAAACAAGTGAACTTTAAAGACATCTAGGTATAAGCATAAAGAATGAGGATAGTATTAAGCCAATAAGCCAATTCTGCACTACGAAATGAAGACCGTTCGAATAAAAGCATAAATTCAAACCTAGAAACCGAATGCCACATTTAGGAGTGACATTTACATGGACATATCATCGAACACTTGGCGTGCAATGTTAGATCACAAGTCCATTTTTAAAGGCAAAAGAAGAAAAAACAAGTGAACTTTAAAGACATCTAGGTATAAGCATAAAGAATGAGGATATTATCAAGCCAATAAGCACATTCTACAGTACGAAATCAATACTGATATAATAAAAGCATAAATTCAAACCTAGAAAACGAATGCCACATTTAGGAGTGACATTTACATGGACATATCATCGAACACATGGCGTGCATTATTAGATCACAAGTCATTTTAAAGGCAAAAGGAGAAAAAATCAATGATCTTTAAACACATCTAGGCATAAGCATAATGAATGAGGATAGTATCATGCCAATAAGCACATTCTGCACTATAAAATCAAGACCGATCGAATAAAAGTATAATTCGAACCTAGAAATCGAATGCCATATTTAGGAGTGACATTTACATGGACATATAATCGAACTCGTGGCGTGCAATGTTAGATCACAAGTCATTTTAAAGGCAAAAGGAGAAAAAAAAAAGTGTACTTTAAAGACATCTAGGCATAAGCATAAAGAATGAGGATAGTATCAAGCCAATAAGCCTATTCTGCACTACGGAATGTAGACCGTTTGAATAAAAGAATAAATTCAAACCTAGAAACCGAATGCCACATTTAGGAGTGACATTTACATGGACATATAATCGAACACTTGGCGTGCAATGTTATATCACAAGTCCATTTTTAAAGGCAAAAGGAGAAAAAACAAGTGAACTTTAAAGACATCTAGGTATAAGAATAAAGAATGTGGATAGTATCAAGCCAATAAGCACACTCTTAACTATGAAATCAAGACCGATCGAATAAAATCATTAATACGAACCTATAATTTGAACCTAGAAATTGAATGCCACATTTAGGAGTGACATTTACATGGACATATCATCGAACACTTGGCGTGCAATGTTAGATCACAAGTCATTTTAAAGGCCAAAGGAGAAAAAAAAAGTAAACTTTAAAGACATCTAGGTATAAGCAAAAAGAATGAGGATAGTATCAAGCCAATAAGCCCATTATGCACTACGAAATGAAGACCGTTCGAATAAAAGCATAAATTCAAACCTAGAAACCAAATGCTCCATTTAGGAGTGACATTTACATGGACATATCATCGAACACATAGCGTGCATTATAAGATCACAAGTCATTTTAAAGGCAAAAGGAGAAAAAATCAGTGATCTTTAAACACATCTAGGCATAGGCATAAAGAATGAGGATAGTATCAAGCTAATAAGCATATTGTGCACTATAAATTCAAGAATGATCGAACAAAAGCATAAATTCGAACCTAGAAATCGAATGCCATATTTAGGAGTGACATTTACATGGACATTTCATCGAACACTTGGCGTGCAATGTTAGATCACAAGTCCATTTATAAAGTTAAAAGGAGAAAAAACAAGTGAACTTTAAAGACATCTAGGCATAAGCATAAAGAATGAGGGTAGTATCAAGCCAATAAGCACATTTTGCACTATAAAATCAAGACCGATCGAATAAAAGCATAAATTCGAACCTAGAAACCGAATGCCACATTTAGGAGTGACATTTACATGGACATATCATCGAACACTTGGCGTGCAATGTTAGATCACATGTCATTTTAAAGGCAAAAGGAGAAAAAAAAGTGATCTGAAAACACATCTAGGCATAAGAAGAAAGAATGAGGATAGTATTAAGCCAATAAGCCAATTCTGCACTACGAAATGAAGACCGATCGAATAAAAGCATAAATTCAAACCTAGAAACCGAATGCCACATTTAGGAGTGACATTTACATGGACATATCATCGAACTCTTGGCGTGCAATGTTAGATCACAAGTCCATTTTTAAAGGCAAAAGAAGAAAAAACAAGTGAACTTTAAAGACATCTAGGTATAAGCATAAAGAATGAGGATATTATCAAGCCAATAAGCACATTCTACAGTACTAAATCAAGACCGATATAATAAAAGCATAAATTCAAACCTAGAAAACGAATGCCACATTTTTGAGTGACATTTACATGGACATATCATCGAACACATGGCGTGCATTATTAGATCACAAGTCATTTTAAAGGCAAAAGTAGAAAAAATCAGTGATCTTAAAACACATCTAGGCATAAGTAGAAAGAATGAGGATAGTATCAAGCTAATAAGCATATTTTGCACTATAAATTCAAGACCGATCGAATAAAAGCATAAATTCGAACTTAGGAACCGAATGCCATATTTAGGAGTGACATTTACATGGACATATAATCGAACACTTGGCGTGCAATGTTAGATCACAAGTCATTTTAAAGGCAAAAGGAGAAAAAAACAAGTGTACTTTAAAGACATCTAGGCATAAGCATAATGAATGAGGATAATATCATGCCAATAAGCACATTCTGCACTATAAAATTAAGACCGATCAAATAAAAGTATAAATTCGAACCTAGAAACCGAACGCCACATTTAGGAGTGACATTTACATGGACATATAATCGAACATGTGGCGTGCAATGTTAGATCACAAGTCATTTTAAAGGCAAAAGGAGAAAAAAACAAGTGTACTTTAAAGACATCTAGGCATAAGCATAATGAATGAGGATAGTATCATGCCAATAAGCACATTCTGCACTATAAAATCAAGACCGATCGAATAAAAGCATAAATTCGAACCTAGAAACTGAATGCCACATTTAGGAGTGACATTTATGTAATAATCGGATAATTTTGATAATTCAATGTTTCTCGAAATTCGTGTTGGGATTGCTTAGCTATTATGTAATCTTAGGGAGACCTTAAATAATATATGCTTGGAAAAGCGTGCTCGAATTAAGTGGTATTTGGATGTAATGGATAATTTTGATGTTTCTCGAAAAACGTGTCCGGGTTACTTCGCTTGTAAGTAAGCTCAGATAAGTTTGTTTCTTAGTTGTTAAGTAATTCCGTTTTCTAGTGGATTAAAGATAGACTTGTAAAAGTTCTGATCTTATCCATTTCCTTGATATGTGTGCCATGTCTATCTTATCTTCTACATATGTGTGCATGCCTATCTTATCTTCTAAATATGTGTGGCATGCTTATCTTTCTCCTTCAATTTTCGTGCCATATCTTCTTGATTGGCGTGCCTTGATCTTTATCACTTATACAAACCGAATTGAATTGGTCTTCTTCCATCCCTTCTATATAAAGCCATGTCTTCCCTTCCATTTTTCACCTCCCTCTCTTCCTCTCGTTGTCATGCTCCTTCACGACCTTCTTGCTTGTTGTTGGTCGCCCCTTCCATCGGAAGACAAGGTGCGTCCTTTTCCTCCTCTTTGGTGAGTTGTTCTTTCTTGTTGGATGGTGTGAGTTTTGGGTATAGTAAGGAAGTTTATATGGCTGGATTTATGGTGAATTTTGATGTTGGAAGATGGTGTAGAAAAATGGATTGGTAAAGTGTAGTTCTAAGCTTAGTTAAGACCTTAAAGAGTAGAAGTTAGAAGTGTGCGAGAGCCTAACTTATAGATGGTAACTAACTATGTGCTTTGTTTGACTTGACTTTGTGTGCTTGACTTGTTTGATAGTTGTTGCTTTTGATGTACTAAGGGTATGATCTGCGTGTTGTTTGACTCGTGTGAAGGATTTTAAGTAGTGTTATGAGTTGTTTTCCTATATCTCTGGAAGTTTCGGGACGAAACTTTCTTTAAGGGGGTAGGATGTAATACTCGGATAATTTTGATAATTTAATGTTTCTCGAAATTCGTGTTGGGATTGCTTAGCTATTATGTAATCTCAAGGAGACCTTAAATAATATATGCTTGGAAAAGCGTGCTCGAATTAAGTGATATTTGGATGTAATGGGTAATTTTGATGTTTCTCTAAAAACGTGTCCGGGTTACTTCGCTTGTAAGTAAGCTCGGATAAGTTTGTTTCTTAGTTGTTAAGTAATTCCGTTTTCTAGTGGATTAAAGATAGACTTGTAAAAGTTCTGATCTTATCCATTTTCCTAGATATGTGTGCCATGTCTATCTTATCTTCTAGATATGTGTGCATGCCTATCTTATCTTCTAAATATGTGTGGCATGCTTATCTTTCTCCTTCAATTTTCGTGCCATATCTTCTAGATTGGCGTGCCTTGATCTTTATCTCTTATACAAACCGAATTGAATTTGTCTTCTTCCATCCCTTCTATATAAAGCCATGTCTTCCCTTCCATTTTTCACCTCCCTCTCTTCCTCTCGTTGTCATGCTCCTTCACGACCTTCTTGCTTGTTGTTGGTCGCCCCTTCCATCGGAAGACAAGGTGCGTCCTTTTCCTCCTCTTTGGTGAGTTGTTCTTTCTTGTTGGATGGTGTGAGTTTTGGGTATAGTAAGGAAGTTTATATGGCTGGATTTATGGTGAATTTTGATGTTGGAAGATGGTGTAGAAAAATGGATTGGTAAAGTGTAGTTCTAAGCTTAAAGGCGTGAGTTATAGACTCAATAAAGGGGCTGAGTTTTGGTAAACGTTCTTATCAGTTTAATGTCTTTAGATGGGTTGATTTGGAGTAACTTTGAGTAAGATGTTTATTATTGGTTCAAACTTTATGTCATGTGAGTTGTCGGGTTAAATTTTCAAAGGGTTAGAGACATTTCGAGTTTTAAACCTTTATCGTATTTTTTTGAGTCTCAGACTTCATGTTGTTTACAAGACCTTATATTATTGTTTAGGAAATCATTCTTACACGTCCATCTTTCATTCAAGAGTTGGAATTTCAAGTCAAGAAGTAAGTCGTTTACAACTTGCTCGGTTGTTGTTCAATTCATTTTAGATTTCGTGTCGTGCTCGTTGGATTGATTGTGAGGGTGGGAGGTCGCGCCTCGACACCTGGGGCGTAGGGTTGATAAGCACCATGGAATGGAATGGAATGGAAAGCGGATGGTTGTATTGTTGTGTTTGGACTTATGTGTATGAATGTGTGTATGTTTGGTTTGTTTGTTTGTGTATGTGTAATGTGTGGTTTGTATGTGTAATCATGGGGAAGTTAAGTATGAATTTAGAATTCATATGTGTTGTATCCATGTGAATCTTGCAGGTGTGTGTGTTAGGAATTTGATTGATTTTTAAACATCTTACTAGTACTGTATGATTTCTAGCTTGGATTAGAATAGTAGCTGACCCTTCGAGGATATTTTTTTTAGTTACAGGTAAGGACAAGGGACCCATGATGAAACCTCGGTAGAATGACGGTACGATTCGTTGAAGGCCGTGTCATTAGGGTTGGGTTTTGTTGATAGTGATTACTTACATTGTATCTTTCTGTTTAATATGTAGTTTTGGGTAAAGAAAGGATATTGGGTTGCTATATAGTTTTTGACAAGTAATATTGTAAGTTATGTTGGTTGGGTGTCATGCATGTTTTCTATACTTGGATTTTATAAATACAAGTTGGATATTTTATTTATGTTTTCTCGTCGTGCCCGAGTTGCAAGATCCTAGTGAACTTGTTGTCAAACTAGCTTAGGTAGTACCCGGTGAGGTCTACGACCGAGTAGCGCCCCTATGTAAAAACGGGGTGTTACAAATTGGTATCAGAGCGAGGTTGACAACAAGGGCACATGGAACTGACCAACAAGTGTACTCGAGGTCCAACTTAAAATAAAAACTGGCCAGTAATTTTAATGTTTTCTAATGGGTAGTCATATTGCATTTATGTGGATAAATGACACGCCTCAACTTCGCCGCCATCAGCCGAGGATCTCATGTAAAATAGTAAGTTAAGTTGCTAACTTTTGATAAAAGTAGATTCTAATTGTAAGAGTTTTGTTTTAGGATAGCTCCATAGACTATAGTTGAAGCAGACAAAGATGGTAAAAGAGGAATCATGGTCAAGACCATGATAGGGGCTAAGTTAAGGATAAAAGAGGGACTCTTGTTGTTGGAGAACCACAGAATGTTTCTTTTCAAGAAGAGAAATATGTTGGTGGTATGTTTTCTAATGAATATTGGGTAGTGATCTGATGGGTGATCAAGTGATTGAACCCATTTTTTTAAAGGTAAATGAAGTGGTTAAAACAGGAGGGGTAAGGTAATTCTAGAGCGAATTCTTCTTAAGCACTTGAGATTCTAGACTAATGGTGGTTATATTTGAATTAAGAATGAGGATTAAAGATGAATGATGTTCGACTTGAGAAAACAAGAGCATTGGTTTAGGAAATGAACTGAGGATGCAGAGTGGAGAATAGGAAAAGAAGTAGTTAAACTTCTTTGAAGTTGATCATAGGAAGAGTATGAGATATGATTAGGTAAGAGACTTGACAAGGCTGAGCTATACAATGATTGCATACATGGACAACATGATTGAGATAATCTGAGTGTCAACTTTGATGTCATATGCTGCAAAGTCATTTAAGGAAAAGTAGAAGAGAAAGGGCTCAGTATGGTCTAGGGCATGAACTAGCATTGGAAACATCTTTGTCAAAGTGGTTAACTAACAAGTTGAGACAACTTTATAGATATATCGATAATGGAATGACATTGTGCGTGCTAATGTGGGGAGTGGAAGATGTAAAACTCTAGGATAAAGATGTTTCTATTGGAGGAAGAGTTTGTGGACCAGTAGTGGTGCCATAGTTTGAAGTACCACTAGATATTGTTATTGTTATTCGAGCCATCTGGGTGGGATTTCTTCTAGATTTGAGGGGCACGAGAGCTGCGCTTAATCAGAATGCTATTGTGGGGCATCTAGGTTAGTCTGGGGAATTGTAGAGTGAATCGAGATCGAAGATATTTGACTGTATGTCAAAGAAGTAGGGTCAAAGGATTTAGGTTAGAAAGGAGTGTGGCAAAGACTGCCAAGTTGTACAATGATGGATATGTGGAGTACTAGTGATTTGCTTTTCAAGAGGACAAGGAAGGATTACGCATTTTGAATATACCTGATGTTTGTAAGTTGCGGATGTTATTCCGGGATTAGCTTTCAAAATTACCATCTTAGAGTTGGGCAAATTATTAGTAGTAAATTGAGATTGGGGATGAGACCAATATCAAAAGTTCTGAATCGTATAGTCCAGAGGAAGGATATTTTCTTATAATGTTGTATAGATTATTGAGAGTTGAACTAAGTGATTATTATGATCAAGAGCTTATTTTCCTATAATGATGACTTGTTGGACCAATTGCAAGGAGCCATGGTGTTTCAGAAGTGGATTTGAGATCAGGTTATCACTAGTTGAAGAAAAGATTTCCTAAGATGGCTTTTTGAGCAAGATATGAGCATTATAAATGGGTAGTGATGCCGTATGGATTGACTAATGCCCTTAAAATGTTTATGGAATAATGATTTGGGTGTTCATTGACCACTTAGTTATGTTCATGGTGGTTTTTATTAATGACCTTCTGAATTACTCTAAAAAAAAGGAGCACGTGGAGTATCTCATACTAGTATGAGGAGTATTGAGACAACAAGGATTGGTTGCCAAGTGATACAAGTAGCTAGGATTTCTGATAACCAGAAGTTACTTTACTAGGACATGTCATGTCCGTAGAAGGAGTTAAAGTGGACTCCTTGATGATTGAAGTTAAGTTGCGAAAAAAATGGGGAGAATAATATAGTGATGGCTGAAGGGTAGAGCTCGATTGTGTGCTGATGCAAAGGGATAAAGTTAGTGTTTATACTTCTAGACAGTTGAAGCCGAATGAGTTAAATTGATTAAAGCATGATCTGGAATTAGTAGTAGTGGTGCATGCTTAGAAGATTGGTGTCATTTTTAGTAAGGAAATACATGCAAGGTGATGATAGATTAGAAATGTTATATCTTTATGCAGTAGGAACTGAGTAAGAGGCAACAAAGATGGCTTGAGTTGTAGAGGATTATAATTTAGAGATCCTTTAGCATCCTAGAACAGAGAATGTAATCATTTATGATCTTAGTAGGAAGGCATTTCAAGAATGTATTTTAGTTTGGGTGATTGTACAATTAGAGTTAAGGGAAAGAACTAATGAGATATGGGATTAAGGTGCAGATTCAATGATATTAAAGAAGATTGAGTTTTGTGGAAATGTCAGTCAACCTTACCAGAGAAAATAAAGCAGAAGTAGGAGATATGCCCAATATGCAAGATTTTTGATAGGGGTTGAGTCGTGGAGATATATCTGATTTTTCAAGGAGCTGATGGTACTTTGATATTTAATGGTCAAATTTGTGTTCCTTGGGATGAGGAATTAAGGCACCAGATTTTGCAGAAAGCATATGTTACACTATCCTCAATTAAACCTGGAGAAAGTATAATTTACTTGGATTTGAGACTACAGTATTAGTGGAACGACAAGAAGCCGAAATGTATTTAAAGTTGTGGCTAAGTGTTTAGTTGTTAGTAAATGAAGGTCAAGCCTAGAGATCAGGTAGACAGTTGCGATTGCTTTTCATTCCAGAATGAAAGCGGGAAAATATCTCCATGAATTTTTGTCATTGGGCTAAAGAATAGAAGAGTTGAAGATGATGTTTGGGTTGTTGCGGGTAAATGGACTAGGATTGTCTGTTTCTTGCCAATCATAGGGATCTGGCTAGTATACAAGATAGTGGAAGTTTTTTGACATTATAAGGTTGTTTGAGGTACCTAAAGGGAATATACTGTATTGTGATGAATATGTTATTTCTAGATGTTGGCAGCATTGGCATGATGCAATGGAAATGAGTTTGCATTTAACGTGTCAGCGTATCCCCCGGACAGATTGTTAGATTATAAGAAGATTCAGATTATAAAGGATATATTAAGATCTTGTGTGTTGGATTGGTGATGTAAACGGTTTGATTACTTGAAAACTGGCAGAGCCTGCTTACCATGGTAATCCTTGATACAGATGACACCGTATGAGGTTTTGTATGGCCACAAGTGTAGAACGTCATTGTATTGGAATGACCCATTAGATTTGATAGAGAAAGTGGTTAAGATTCGAAAGAGTATGATACTTGAATATAATTTTTAGCAATCTTATGCAGATAAGGGGGGGACGACCATTAAACATGTGAAGTAGAAGTACAAGTGTAGTAAAAAGGGTTGTCTACTCGTGAAGTTGAAATATTTGGGATGAAAGGGAAGTTGAGTCCTTGGTACATCGGGCCATTTGAGATTCTCGAAAGGGTAAATGAGGTGGCCTACAAGCTAGAATTGCCACCAACCTTGGATGGAAGCAATTGAAGGACACTCTGGTTAGAGTTATGTGAGAATTAAAGCTTCACATAAGGTTCATAAGAGAGTAAGGGTTGGTATACAATGATTGAGGGTAAGGAAAATTTGAGTAGAGTTGAAATTTCTTCAGGACCAACAAGACCAAGAGTTCCAATGGAAGAAGTAAGTAGGCTAAGGTCACAACAGTGGAGCACATGGTTGGAAACTTATACCAAATGGTTTAGTATAAGGAGAAAAGCAAGTGAAAATGAGAAGGGAAAAAAAATCAGGAAATAGATCCAATTTTAGTCGATCGCAGGGGTTTATGGCTGTGTTAGTAGGGCTATTGGAGAGTTGCAAGTTATTGATTGCGAAAGGGATATGCATAGCATATACTTTATAGAAAGAGATCTAGCCTATTAGTAAAACTAATAGGGACGTGAGGATCAAGAGATAAATGGCTTTATGAGTAATTTGGACAAGGATGATGGTAAGGAAAGATTAATCCAAGGTGAGTTAGGGACATTATCCTATATGTAAGGAGAAGTTAGCCTGTTAACATGAGTTGTGTGGTTTAATGTGAAGTGTACGGTTTAGTTGAGACATGTCCTTCAAGAGTCTTGTAGTGTAGATTTTTCCTAGATAGCTAAGTCAAATGAGCATTGGAATATATTTTCATGAAGAAAATTATGGAGTAAAGAAATGTCGACGATATTGATTCAATGAGCTCAACGAGGAGTTGAGATGGCCGCTTGGGAGACCGATATGAGAATATGATAAAGCTATCCAGAGTTGTAGTCTAGTTTAGTTAAGACCTTAAAGAGTAGAAGTTAGAAGTGTGCGAGAGCCTAACTTATAGATGGTAACTAACTATGTGCTTTGTTTGACTTGACTTTGTGTGCTTGACTTGTTTGATAGTTGTTGCTTTTGATGTACTAAGGGTATGATCTGCGTGTTGTTTGACTCGTGTGAAGGATTTTAAGTAGTGTTATGAGTTGTTTTCCTATATCTCTGGAAGTTTCGGGACGAAACTTTCTTTAAGGGGGTAGGATGTAATACTCGGATAATTTTGATAATTTAATGTTTCTCGAAATTCGTGTTGGGATTGCTTAGCTATTATGTAATCTCAAGGAGACCTTAAATAATATATGCTTGGAAAAGCGTGCTCGAATTAAGTGATATTTGGATGTAATGGGTAATTTTGATGTTTCTCTAAAAACGTGTCCGGGTTACTTCGCTTGTAAGTAAGCTCGGATAAGTTTGTTTCTTAGTTGTTAAGTAATTCCGTTTTCTAGTGGATTAAAGATAGACTTGTAAAAGTTCTGATCTTATCCATTTTCCTAGATATGTGTGCCATGTCTATCTTATCTTCTAGATATGTGTGCATGCCTATCTTATCTTCTAAATATGTGTGGCATGCTTATCTTTCTCCTTCAATTTTCGTGCCATATCTTCTAGATTGGCGTGCCTTGATCTTTATCTCTTATACAAACCGAATTGAATTTGTCTTCTTCCATCCCTTCTATATAAAGCCATGTCTTCCCTTCCATTTTTCACCTCCCTCTCTTCCTCTCGTTGTCATGCTCCTTCACGACCTTCTTGCTTGTTGTTGGTCGCCCCTTCCATCGGAAGACAAGGTGCGTCCTTTTCCTCCTCTTTGGTGAGTTGTTCTTTCTTGTCGGATGGTGTGAGTTTTGGGTATAGTAAGGAAGTTTATATGGCTGGATTTATGGTGAATTTTGATGTTGGAAGATGGTGTAGAAAAATGGATTGGTAAAGTGTAGTTCTAAGCTTAAAGGCGTGAGTTATAGACCCAATAAAGGGGCTGAGTTTTGGTAAACGTTCTTATCAGTTTAATGTCTTTAGATGGGTTGATTTGGAGTAACTTTGAGAAAGATGTTTATTATTGGTTCAAACTTTATGTCATGTGAGTTGTTGGGTTAAATTTTCAAAGGGTTAGAGACATTTCGAGTTTTAAACCTTTATCGTATTTTTTTGAGTCTCAGACTTCATGTTGTTTACAAGACCTTATATTATTGTTTAGGAAATCATTCTTACACGTCCATCTTTCATTCAAGAGTTGGAATTTCAAGTCAAGAGGTAAGTCGTTTACGACTTGCTCGGTTGCTGTTCAATTCATTTTAGATTTCGTGTCGTGCTCGTTGGATTGATTTTGGGGAACTAGTCCCTAATCGATTATTTTATGGTAAAAGTGTTTACTTGTGTGTGATATGTTTGTAAATGGATTTCATAGTGTTTTCATCTTATGAGAAGGTTGTAAACGTTTTCTCTATGCTGGTACCGTTCTCGGCATGGCCATGTGCGTAGTCCTCTGGGTTGAAGTGACGGCTACGTATGGTTCATGTGACAGAGAATCGTGCCCCTTCAAAAGAAAGTTATTTGTGTTTAGGGCAGTGCTCCAATGGAGGCTGACCCGGGGTTAGAAGGATGGAATTGTGAAGGGTGGGAGGTCGCGCCTCGGCACCTGGGGCGTAGGGTTGATAAGCGCCATGGAATGGAAAGCGGATGGTTGTATTGTTGCGTTTGGACTTATGTGTATGAATGTGTGTATGTTTGGTTTGTTTGTTTGTGTATGTGTAATGTGTGGTTTGTATGTGTAATCATGGGGAAGTTAAGTATGAATTTAGAATTCATATGTGTTGTATCCATGTGAATCTTGCAGGTGTGTGTGCTAGGAATTTGATTGGTTTTTAAACATCTTACTATTACTGTATGATTTCTAGCTTGGATTAGAATAGTAGCTGACCCTTCGGGGATATTTTTTTTTTAGTTACAGGTAAGGACAAGGGACCCATGATGAAACCTCGGTAGAATGACGGTACGATTCGTTGAAGGCCGTGTCATTAGGGTTGGGTTTTGTTGGTAGTGATTACTTACATTGTATCTTTCTGTTTAATATGTAGTTTTGGGTAAAGAAAGGATATTTGGTTGCTATATAGTTTTTGACAAGTAATATTGTAAGTTATGTTGGTTGGGTGTCATGCATGTTTTCTATACTTGGATTTTACAAATACAAGTTGGATATTTTATTTATGTTTTCTCGTCGTGCCCGAGTTGCAAGATCCTAGTGAACTTGTTGTCAAACTAGCTTAGGTAGTACCCGGTGAGGTCTACTACCGAGTAGCACCTGTTGGGACGTTGTTTGGACCTCTGGTTCTAAGCAACGGATCAACGATTCACTCCTCTTTAAGTTTTGATAATGACAAACACCATAGGGAACTAATGTGGTTTGTTCAAGTATTTCTAAGGAACACAGGTACAGCAAAGAACCCCTATGAATGACAAAGCCACTGCTAGCCACAATGAAGAGTTTCCATCAAGGGAACTCTGAAGAGGAAAGTTCCCATGAAGTGGGAACTCCCAGAAACAAACAAGAAGACACAAGCTTACAACGATGAAGAGTTTCCATCAAGGGAACTCTGAAGAAGTCAGTTCCCATGAAATGGGAACTCACATGTGAAGACAACGACCGTTCAGCGCAGATCGCGGGATCCTGTCTCAGACAGCCAGAGGGAACAGTCTGAGGATCAGACTGTCACGCTTCATCCAACGGTCCGATTGATTCAAGAAGTTGACCTAGTTCAAACCAAAGTCACATGTGAAGAAAGTACAACTTGGGCATCAAGCAAAGGGCATTTTGGACACAAACGAAAGATGCTACTGCCCAAGACAAATGGACTATAAAGCCAAATGAATAGTACTCGGTCTGAGTACTTCTCCCAGAACTTACAAAACACCCACATCTGAGAAAAGAAAGAAAAGGAAGAGAAGTCCCCACCGGCGAGTGTGTGATCTCGACGACGGTGAAGCTGAAGTTCCCTGGAGCAAGGGAACTGAGAAGTCAGCGTAAGGTTTGAGTTACTTGTGTTTTGCTATTGTGAGCTTAGGAACTCAGTTGAGAGGATTTACTAGTGTTGCTAGAGTTAGGAAGAACTTGTAGGAACAGAGAAGTGTAAATCCGGCTGTGTAACTAAGGAACAAAGCAATCAATATAAGTAAGTCATTCAAAATCCTCCAAGCGGAGGTAGAGGTTTACCCATACAACTAGTTGGTTGTAGTGGGGTTCCTCTATAAAGGAACTGTCCCCTTAACTGTTTTTATTACTTGCGATTATTTACTTCCGCTGCCTTGGGAACAGCTTAATTGCCAGTTCCCAAGCTCACTGCTAACCGATTACGATCTAACAATTGGTATCAGAGCTAGCGCTCTATATTTGTGTTAGCATCGCAGGTGTCAAAATGGCTCAGGAACTTACTCAGGTGGGGAACAATACCAGCAAGCCGCTAAGGCTTATAACAGGAAGATTTGAAAGCTGGCAACGAGACATGAAAGATTGGATGCGTGGCCAAGACTACCAAGCCTGGTGCGTCATCGAAAGGGGGAACTTCGAAATCGATCCAGCTATTGTCAACGACCTCTCAAAGTGGGGTCCCAACGAGTACAAGTGCATGGAGGCAAACTACAAAGCCAAACAGTACCTAAAGAGGTCCATGTGCGTACAAGATTGTGACAGGGTTGCAAACCTTGACACAGCCAAGGAAATGTGGGAAGCCATCCAACAAATGCACGTTGGGAACTCAGATCTCGGAGAAGATCTTCAAATGAATGCAAAGAGGGAGTTCTACAACTTCCAAATGGAGATGGGAGAGTCCGTCGATAGCTACCAATTCCGGTTTGAAGGACTTTGCACTAAGATGGAAGGATTGGGGATCACAAAAGAAGAAATCACCCACAAAATGAAGGTCCAACAGCTCTTCAATGGATTGACTGGAGAATGGGCAAACGAGAGAATGATGTTCAAGGAAAACCCAGAAAATCGAACACTTATGCTTCATCAAGTGTTTGGAAAGCTAGTGGGACATGAGAAGAGGAAGATCGATGATAAGGAACAAACTCGAGCTCATCGAGGGATCGCACTCAAGATCGAAAAGATGCTCAAATCAACCCAAGAACAACATGAAGACTCTGAAGAAGAAGAGGATGAAGAGCTAGTTCTTGTAACAAAGGCTCTTCGAAATTTCTACAAAGGAAAGTCTCAACGGAACAGTGGGAACTGGGGAAAGGGACAGAGTTCCCAAAGAAAGCCCACAGAGAAGGATCTCTCAGAAGTGACTTGCTACAAATGCAACAGGAAAGGACATTTTGCGAAGGAATGTCCACAAGGAACTGAAGGCAGAAAGCAAGGAAAGAAGGCTTACATCGCTACTTGGAGCGATGATGAAGACGAAGATCCTGAAGCATGGGCACTCCCGGACATGTGTGGCATGGCC
Source organism: Fallopia convolvulus (assembly GCA_964016875.1). NCBI lineage: Eukaryota > Viridiplantae > Streptophyta > Magnoliopsida > Caryophyllales > Polygonaceae > Fallopia > Fallopia convolvulus. The sequence goes on from OZ024735.1 coordinate 10,632,958, forward strand.
ATAGGAGAAACCACTGGGGAACAACCCAGTGAGGTAACCACTGAAACTGTTCTTGATTCCTTGAGTAATTATGAAAAACCTGAATTGTTGAAAATCCTTTCAAGTCTTGTTAAAGATAACATAAAACTGCAAAACAAGTTGGAAAAACAGGAACACATAAATTCTCAATTAGTTGGTCTTGAGCCCTGTCCCAACTGCATATCCCTTCTAGAAAAACTCAAGTCCCATGTGTCTCACATCGTAGATCTAGAAAGAGAAATCAAAACTTTAGAAAAAGATGAGAACACCCTCCTGCAAAACCTGAGTAAGACTCCCGAACACCCTGAAGTCTCTAGTTCCCAAATCAAGTTTGTCCCAGCCAGACATGGCATAGGATACAAAGGTGAGTGCTCCAAGAACAGAAAGTCACCCCTGAGCGAACATGAGATCCATGAGTGTAGGGCCTTAGAACTCCAGTGCGAGAAACAGAAAAATGCTCATCTCGAGGAGAAAATCAGGGTCCTAGAGAGTGGAAACAATGGTGAGAAAGACTACTATACTGGGAACTCTGGACATAGAATCTATGTCAAAATTGCTAAGGGAAATGGGTCTCGAGTGTACAACAAAGAAACCATGGATAGGAACCGTATCCAGAGACCACACCCAAAATACTACCTGGGAGAATACTACAAGACATGTTGGCACTGTGGTGCTCATGGGCACTACAAGGATGCATGTCCCAAGAAGAGAGCCCAAATCCCTAGAAGCCATGAGTTCCCAAACAGACAAAAACGTCATGCTCATCACCAAAGGAACTCCAACTCTCAAAATTCCAAAGACATCAACATTTCTGACTATATCTTAAATGAAAATGTTTTCCCTTGCAAGGGACTTGGCAAGAGTCATCTTGCCTGGGTCTCAAAACACTAACTTTTCCTTGTAGGTGGCTGTGAGAGGGAACAGTACATGGTTCATAGATAGTGGATGCTCGAACCATATGACAGGGAACAAGGATATCCTCATCTCACTCCACACTCATGCCGAAGGAGGCCACGTCTCATTTGGCAACAAGAACAAGGGAGAAGTTATTGGAAAAGGAGAAGTCTTGCTCAATAGATCTATTAAAGTTAGCAACGTAAATCTGGTAAAGGATCTGGGATACAATCTGCTGAGTGTCTCCCAGATGTGTGATCAAGGGAACAACATCGTCACATTCGACTCAGATGAATGTCTCGTCATCAACAAGAAGACCAACAAAGTAATTCTGAGAGGAAGAAGATACAACAATGTGTATGTGGTGGACACCAACTTTGAACCACCAATGAAGCTGTGCCTTGCGAGTTCCCAAGATGACACGGAACTCTGGCATCGAAGACTGGGACATGCTGGTGTAAATCAAATCCTGAAGCTTTATCTACAGGATCTGGTCATTGGTCTTCCACGGATCAATCTCGAAGGAGTCAAAATGTGTGAAGCATGTGTTCGAGGGAAACAGACCAGGACCTCCTTCAAACCGAAGAAGGTGGTAAGCACAACCAGGTCCCTGGATTTGATTCACATGGATCTCTGTGGTCCCATGAGAACAGCCAGCTACGGTGGAAAAAGGTACATGTATGTCTTAATTGATGATTTTTCAAGATTCACCTGGGTTGTTTTCTTGAAGGCAAAATCACAAGCGTTTGAAGAATTTGAGCCCTTCATCAAAAGAACAGAAGTAAGCTTGGGGCTGAAATTGAAAGCAATCAGATCTGATCACGGAACTGAGTTTCAAAACTCGGAGTTCCTAAACTTCTGTGAGCAAAATGGGATCTCTCACAACTTTTCAGCTCCTCGCACTCCTCGGCAAAATGGAGTGGTCGAGAGAAAGAACAGAACTCTGGAAGATATGGCTAGAACCATGATGATCGAAAGTGGAGTTCCTGAGTACTTCTGGACTGAAGCAATCTCCACAGCTACATACATCCTGAATCGAGCCATGACAAGGCCCCTGATCAACAAGACTTCCTATGAGCTCATAAAAGGGAGAAAACCAAACATCTCACACTTGAGAACATTTGGTTGCACATGCTTTGTTCACAACAACGGAAAAGACAATCTTGGCAAATTCGACCCCAGAAGCGACGAAGGGATCTTCCTGGGATACTCATCACAAAGCAAGGCTTACAGGGTGTACAATAAAAGAACCAAGAAGATAGAGGAAAGCATTCATGTCGTCTTCAATGAAAAGTCTGTAAAGATGGGAACCGAGTCCCAAGGGAAGGGAACTCTGTTCAAGCTAGTCAGACATGAAGACGATGATGATGACGAGGATGAGCCAAGGAAAAGGGATTAAGACTATCCAAGTGCAAGCCATATCCCACAACCAGGGAACAACGACGAAGGTCCAACCCTCACTGATCAAACCTCCCTTGAGGCTCCCTCCTCAGAAGAACTACAAGAAACCTCCAACTCTCTCGAGGTCCCCTCTTCAGGGAACAACTCTGCTGTCCCCCAAGACAATACACTGCCAGAATCAAGTATTCAAGGGGAACAAAGAGGGAACCTGCCAGAAATCTCTGAAGAAACATCAAATGAAGAAGCTGAAGATGAGAGTTCCCATGACAAAGAAACACCAACTGAGGATAATACACATGCAAAGGAACTCACTCATGCAAGAACCTTTCAACAAAGGAAGGACCACCCCCTTGAGAACATCATCTCCCCTCTTGATAAAGGTGTTCTAACTCGCTCCTCTCTCAAAAATTTTTGTGCTTTTAACGCGTTTGTTTCAATGGTGGAACCCAAAAATATCAAAGAAGCATTAAAGGACCCGGATTGGATTCAAGCCATGCAAGAGGAACTCCACCAATTCGAGAGAAACAAAGTTTGGAAGCTAGTTCCTAGGCCCAAAAACAAGAACATCATAGGAACCCGATGGGTTTTTAGGAACAAGCTCGATGATACTGGAGCTGTAGCAAGGAACAAGGCTAGGTTAGTAGCACAAGGATACAGGCAAGAGGAAGGGATTGACTACGATGAGACCTTCGCACCAGTTGCCAGGATAGAGGCAATCAGACTTCTCATCGCCTATGCTGCTCACAAGGGATTCAAACTTTATCAAATGGATGTGAAAACAGCCTTCCTAAACGGACATCTCAAGGAAGAAGTGTATGTGGCCCAACCTCCAGGATTCGAAGATGAGAAAATGCCCAACCATGTCTATTTCCTGGAAAGGGCCCTTTACGGACTCAAACAAGCTCCCCGAGCCTGGTATGACAGGTTTGCTCAATTCCTCTTGTCCCATGGATACCTTCGAGGTTCCATAGACAAGACTTTGTTTTTAAAGAAAGAGTCTAAAGACATTTTGATTGTGCAAGTATATGTTGATGACATTGTTTTTGGAGCAACTAACGAAACTCTTGTAGAAAAATTTAAGGACCTCATGAGCAGTGAGTTTGAAATGAGTCTCATTGGGGAACTCACGTTCTTCTTGGGACTTCAAATATCCCAAACAAAGGAGGGAACAAAGATCCATCAACAGAAATACATCAAGGAAATACTTGTGAAGTATGGGATGGAACATTCAAAGCCCATTGACACTCCCATCTCACCAAATTCAAGGCTAAATGCAGATGAAACAGGTATCAGTGTGGACCAAAGGAACTATCGAGGTATGATCGGGTCCCTTCTCTACTTAACCGCTAGTAGACCTGATATCATGTTCTCCGTATGTCTTTGTGCTCGTTTTCAAGCTAACCCTAAGGAATCACACCTGAAAGAGGTGAAGAGAATTTTCAGGTATCTCAAAGGGAACAATAACTTGTGCCTTTGGTATCCAAGGAACAGTTCCCTTGAGCTCATTACATACACAGATGCTGACTTTGCAGGGCACTTGGTTGACAGAAAGAGCACTTCAGGAATGGCCCAGTTCCTAGGATCCTGCTTAGTTTCGTGGGGATCTAAAAAGCAAAACTCAGTTGCACTCTCCACAGCTGAAGCTGAATATGTGGCTGCCGCATCATGCTGTTCCCAGGTTCTATGGCTTAAGTCACAACTCCAGGATTACGGTATGTCTTTTGGCCCAGTTCCCATACTCTGTGATAACACTAGTGCCATAAACATTTCCAAAAATCCTGTGCATCATTCTAGAACTAAGCATATTGATATAAGACATCACTTTCTACGTGACAATGTTGAGAATGGGAACATTTCGATGGAACACTGTAGAACTGAAGAGCAAATTGCAGATATTCTTAACAAAGCTTTAGACAGACGTCCCTACCAGCGTTTTCGAATGCTTCTAGGGATGATAACTCTAAACTAAACAAGTCCCTGTTTATCTCTCTCCCAATGCCTGACTAGTTTATCTAAAATTGCATGATAAGGAACTTGGATTCATTGCTTTCACTATGCCATGATTACTAGTCTAGAGAAAAATGTGTACAAAGGAACTCTATTTCTTTTGGCCCAAAATGATCAACCAGAGTTCCCTTTATCCCTCATTACAAGCCACCATGACGGTTGATCATATGACCCACCTTAAGCTAGGGACCAGACAAATGCTTCTCATGAGCCAAAACATTTCCTTTATCGAGTTGCAAATCGTCTGGTTCCCTTTGAGTTCCCTAGCCCCACAAAAAGATGAGTGTGAAGTTCTCTCAACCACTTCACTCTCCCTGACCTTGAAAGGATCATGGGAACTGCTGCATCTACAAAGGGAACACTGACTAATCTTCAAAGAAAAACCGTCACTTGGGAAGCGGACTTTCGTGTCAGAAGCTCTGAAGCGTTACAGGCCAAGTATTCAAAATTTGAAAAGGACTTCCCAAGAGATTGTGACGCGTGTCCAGAAGCGTGCTTGAGAAGTTGAAACGGCGCCCCACGTTCATTGGGCAACGGTTATCGAGGTTATTCCACTTCCCCTTCTACCCTTCGCCTCCTCTCTCCTTTAAAACCCCTCTTTGCCATTTTTAGGTCCTTTACTCCATCTTTCATCCCTGTCATTCGTCTTCCCCAAATCCCTTTCACTCTCTTTTCAAGAAACCTCCAAAACCTCCCAAATTCTTACAAAAATGGCCCCTCAACACACATTCGCACAAATCAAAGAGTGGGTACTTGCCAATCCTCGCACTCTCTTCATCACTCAACTGAACGAGATCGAGCAAGAACAAGACCCAACCATGAAGGATGTCCTCATTCAAGGGCTATACAATCAAGTAAGCCCCTTCTTGCCCCCTCCTCCTCCTCAGGTTGATGAAACCGTCTCCTGGACCTCTTCCTCCTCCGAATCTCTTCCTCTTCCACCTCCAACCACCAACACCTCCTCCGGAGTTGTCATCGTTGACAACTTCGGAGATGCTCGCCCCTCCATCAATGAAAAACCCCATAAATCCAAACATCGCCACTCATCCAAACATCGCCACTCATCAAAAGATCCCTCAAAATCCAAAAAATCCAAACACTCCCACGACCCCTCCAAATCCAAAAAGCGTAAACACTCTGAGGCCTCTGAATTCTCGGAGCCCAGAAAGAAGGCTTTCTTCCGCTTTGAGGACTACCTGAACTGCTCCAAGGAGAGTTCTTGTGCTCCCAAACCTCCCTACCTTTTTCCTTCCGACGATGGGAACTCCGAACCCCAGAGTCTACTTCCCTCTTCCTCCTCCATCCCTCCTCCTCAAATCAAGGGACCTCCTCCGCCACCTCCTCCAGTTCCCGCCACGATGGGAACTCCAACATCCCAACCTCCTTCACTTCCTCCCGTTCCCATCACTACGGGATCTCCAACTCCATCTTCACCTCACAAAACGCCTTCTTCTTCCTCCCCAAAACACATTTCCACCAAACCCATCTCCACTCAACTCACAACCCCTATTCCTTCTTCTCCTCTCCCCTCTTCCATCACGTCTCCCACCACCACCAAACTCCCCTCTCCCTCACCATCCAAAAGTACCGTCGCCCTCTCCTCAGACGACGACGATCTTCCTCTTTCTGTGGTCATCGGCAAAATGACCAAGGACCCTCCTCCGATCATCATGGGAACTTTGGAGGAGGAAGCCCAGCTCAAGGACATCGAGGAAGAACTCAACAGGGGTCCCTCTGAGCACACAGTCTCCCAAGGGACAAAGTCCCCAGAAAAGGTTGCTCCTCAAGAGCCAACAGAGACAAGGGACCTCGCACCAGCTGGAGGTGCTGAGGCAACAACAAGTCATCCTGGAGATGACGCGGAGGGCTCGGATTCGAGCTCCTCCGAGGAAGAAGGGACCTCCCATGATGAGGTCGAAGAAGAAGAAGAAGCTCCAGCTTCAAAGGAGCCAACACGCATCCCTACACCTGGACACCAAATGGTGGTGTCCGCGAGTTCCCCACCACCTAGGGACCGCGTGCTCATGATCGAAGCGGCTGCACCCCCTCAGCAGAAAGGACCTCGCACGGTCTCTAGGGGGAACAAATCCAAAAGCAAGTCCAAAAAGGGGAAGGGGACCACCAAGCATCATGTCAGTGAGCGCCGAAAGCTTCTCCATCACCTCATAGTTTCCCAAGAGGCGCTGACTGAAAATGGTCTGGAGGAACTATGGGAACTGATCAAGGACCAGGGCTGGGAGAGACTCTGCCAAGAAACTGTGAGCGTAGATCCCTCACAAGTGCGTCAATTCTACAACAACTTCACTATCACCAACGACGGCACTCAGGGAACTCTCTCCCACGAAGGCGACGAGTTCATTTTTACAACGTCTACGATCCGCCTTCAACTCCAGGTCCCTGTTCAAGGGCTTAGGGAGTTGCCCAGCAAGCTCTGGGGCGAATTCAACAGCGCCGAGGTGTACAACACAATTTTTGAGGGTCGGGTTCCCTCTAAGGTCCACTCGACGCATCATTTGTCCTTGGTTGCCAAGCTCGCTCACCAATTCATTATCAACGTGGTGGTCCCCCGCCAAGAAAAGCGTCTGGTCGTCAACATCCTCGATGCCATCATCCTCTACCACTTCCTCCTCAAGAAGCCCATAAATCTTCCCCGAATTATCCTTGGGCACATGGAAAAGTGCATGGCCTCCAAGTCCCATTCCCTCCCCTACTCCGGGCTGATCAAGAAGCTCCTACAAAAAGAGGGTCTCTACGATGCCTCTAAAGAAGAAATCGAGCTTGGAAGGGAACTGGACATTACAGTTGCCCAGAAGATGAGGCACTCGGAACCTGTAGAGGAGGCGGCTCCCCTAGAGTCTGGTACACAAGAGGGGAACTCTCCAGTGTTGCTCCGCATCGCCAACACCCTCGATCAGATTGCTAGGGACCAGGCCGTATTGGCCAGAGGACAAGAAAAACTTACACAAGTCCTTACGCGCCTTTGTGACGCCTTGTTCCCTCAGAGCCCATGATCTCTCCCTTCTTGTTCCCGTAATCCAAAAAAAATGACCACAAAATTGTACTTGGGTTCCCATTGTACATATTCTCTTAAGTAATGAAATGGTCTTTATTTTGATTGCGTGTTCCATTCTTTCCTAATATTGCTTTGCTTGATTTTCGATGATGTCAAAAGGGGGAAAGATAAAAAATGTGAGATGAGTTCAAAGTTTAAGTCATCACAGACCACGCATAAGCTAAGGGGGAACAATTGCATAAAAAGCCTAATAGGAACTATGTGTCTCACCAGAAGTGGCTCCCTAAATCTAAATGTCTCACTAAGAGTGATTTCCCAAAATCATACTTAGGAACTCATCAGCATATCATTCATTGAAATATTTGCATTTTTTTGTGATGGGTTTGTCATCATCAAAAAGGGGGAAATTGTTGGGACGTTGTTGGGACCTCTGGTTCTAAGCAACGGATCAACGATTCACTCCTCTTTAAGTTTTGATAATGACAAACACCATAGGGAACTAATGTGGTTTGTTCAAGTATTTCTAAGGAACACAGGTACAACAAAGAACCCCTATGAATGACAAAGCCACAGCTAGCCACAATGAAGAGTTTCCATCAAGGGAACTCTGAAGAGGAAAGTTCCCATGAAGTGGGAACTCCCAGAAACAAACAAGAAGACACAAGCTTACAACGATGAAGAGTTTCCATCAAGGGAACTCTGAAGAAGTCAGTTCCCATGAAATGGGAACTCACATGTGAAGACAACGACCGTTCAGCGCAGATCGCGGGATCCTGTCTCAGACAGCCAGAGGGAACAGTCTGAGGATCAGACTGTCATGCTTCATCCAATGGTCCGATTGATTCAAGAAGTTGACCTAGTTCAAACCAAAGTCACATGTGAAGAAAGTACAACTTGGGCATCAAGCAAAGGGCATTTTGGACACAAGCGAAAGATGCTACTGCCCAAGACAAATGGACTATAAAGCCAAATGAATAGTACTCGGTCTGAGTACTTCTCCCAGAACTTACAAAACACCCACATCTGAGAAAAGAAAGAAAAGGAAGAGAAGTCCCCGCCGGCGAGTGTGTGATCTCGACGACGGTGAAGCTGAAGTTCCCTGGAGCAAGGGAACTGAGAAGTCAGCGTAAGGTTTGAGTTACTTGTGTTTTGCTGTTGTGAGCTTAGGAACTCAGTTGAGAGGATTTACTAGTGTTGCTAGAGTTACGAAGAACTTGTAGGAACAGAGAAGTGTAAATCCGGCTGTGTAACTAAGGAACAAAGCAATCAATATAAGTAAGTCATTCAAAATCCTCTAAGCGGAGGTAGAGGTTTACCCATACAACTAGTTGGTTGTAGTGGGGTTCCTCTATAAAGGAACTGTCCCCTTAACTGTTTTTATTACTTGCGATTATTTACTTCCGCTGCCTTGGGAACAGCTTAATTGCCAGTTCCCAAGCTCACTGCTAACCGATTACGATCTAACAGCGCCCCTATGTAAGAACGGGGTGTTACAATTTACATGGACATATCATCGAACACTTGGCGTGCAATGTTAGATCACAGGTAATTTTAAAGGAAAAAGGAGAAAAAAGAACAAGTGAACTTTAAAGACATCTAGGCATAAACATAAAGAAGGAGGATAGTATCAAGCCAATAAGCACATGATGCACTATAAAATCAAGACCGATCGAATAAAAGCATAAATTCGAACATAGAAACCGAATGCCATATTTAGGAGTGACATTTACATGGACATTTCATCTAACACTTGGCGTGCAATGTTAGATCACAAGTCATTTAAAAGGCAAAAGGAGAAAAAACAAACGAACTTTAAAGAAATCTAGGCATAAGCATAAAGAATGAGGATAGTATCAAGCCAATAAGCCCATTCTGCACTACGAAATGAACACCGTTCGAATAAAATCATAAATTCAAACCTAGAAACCGAATGCCACATTTAGGAGTGACACTTACATGGACATATCATCGAACACTTGGCGTGCAATGTTAGATCACAAGTCAATTTTTAAAGGTAAAAGGAGAAAAAAACAAGTGAGCTTTAAAGACATCTAGGTATAAGCATAAAGAATGAGGATAGTATAAAGCCAATAAGCACATTCTACACTACGAAATCAAGACCGATATAATAAAAGCAAAAATTCAAACCTAGAAACCGAATGCCCCGTTTAGGAGTGAATTTACATGTACATATCATCGAACATATGGCGTGCATTATTAGATCACAAGTCATTTTAAAGGCAAAAGGAGAAAAAATCAGTGATCTTTAAACACATCTAGGCATAGGCATAAAGAATGAGGATAGTATCAAGCTAATAAGCATATTGTGCACTATAAATTCAAGACTGATCGAACAAAAGCATAAATTCGAACCTAGAAACCGAATGCCATATTTAGGAGTGACATTTACATGAACATTTCATCGAACACTTGGCGTGCAATGTTAGATCACAAGTCCATTTTTAAAGGCAAAAGGAGAAAAAACAAGTGAACTTTAAAGACATCTAGGCATAAGCATAAGAATGAGGATAGTATCAAGCCAATAAGCACATACTGCACTACCAAATCAAGACTGATCGAACAAAAACATAAATTCGAACCAAGAAACCAAATGCCATATTTAGGAGTGACATTTACATGGACATATCATCGAACACTTGGCGTGCAATGTTAGATCACAAGTCATTTTAAAGGCAAAAGGATAAAAAACAAGTGAACTTTAAAGACATCTAGGCATAAGCATAAAGAATGAGGATAGTATCAAGCCAATAAGCACATTCTGCACTATAAAATCAATACCGTTCGAATAAAAGCATAAATTCGAACCAAAAAACCGAATGCCACATTTAGGAGTGACATATACATGGACATATAATCGAACACTTGGCGTGCAATGTTAGATCACAAGTCATTTAAAAGGCAAAAGGAGAAAAACAAATGAACTTTAAAGACATCTAGGTATAAGCATAAAGAATGGGGATAGTATCAAGCCAATAAGCACATTATCAAGACCGATCAAATAAAAGCATTAATTCGAACCTAGAAACCGAATGCCACATTTAGGAGTGACATTTACATGGACATATCATCGAACACTTGGCGTGCAATGTTAGATCACAGGTATTTTTAAAGGCAAAAGGAGAAAAAAGAACAAGTGAACTTTAAAGACATCTAGGCATAAGCATAATGAATGAGGATAGTATCATGCCAATAAGCACATTCTGCACTATAAAATCAAGACCGATCGAATAAAAGCATAAATTCGAACCTAGAAACCGAATGCCACATTTAGGAGTGACATTTACATGGACATATCATCGAACACTTGGCGTGCAATGTTAGATCACAGGTCATTTTAAAGCAAAAAGAGAAAAAACAAATGAACTTTAAAGGCATCCAGGCATAAACATAAAGAATGAGGATAATATCAAGCCAATAAGAACATTCCGAACTAAAATCAAGACCGATTGAATAAAAGCATTAATTCGAACCTATAATTCGAACTTAGAAACCGAATGCCACATTTAGGAGTGACATTTACATGGACATATCATCGAACACTTGGCGTGCATTGTTAGATTACAAGTCAGTTTAAAGGCCAAAGGAGAAAAAAAAGTGAACTTTAAAGACATCCAGGTATAAGCATAAAGAATGAGGATAGTATCAAGCCAATAAGCCTATTCTGCACTACGAAATGAAGACCGTTCGAATAAAAGTATAAATTCAAACCTAGAAACGAATGCCACATTTAGGAGTGACATTTACATGGACATATTATCGAACGCATGACATGCATTATTAGATCACAAGTCATTTTAAAGGCAAAAGGAGAAAAAATCAGTGATCTTTAAACACATCTAGGTATAAGCATAAAGAATGAGGATAGTATCAAGCCAATAAGCACATTCTACACTACGAAATCAAGACCGATATAATAAAAGCATAAATTCAAACCTAGAAACCGAATGCCCCATTTAGGAGTGACATTTACATGTACATATCATCGAGCATATGGCGTGCATTATTAGATCACAAGTCATTTTAAAGGCAAAAGGAGAAAAAAATCAGTGATCTTTAAACACATCGAGGCATAAGCATAAAGAATGAGGATAGTATCAAGCTAATATGCATATTCTGCACTATAAATTCAAGAGCGTTCGAATAAAAGCATAAATTCAAACCTAGAAACCGAATGCCACATTTTGGAGTGACATTTACATGGACATATCACCGAACACATCGCGTGCATTATTAGATCACAAATCATTTTAAAGGCAAAAGGAGAAAAAATCAGTTATCTTTAAACACATCTAGGCATAAGGATAAAGAATGAGGATAGTATTAAGCTAATAAGCATATTCTGCAATATAAATTCAAGACCGATCAAATAAAAGCATAAATTCGAACCTAGAAACCGAATGCCATATTTAGGAGTGACATTTACATGGACATTTTGTCGAACACTTGGCGTGCAATGTTAGATCACAAGTCCATTTTTAAAGGCAAAAGGAGAAAAAACGTGACATTTACATGGACACTTCATCGAAAAATGGCGTGCAATGTTATATCACAAGTCCAATTTTAAAGGAAAAAGGAGAAAAAACAAGTGAACTTTAAAGACATCTAGGCATAAGCATAAAGAATGAGGATAGTATCAAGCCAATAAGCACATTCTGCACTACGAATTAAGACCGATCGAATAAAAGCATAAATTCGAATCTAGAAACCGATTGCCACATTTATGAGTGACATTTACATGGACATAACATCGAACACTTGGCGTGCAATGTTAGATCACAAGTCCATTTTTAAAGGCTAAAGGAGAAAAAATAAGTGAACTCCAAAGAAATCTAGGCATAAGCATAAAGAATGAGGATAGTATCAAGCCAATAAGCACATTCTGCACTACCAAATCAAGACGGATCGAACAAAAGGAGAAAAAAAAAGCATAAATTTAGGAGTGACATTTACATGGACATATCATCAAACACTTGGCGTGCAATGTTAGATCACAGGTCGTTTTAAAGGCAAAAGGAGAAAAAAAACAAGTGAACTTTAAAGACATCTAGGCATAAGCATATAGAAGGAGGATAGTATCAAGCCAATATGTACATTCTGCACTATAAAATCAAGACCGATCGAATAAAAGCATAAATTCGAACCTAGAAATTGAATGCCACATTTAGGAGTGACATTTACATGGACATATCACGAGTCATTTTAAAGGCAAAAGGAGAAAAAAACAAGTGAACTTTAAAGATATCTAGGCATAAGCATAAAGAATGAGGATAGTATCAAACCAATATGCTTATTCTGCACTATAAAATCAAGACCGATCGAATAAAAGCATAAATTCGAACCTAAAAACCGAATGCCACATTTAGGAGTGACATTTACAAGGACATTTAATCGAACAATTGACGTGCAATGTTAGATCACAAGTCCATTTTTAAAGGCAAAAGGAGAAAAAACAAGTGAACTTTAAAGACATCTACGCATAAGTATAAAGAATGAGGATAGTATCAAGCCATTCAGCACATTATGCACTATAAAATCAAGACCGATCGAATAAAAGAATAAATACAAACCTAGAAACCGAATGCAATATTTAGGAGTGACATTTACATGGACATTTCATCGAACAATGGCGTGCAATGTTAGATTAAAAGTCTATTTTTAAAGACAAAAGGAGAAAAAACAAGTAAACTTTAAAGACATCAAGGCATAAGCATACAGAATGGTATAGTATGAAGCCAATAAGCACATTCTGCACCACGAAATCAAGACTCGATCGAATAAAACCATAAATTCGAACCTAGAAACCGAATGCCACATTTAGGAGTGACATTTACATGTACATTTCATCAAACACTTGGCATGCAATGTTAGATCACAACTCATTTTAAAGGCAAAAGGAGAAAAAACAAGTGAACGGACATCTAGGCATAAGCGTAAGGAATGAGGATAGTATCAAGCCAATAAGCACATTCTACAATACGAAATCAAGACCGATCGAACAAAAGCATAAATTCGAACCTAGAAACCGAATGCCACATTTAGGAGTGACATTTGCATGGACATTTAATCGAACACTTGGCGTGCAATGTTGGATCACAAGTCATTTTAAAAGAAAAAGGGGAAAAAAACAAGTGAACTTTAAAGACATTTGGGCATAAGCATAAATAATGAGGATAGTATCAAGCCAATAAGCAGATTTTGCACTATAAAATCAAGACCGATCGAATAAAAGCATTAATTTGAACCTAGAAACTGAATGCCACATTTAGGAGTGCCATTTACATGGACATATCATCGAACACTTGGCATGCAATGTTAGATCACAAGTCATTTTAAAGGCAAAAGGAGAAAAAACAAGTGAACTTTAAAGACATCTAGGCATAAGCATAAAGAATGAGGATAGTATCAAGCCAATAAGCACATTTTGCACTATAAAATCATGACCGATCAAACGAAATCATAAATTCGAACCTAGAAACCGAATGCCAGATTTAGGAGTGACATTTACATGGACATTTCATCTAACACTTGGTGTGCAATGTTAGATCACAAGTCCATTTTAAAGGCAAAAGGAGAAAAAAAACAAGTGAACTTTAAAGACATCTAGGCATAAGCATAAAGAAGGAGGATAGTATCAAGCCAATAAGCACATTCTGCACTATAAAATCAAGACCGATCGAATAAAAGCACAAATTCGAAACTAGAAACCGAATGCCACATTTAGGAGTGACATTTACATGGACATTTCATCTAACACTTGGCGTGCAATGTTAGATCACAAGTCATTTAAAAGGAAAAATTAGAAAAAACAAATGAACTTTAAAGAAATCTAGGCATAAGCATAAAGAATGAGGATAGTATCAAGACAATAAGCACATTCTGCACTATAAAATCAAGACCGATCGAATAAAAGCATAAATTCGAACCTAGAAACTGAATGCCACATTTAGGAGTGACATTCACATGGACATATCATCGAACACTTGGCCTGCAATGTTAGATCACAAGTCATTTTAAAGGCAAAAAGAGTAAAAACAAGTGAACTTTAAAGACATCTAGGCATAAGCATAAAGAATGAGGATAGTATCAAGCCAATAAGCTTATTCTGCACTATAAAATCAAGATCGATCGAATAAAAGCATAAATTCGAACCTAGAAACCGAATGCCACATTCAGGAGTGACATTTACCTGGACATATCATCGAACACATGGCGTGCAATGTTAGATCACAAGTCATTTTAAAGGCAAAAGGAGAAAAAACAAGTGAACTTTAAAGACATCTAGGCATAAGCATAAAGAATGAGGATAGTATCAAGACAATAAGCACATTCTGCACTATAAAATCAAGACCGATCGAATAAAAGCATAAATTCGAACCTAGAAACTGAATGCCACATTTAGGAGTGACATTCACATGGACATATCATCGAACACTTGGCCTGCAATGTTAGATCACAAGTCATTTTAAAGGCAAAAAGAGTAAAAACAAGTGATCTTTAAACACATCTAGGCATAAGCATAAAGAATGAGGATAGTATCAAGCCAATAAGCACATTCTGCACTATAAAATCAAAACCGATCGAATAAAAGCATAAATTCGAACCCAAAAACCGAATGCCACATTTAGGAGTGACATTTACATGGACATTTCATCTAACACTTGGCGTGCAATGTTAGATCACAAGTCATTTTAAAAGAAAAAGGGGAAAAAACAAATGAACTTTAAAGACATCTAGGCATAAGCATAAAGAAGGAAGATAGTATCAAGCCAATAAGCACATTTTGCACTAGAAAATCAAGACCGATCGAATAAAAGAATAAATTCGAACCTAGAAACCGAATGCCACATTTATGAGTGACATTTACAAGGATATTTTGTCGAACACTTGGCTTGCAATGTTAGATCACGAGTCATTTAAAAGGCAGAAAGAGAAAAAAACAAATGAACTTTAGAGACATCTAGGCATAAGCATACAGAATGGGATAGTATCAAGCCAATAAGCACATTCTGCACTATAAAATCAAGACCGATCGAATAAAAGCATTAATTGAAACCTAGAAACCGAATGCCACATTTAGGAGAGCCATTTAAATGGACATATCATCGAACACTTGGCGTGCAATGTTAGATCACAAGTCATTTTAAAGCCAAAAGGAGAAAAAACAAGTGAACCTTAAAGACATCTAGGTATAAGCATAAAGAATGAGGATAGTATCAAGCCAATAAGCCCATTCTACACTACGAAATGTAGACCGAATGCGCCATTTAGGAGTGACATTTACATGGACATACCATCGAACACTTGGCGTGCAATGCTAGATCACAAGTCCATTTTTGAAGACAAAAGGAGAAAAAACAAGTGAACTTTAAAGACATCTAGTGATAAGCATAAAGAATGAGGAAAGTATCAAGCCAATAAGCACATTCTGCACTACGAAATCAAGACCGATACAATAAAAGCATAAATTCAAACCTAGAAACCGAATGCCAAATTCAGGAGTGACATTTACATGGACATATCATCGAACACAAGGCGTGCAATGTTAGATCACAAGTCATTTTAAGGGCAAAAGGAGAAAAAAATAAGTGATCTTTAAACACATCTAGGCATAAGCATAAAGAATGAGGATAGTATCAAGCCAATAAGCATATTCTGCACTATAAAATCAAGACCGATCGAATAAAAGTATAACTTCAAACCTAGAAACCGAATGCCACATTTAGGAGTGAAATTTAAATGGACATATTATCGAACACTTGACGTGCAATGTTAGATCACAAGTTGTTTTAAAGGAAAAAGGGGAAAAAAAGTGAACTTTAAAGACTTCTAGGCATAAGCATAAAGAAGGAGGATAGTATCAAGCCAATGAGCACATTTTGCACTATAAAATCAAGATCGATCGAATAAAAGAATAAATTCGAACCTAGAAACCAAATGCCACATTTATGCGTGACATTTACATGGTCATTTCATCGAACACTTGGCGTGCAATGTAAGTTATTTAAATGGAAAAAAGAGAAAAAACAAATGAACTTTAAAGACATCTAAGCATAAGCATAAAGAATGGGGATAGTATCAAGCCAATAAGCACATTCTGCACTATAAAATCAAAACCGATCGAATAAAAGCATTAATACGAACCTATAATTTGAATGCCACATTTAGGAGTGCCATTTACATGGACATATCATCGAACACATGGCGTGCAATGTTAGAATACAAGTCATTTTTAAAGGCAAAAGGAGAAAAAACAAGTGATATTTAAACACATCTAGGCATAAGCATAAAGAATGATGATAGTATCAAGCCAATAAGCACATTCTGCACTATAAAATAAAGACCGATCGAATAAAAGCATAAATTCGAACCCAGAAACCGAATGCCACATTTAGGAGTGACATTTACATGGACATTTCATCTAACACTTGGCGCGCAATGTTAGATCACAAGTCATTTTAAAGGAACAAGGGGAAAAAAAACAAGTGAACTTTAAAGACATCTAGGCATAAGCATAAAGAAGGAGGATAGTATCAAGCCAATAAGCACATTTTGCACTATAAAATCATGACCGATCGAATAAAAGAATAAATTCGAACCTAGAAACCGAATGCCATATTTATCAGTGACACTTACATTGACATTTCATCGAACACTTGGCGTGCAATGTTAGATCACAAGTCATTTAAAAGGCAGAAAGAGAAAAATCAAATGAACTTTAAAGACATCTAGGCATAAGCATAAAGAATGAGGATAGTATCAAGCCAATAAGCACATTCTGCACTATAAAATCAAGACCAATCGAAGAAAAGCATTAATTGAAACCTAGAAACAGAATGCCACATTTAGGAGAGCCATTTACATTTACATATCATCGAACACTTGGCGTGCAATGTTAGATCACAAGTCATTTTAAAGCCAAAAGGAGAAAAAACAAGTGAACCTTAAAGACATCTAGGTATAAGCATAAAGAATGAGGATAGTATCAAGCCAATAAGCCCATTTTGCACTACGAAATGAAGACCGATCGAATAGAAGCATAAATTTAAACCTGGAAACCGAATGCCACATTTAGGAGTGAGATTTACATGGACATATCATCGAACACTTGGCGTGCAATGCTAGATCACAAGTCCATTTTTAAAGACAAAAGGAGAAAAAACAAGTGAACTTTAAAGGAATCTAGGTATAAGCATAAAGAATGAGGATAGTATCAATCCAATAAGCACATTCTGCACTACGAAATCAAGACCGATATAATAAAAGCATAAATTCAAACCCAGAAACCGAATGCCACATTTAGGAGTGACATTTACATGGACATATCATCGAACACATGGCATGCAATGTTAGATCACAAGTCATTTCAAAGGCAAAAGGAGAAAAAACAAGTAATCTTTAAACACATCTAGGCATAAGAATAATGAATGAGGATAGTATCAAGCCAATAAGCACATTCTGCACTATAAAATCAAGACCAATCGAATAAAAGCATAAATTCGAACCTAGAAACCGAATATCACATTTAGGAGTGATATTTACATGGACATATTATCGAACACTTGGCGTGCAATATTAGATCACAAGTCATTTTAAAGGAAAAAGGAAAAAAAAGTGGACTTTAAAGACATCTAAGCATAAGCATAAAGAAGGAGGATAGTATCAAGCCAAGAAGCAGATTTTGCACTATAAAATCAAGACCGATCGAATAAAAGCATAAATTTTAACCTAGAAACCTAATGCCAAATTTAGGAGTGACATTTAAATGGACATATTATCGAACACTTGGCGTGCAATGTTAGATCACAAATCAATTTTAAAAGGCAAAGGGATCAAAAACAAGTGAACTTTCAAGACATCTAGCCATAAGCATAAAGAATGAGCATAGGATCAAGCCAATAACCACATTCTGCTCTACAAAATCAAGACCAATCGAATAAACGCATTAATTCGAACCTAGAAACTGAATGCCATATTTAGGAGTGAAATTTACATGGACATTTCATCGCACACTTGGCGTGTAATGTAAGTCATTTAAAAGGCAAAAAGAGAAAAAACAAATGAACTTTAAAGACATCTAGGCATAAGCATAAATAATGGGGATAGTATCAAGCCAATAAGCACATTCTGCACTATAAAATCAAGACCGATCGAATAAAAGCATTAATTCGAACCTAGAAACCGAATACCACATTTAGGAGTGCCATTTACATGGACATATCATCGAACACTTGGCGTGCAATGTTAGATCACAAGTCCTTTTAAAGGCAAAAGGAGAAAAAACAAGTGAACTTTAAAGACATCTAGGTATAAGCATAAAAAATGAGGGTAGTATAAAGCCAATAAGCCCATTCTGCACTACGAAATGAAGACAGATCGAATAAAAGCATAAATTCAAACCTGGAAACCGAATGCCACATTTAGGAGTGACATTTACATGGACATATCATCGAACACTTGGCGTGCAATGCTAGATCACAAGTCCATTTTAAAAGACAAAAGGAGAAAAAACAAGTGAACTTTAAAGACATCTAGATATAAGCATAAAGAATGAGGATAGTATCAATCCAATAAGCACATTCTGCACTGCGAAATCAAGACCGATATAATAAAAGCATAAATTCAATCCAAGAAACCGAATGCCACATTTAGGAGTGACATTTACATGGACATATCATCGAACACATGGCGTGCAATGTTAGATCACAAGTCATTTTAAAGGCAAAAGAAGAAAAAACAAGTGATCTTTAAACACATCTAGGCATAAGCATAAAGAATGAGGATAGTATCAAGTCAATAAGCACATTCCTCACTATAAAATCAAGACCGATCGAATAAAAGCATAAATTCGAACCTAGAAACCGAATGCCACATCTAGGAGTGACATTTACATGGACATATCATCGAACACATGGCGTGCAATGTTAGATCACAAGTCATTTTAAAGGAAAAAGGGGGGAAAAACAAGTGAACTTTAAAGACATCTAGGCATATGCATAAAAAAGGAGGATAGTATCAAGCCAATGAGCACATTTTTCACTATAAAATCAAGACCGATCGAATAAAAGAATAAATTCGAACCTAGAAGCCGAATGCCACATTTATGACTGACATTTACATGGACATTTCATCGAACACTTGGCGTCCAATGTTAGATCACAAGTCATTTAAAAGGCAAAAAGAGAAAAAATAAATGAACTTTAAAGACATCTAGGCATAAGCATAAAGAATGAGGATAGTATCAAGCCAATAAGCACATTCTGCACTATAAAATCAAGACCGATCGAATAAAAGCATTAATTCGAATCTAGAAACCGAATGCCACATTTAGGAGTGCCATTTACATGGACATATCATTGAACACTTGGCGTGCAATGTTAGATCACAAGTAATTTTAAAGGCAAAATGAGAAAAAACAAATGATCTTTAAACACAGCTAGGCATAAGCATAAAGAATGAGAATAGTATCAAGCCAATAAGCACATTCTGCACAATAAAATCAAGACCGATCGAATAAAAGCATATATTTGAACCTAGAAACCGAACGCCACATTTAGGAGTAACATTTACATGGACATATTATCGAACACTTGGCGTGCAATGTTAGATCACAAGTCATTTTAACGGAAAAAGGGAAAAAACAAGTGAATTTTAGAGACATCTAGGCATAATCATAAAGAATGAGGATAGTATCAAGCCAATAAGCACATTCTGCACTATAAAATCAAGACCGATAGAATAAAAGCATAAATTCGAACCTAGAAACTGAATGCCACATTTAGGAGTGACATTTACGTGGACATATCATCGAACACTTGGCGTGCAATGTTAGATCACAAGTCCATTTTAAAAGACAAAAGGAGAAAAAACAAGTGAACTTTAAAGACATCTAGGTATAAGCATAAAGAATGAGGATAGTATCAATCCAATAAGCACATTCTGCACTGCGAAATCAAGACCGATATAATAAAAGCATAAATTCAATCCAAGAAACCGAATGCCACATTTAGGAGTGACATTTACATGAACATATCATCGAACACATGGCGTGCAATGTTAGATCACAAGTCATTTTAAAGGCAAAAGAAGAAAAAACAAGTGATCTTTAAACACATCTAGGCATAAGCATAAAGAATGGGGATAGTATCAAGCCAATAAGCACATTCCTCACTATAAAATCAAGACCAATCGAATAAAAGCATAAATTCGAACCTAGAAACCGAATGCCACATCTAGGAGCACTGTTCTAAAAATCGGCCTGGGCGGCCGCCTAGGCGGCGCCTAGGCGCTGGTCGGTGGTCCACCGTCCCGATTTTGCCCTGGGCGGTGGGCTGGGCGGCTAGGCGGGCGGGCGGGCGCCTAGGCGGGCTGGGCGGGCGCCTAGGCGGACTAGGCGGGCGCCTAGGCGGGCTAGGCAAGTTGTGCGAGTTAGGCGGGTTGGGCGGGCTGGGCGGGCGCCTAGGCGGGCTAGGCGGCCTTCTTGGTAGCTTGGGCGGACCCTAAGAAGGTTCTAGGCTTGAATTTATTCAGAGACATTACAATAGGATTATTTTTTATTTATATATTCTTAACAATTACAAATAATAATCTTATAAAAAAATCATACCAATCCGCCTAATCCGCCCAGATTCTGCCTAGGCCCCCGCCTAGCCGTCTAGGCGCTAGGCCCCAGCCCACCGCCTAGCTCCCGCCTAGCGTTTTTTAGAACACTGTCTAGGAGTGACATTTACATGGACGTATCATCGAACACATGGCGTGCAATGTTAGATCACAAGTCATTTTAAAGGAAAAAGGGGGAAAAAAAACAAGTGAACTTTAAAGACATCTAGGCATATGCATAAAAAAGGAGGATAGTATGAAGCCAATGAGCACATTTTTCACTATAAAATCAAGACCGATCGAATAAAAGAATAAATTCAAACCTAGAAGCCGAATGCCACATTTATGACTGACATTTACATGGACATTTCATCGCACACTTGGCGTGTAATGTAAGTCATTTAAAAGGCAAAAAGAGAAAAAACAAATGAACTTTAAAGACATCTAGGCATAAGCATAAATAATGGGGATAGTATCAAGCCAATAAGCACATTCTGCACTATAAAATCAAGACCGATCGAATAAAAGCATTAATTCGAACCTAGAAACCGAATACCACATTTAGGAGTGCCATTTACATGGACATATCATCAAACACTTGGCGTGCAATGTTAGATCACAAGTCCTTTTAAAGGCAAAAGGAGAAAAAACAAGTGAACTTTAAAGACATCTAGGTATAAGCATAAAAAATGAGGGTAGTATAAAGCCAATAAGCCCATTCTGCACTACGAAATGAAGACAGATCGAATAAAAGCATAAATTCAAACCTGGAAACCGAATGCCACATTTAGGAGTGACATTTACATGGACATATCATCGAACACTTGGCGTGCAATGCTAGATCACAAGTCCATTTTAAAAGACAAAAGGAGAAAAAACAAGTGAACTTTAAAGACATCTAGATATAAGCATAAAGAATGAGGATAGTATCAATCCAATAAGCACATTCTGCACTGCGAAATCAAGACCGATATAATAAAAGCATAAATTCAATCCAAGAAACCGAATGCCACATTTAGGAGTGACATTTACATGGACATATCATCGAACACATGGCGTGCAATGTTAGATCACAAGTCATTTTAAAGGCAAAAGAAGAAAAAACAAGTGATCTTTAAACACATCTAGGCATAAGCATAAAGAATGAGGATAGTATCAAGCCAATAAGCACATTCCTCACTATAAAATCAAGACCGATCGAATAAAAGCATAAATTCGAACCTAGAAACCGAATGCCACATCTAGGAGTGACATTTACATGGACATATCATCGAACACATGGCGTGCAATGTTAGATCACAAGTCATTTTAAAGGAAAAAGGGGGGAAAAACAAGTGAACTTTAAAGACATCTAGGCATATGCATAAAAAAGGAGGATAGTATCAAGCCAATGAGCACATTTTTCACTATAAAATCAAGACCGATCGAATAAAAGAATAAATTCGAACCTAGAAGCCGAATGCCACATTTATGACTGACATTTACATGGACATTTGATCGAACACTTGGCGTCCAATGTTAGATCACAAGTCATTTAAAAGGCAAAAAGAGAAAAAATAAATGAACTTTAAAGACATCTAGGCATAAGCATAAAGAATGAGGATAGTATCAAGCCAATAAGCACATTCTGCACTATAAAATCAAGACCGATCGAATAAAAGCATTAATTCGAATCTAGAAACCGAATGCCACATTTAGGAGTGCCATTTACATGGACATATCATTGAACACTTGGCGTGCAATGTTAGATCACAAGTAATTTTAAAGGCAAAATGAGAAAAAACAAATGATCTTTAAACACAGCTAGGCATAAGCATAAAGAATGAGAATAGTATCAAGCCAATAAGCACATTCTGCACAATAAAATCAAGACCGATCGAATAAAAGCATATATTTGAACCTAGAAACCGAACGCCACATTTAGGAGTAACATTTACATGGACATATTATCGAACACTTGGCGTGCAATGTTAGATCACAAGTCATTTTAACGGAAAAAGGGAAAAAACAAGTGAATTTTAGAGACATCTAGGCATAATCATAAAGAATGAGGATAGTATCAAGCCAATAAGCACATTCTGCACTATAAAATCAAGACCGATAGAATAAAAGCATAAATTCGAACCTAGAAACTGAATGCCACATTTAGGAGTGACATTTACGTGGACATATCATCGAACACTTGGCGTGCAATGTTAGATCACAAGTCCATTTTAAAAGACAAAAGGAGAAAAAACAAGTGAACTTTAAAGACATCTAGGTATAAGCATAAAGAATGAGGATAGTATCAATCCAATAAGCACATTCTGCACTGCGAAATCAAGACCGATATAATAAAAGCATAAATTCAATCCAAGAAACCGAATGCCACATTTAGGAGTGACATTTACATGAACATATCATCGAACACATGGCGTGCAATGTTAGATCACAAGTCATTTTAAAGGCAAAAGAAGAAAAAACAAGTGATCTTTAAACACATCTAGGCATAAGCATAAAGAATGGGGATAGTATCAAGCCAATAAGCACATTCCTCACTATAAAATCAAGACCAATCGAATAAAAGCATAAATTCGAACCTAGAAACCGAATGCCACATCTAGGAGCACTGTTCTAAAAATCGGCCTGGGCGGCCGCCTAGGCGGCGCCTAGGCGCTGGTCGGTGGTCCACCGTCCCGATTTTGCCCTGGGCGGTGGGCTGGGCGGCTAGGCGGGCTGGGCGGGCGCCTAGGCGGGCTGGGCGGGCGCCTAGGCGGGCTGGGCGGGCGCCTAGGCGGGCTAGACAAGTTGTGCGAGTTAGGCGGGTTGGGCGGGCTGGGCGGGCGCCTAGGCGGGCTAGGCGGCCTTCTTGGTAGCTTGGGCGGACCCTAAGAAGGTTCTAGGCTTGAATTTATTCAGAGACATTACAATAGGATTATTTTTTATTTATATATTCTTAACAATTACAAATAATAATCTTATAAAAAAATCATACCAATCCGCCTAATCCGCCCAGATTCTGCCTAGGCCCCCGCCTAGCCGTCTAGGCGCTAGGCCCCTGCCCACCGCCTAGCT
This sequence comes from Fallopia convolvulus, assembly GCA_964016875.1. Taxonomy (NCBI): domain Eukaryota; kingdom Viridiplantae; phylum Streptophyta; class Magnoliopsida; order Caryophyllales; family Polygonaceae; genus Fallopia; species Fallopia convolvulus. Next base: position 10,656,962 of record OZ024735.1, read on the forward strand.
CCCGCCTAGCGTTTTTTAGAACACTGTCTAGGAGTGACATTTACATGGACATATCATCGAACACATGGCGTGCAATGTTAGATCACAAGTCATTTTAAAGGAAAAAGGGGGAAAAAAAACAAGTGAACTTTAAAGACATCTAGGCATATGCATAAAAAAGGAGGATAGTATGAAGCCAATGAGCACATTTTTCACTATAAAATCAAGACCGATCGAATAAAAGAATAAATTCAAACCTAGAAGCCGAATGCCACATTTATGACTGACATTTACATGGACATTTCATCGAACACTTGGCGTCCAATGTTAGATCACAAGTCATTTAAAAGGCAAAAAGAGAAAAAATAAATGAACTTTAAAGACATCTAGGCATAAGCATAAAGAATGAGGATAGTATCAAGCCAATAAGCACATTCTGCACTATAAAATCAAGACAGATCGAATAAAAGCATTAATTCGAATCTAGAAACCGAATGCCACATTTAGGAGTGCCATTTACATGGACATATCATTGAACACTTGGCGTGCAATGTTAGATCACAAGTAATTTTAAAGGCAAAATGAGAAAAAACAAATGATCTTTAAACACATCTAGGCATAAGCATAAAGAATGAGAATAGTATCAAGCCAATAAGCAGATTCTGCACAATAAAATCAAGACCGATCGAATAAAAGCATATATTTGAACCTAGAAACCGAACGTCACATTTAGGAGTAACATTTACATGGACATATTATCGAACACTTGGCGTGCAATGTTAGATCACAAGTCATTTTAACGGAAAAAGGGAAAAAACAAGTGAATTTTAGAGACATCTAGGCATAATCATAAAGAATGAGGATAGTATCAAGCCAATAAGCACATTCTGCACTATAAAATCAAGACCGATAGAATAAAAGCATAAATTCGAACCTAGAAACTGAATGCCACATTTAGGAGTGACATTTACGTGGACATATCATCGAACACTTGGCGTGCAATGTTAGATCACAAGTCATTTTAAAGGCAAAAGAAGAAAAAACAAGTGATCTTTAAACACATCTAGGCATAAGCATAAAGAATGAGGATAGTATCAAGCCAATAAGCATATTCTGCACTATAAAATCAAGACCGATCGAATAAAAGCATAAATTCGAACCTAGAAACCGAATGCCACATCTAGGAGTGACATTTACATCGACATATCATCGAACACATGGCGTGCAATGTTAGATCACAAGGGATTTTAAAGGAAAAAGGGGGAAAAAACAAGTGAACTTTAAAGACATCTAGGCATATGCATAAAAAAGGAGGATAGTATCAAGACAATAAGCACATTTTTCACTATAAAATCAAGACCGATCGAACAAAAGAATAAATTCAAACCTAGAAGCCGAATGCCACATTTATGAATGACATTTACATGGACATTTCATCGAACACTTGGCGTCCAATGTTAGATCACAAGTCATTTAAAAGGCAAAAAGAGAAAAAACAAATGAACTTTAAAGACATCTAGGCATAAGCATAAAGAATGAGGATAGTATCAAGCCAATAAGCACATTCTGCACTATAAAATCAAGACCGATCGAATAAAAGCATTAATTCGAACCAAGAAACCGAATGCCACATTTAGGAGTGCCATTTACATGGACATATCATTGAACACTTGGCGTGCAATGTTAGATCACAAGTCATTTTAAAGGCAAAATGAGAAAAAACAAGTGATCTTTAAACACATCTAGGCATAAGCATAAAGAATGAGGATAGTATCAAGCCAATAAGCACATTCTGCACTATAAATTCAAGACAGATCGAATAAAAGCATTAATTCGAATCTAGAAACCGAATGCCACATTTAGGAGTGCCATTTACATGGACATATCATTGAACACTTGGCGTGGAATGTTAGATCACAAGTAATTTTAAAGGCAAAATGAGAAAAAACAAATGATCTTTAAACACATCTAGGCATAAGCATAAAGAATGAGAATAGTATCAAGCCAATAAGCAGATTCTGCACAATAAAATCAAGACCGATCGAATAAAAGCATATATTTGAACCTAGAAACCGAACGTCACATTTAGGAGTAACATTTACATGGACATATTATCGAACACTTGGCGTGCAATGTTAGATCACAAGTCATTTTAACGGAAAAAGGGAAAAAACAAGTGAATTTTAGAGACATCTAGGCATAATCATAAAGAATGAGGATAGTATCAAGCCAATAAGCACATTCTGCACTATAAAATCAAGACCGATAGAATAAAAGCATAAATTCGAACCTAGAAACTGAATGCCACATTTAGGAGTGACATTTACGTGGACATATCATCGAACACTTGGCGTGCAATGTTAGATCACAAGTCATTTTAACGGAAAAAGGGAAAAAACAAGTGAATTTTAGAGACATCTAGGCATAATCATAAAGAATGAGGATAGTATCAAGCCAATAAGCATATTCTGCACTATAAAATCAAGACCGATCGAATAAAAGCATAAATTCGAACCTAGAAACCGAATGCCACATCTAGGAGTGACATTTACATCGACATATCATCGAACACATGGCGTTCAATGTTAGATCACAAGTGATTTTAAAGGAAAAAGGGGAAAAAACAAGTGAACTTTAAAGACATCTAGGCATATGCATAAAAAAGGAGGATAGTATCAAGACAATAAGCACATTTTTCACTATAAAATCAAGACCGATCGAACAAAAGAATAAATTCAAACCTAGAAGCCGAATGCCACATTTATGAATGACATTTACATGGACATTTCATCGAACACTTGGCGTCCAATGTTAGATCACAAGTCATTTAAAAGGCAAAAAGAGAAAAAACAAATGAACTTTAAAGACATCTAGGCATAAGCATAAAGAATGAGGATAGTATCAAGCCAATAAGCACATTCTGCATTATAAAATCAAGACCGATCGAATAAAAGCATTAATTCGAACCAAGAAACCGAATGCCACATTTAGGAGTGCCATTTACATGGACATATCATTGAACACTTGGCGTGCAATGTTAGATCACAAGTCATTTTAAAGGCAAAATGAGAAAAAACAAGTGATCTTTAAACACATCTAGGCATAAGCATAAAGAATGAGGATAGTATCAAGTCAATAAGCACATTCTACACAATAAAATCAAGAACGATCGAATAAAAGCATAAATTTGAACCTAGAAACCGAATGCTACATTTAGGAGTGACATTTACATGGGCATATTATCGAACACTTGGCGTGCAATGTTAGATCACAAGACATTTTAAAGGAAAAAGAGGAAACAAAACAAGTGAGATTTAAAGACATCTAGGCATAAGCATAAAGAATGAGGATAGTATCAAAACAATAAGCACATTTTGCACTATAAAATCAAGACCGATCGAATAAAAGCATAAATTCGAACCTACAAACCGAATGCCACATTTATGAGTGACATTTACATGGACCTTTTATCGAACACTTGGCGTGCAATGTTAGATCACAAGTCATTTTAAAGGAAAAAGGGGGAAAAACAAGTGAACTTTAAAGACATCTAGGCATATGCATAAAAAAGGAGGATAGTATCAAGCCAATAAGCACATTTTTCACTATAAAATCAAGACCGATCGAATAAAAGAATAAATTCAAACCTAGAAGCCGAATGCCACATTTATGAGTGACATTTACATGGACATTTCATCGAACACTTGGCGTCCAATGTAGATCACAAGTCATTTAAAAGGCAAAAAGAGAAAAAATAAATGAACTTTAAAGACATCTAGGCATAAGCATAAAGAATGAGGATAGTATCAAGCCAATAAGCACATTCTGCACTATAAAATCAAGACCGATCGAATAAAAGCATTAATTCGAACCTAGAAACCGAATGCCACATTTAGGAGTGCCATTTACATGGACATATCATTGAACACTTGGCGTGCAATGTTAGATCACAAGTCATTTTAAAGGCAAAATGAGAAAAAACAAGTGATCTTTAAACACATCTAGGCATAAGCATAAAGAATGAGAATAGTATCAAGCCAATAAGCACATTCTGCACAATAAAATCAAGACCGATCGAATAAAAGCATATATTTGAACCTAGAAACCGAATGCCACATTTAGGAGTGACATTTACATGGACATATTATCGAACACTTGGCGTGCAATGTTAGATCACAAGTCATTTTAACGGAAAAAGGGGAAAAACAAGTGAATTTTAGAGACATCTAGGCATAATCATAAAGAATGAGGATAGTATCAAGCCAATAAGCATATTATGCACTATAAAATCAAGACCGATCGAATAAAAGCATAAATTCGAACCTAGAAACCGAATGCCACATCTAGGAGTGACATTTACATGGACATATCATCGAACACATGGCGTGCAATGTTAGATCACAAGTCATTTTAAAGGCAAAAGGAGAAAAAAAAGTGAACTTGAAAGACATCTAGGTATAAGCATAAAGAATGAGGATAGTATCAAGCCAATAAGCCCATTCTGCACTACGGAATGAAGACCGTTTGAATAAAAGAATAAATTCAAACCTAGAAACCGAATGCCACATTTAGGAGTGACATTTACATGGACATATCATCGAACACTTGGCGTGCAATGTTACATCACAAGTCCATTTTTAAAGGCAAAAGGAGAAAAAACAAGTGATCTTTAAACACATCTAGGCATAAGCATAAGGAATGAGGATAGTATCAAGCCAATAAGCACATTCCTTACTATAAAATCAAGACCGATCGAATAAAAGCATAAATTCGAACCTAGAAACCGAATGCCACATCTAGGAGTGACATTTACATGGACATATCATCGAACACATGGCGTGCAATGTTAGATCACAAGTCATTTTAAAGGCAAAAGGAGAAAAAAAAGTGAACTTTAAAGACATCTAGGTATAAGCATAAAGAATTAGGATAGTATCAAGCCAATAAGCCCATTCTGCACTACGGAATGAAGACCGTTTGAATAAAAGAATAAATTCAAACCTAGAAACCGAATGCCACATTTAGGAGTGACATTTATATGGACATATCATCGAACACTTGGCGTGCAATGTTACATCACAAGTCCATTTTTAAAGGCAAAAGGAGAAAAAACAAGTGATCTTTAAACACATGTAGGCATAAGCATAAAGAATGAGGATAGTATCAAGCCAATAAGCACATTCCTTACTATAAAATCAAGACCGATCGAATAAAAGCATAAATTCGAACCTAGAAACCGAATGCCACATCTAGGAGTGACATTTACATGGACATATCATCGAACACATGGCGTGCAATGTTAGATCACAAGTCATTTTAAAGGAAAAAGGGGGAAAAACAAGTGAACTTTAAAGACATCTAGGCATATGCATAAAAAAGGAGGATAGTAGCAAGACAATAAGCACATTTTTCACTATAAAATCAAGACCGATCGAACAAAAGAATAAATTCGAACCTAGAAGCCGAATGCCACATTTATGAGTGACATTTACAAGGATATTTCATCGAACACTTGGCGTCCAATGTTAGATCACAAGTCATTTAAAAGGCAAAAAGAGAAAAAACAAATGAACTTTAAAGACATCTAGGCATAAGTATAAAGAATGAGGATAGTATCAAGCCAATAAGCACATTCTGTACTATAAAATCATGACCGATCGAATAAAAACATTAACTCGAACCTAGAAACCGAATGCGACATTTAGGAGTGACATTTACATGGACATATTATCGAACATTTGGCGTGCAATGTTAGATCACAAGACATTTTAAAGGAAAAAGTGGAAAAAAACAAGTGAGCTTTAAAGACATCTAGGCATAAGCATAAAGAATGAGGATAGGTTCAAGCGAATAAGCACATTTTGCACTATAAAATCTAGACCGATCGAATAAAAGCATAAATTCGAACCTAGAAACCGAATGCGACATTTAGGAGTGACATTTACATGGATATATTATCGAACACTTCGCGTGCAATGTTAGATCACAAGACATTTTAAAGGAAAAAGAGGAAAAAAACAAGTGAGATTTAAAGACATCTAGGCATAAGCATAAAGAATGAGGATAGTATCAAGCCAATAAGCACATTTTGCACTATAAAATCAAGACCGATCGAATAAAAGAATAAATTCGAACCTAGAAGCCGAATGCCACATTTATGAGTAACATTTACATGGACATTTCATCGAACACTTTGCGTGCAACGTTAGATCACAAGTCATTTTAAAGGCAAAAGGAGAAAAAACAAGTGAACTTTAAAGACATCTAGGCATAAGAATAAAGTATGAGGATAATATCAAGCCAATAAGCACATAAGCCCGTTCTACACTACGAAATGTCTTTGTCATGGAGAATGCCACACCAAGGGAGCTAGAAGCCCTATCTTCTTTGTTGAGCTCACAAGGCTTGATAGATTCGAGGACGAATCTTTTTGAAGGGGAGGAGGAGGATGTGACTCCATCTACCGAGTCATGGCCCCATGAGTTGAGTGAAGATTCCATCCCTAAAGACAAGCCCAATGTGCACGATAAAGGGGAGCCAATACTTGGACAAGCAACCAAAGACGATGTTCGAGGCGCTAAGAAGCCGAGTCAAGGAGCCATGCCCTATCTTGGGCGCATCACACGAGCCCTAGCTAAGTCTATACTAGAAAAAATCACGGAGGAGCTCATGGCTCATAAGTTTCCGAAGGCTAATGACGGTGAAGGTTGGAGTTTTATTGTGCTTCACGGTTCTAAGTGACATTTCTACGGTTAAGGACACTTTATAAGTTTTCGGGATTTCGGGTTAATTTATGTAATTTCCTTAAGTGAGGGGGTTGATTTTGTAAGGCTTTGTGTTAGGTTTAAGGTCGGCCTCCTCCTCCTCATTTCGAGAGATTGGACGAAAGTACTCTCTTGTTGCTTACTTTCCCTTGCAATTTCAATTCAAGTTCGTGTTCTTGTTCTTGTATTTCGTTCGTTCAATTCTCGTTGTTCAAGTTGTTGGTGAGTAATATCCGACAATTTGGGAATCTTAGTTTGTTTGAGAGCTTGGTGAGTCATATCCAAGTTGTCAATCATCCATATCCCCTTGTTCTCCCCATTTCGATCCATCATCCATCTCGGTGGTTTCTGCACCCACTCAGTAAAATCGACATATCTTTCAATCCACTCATTATCTAGGTCTGAAATTTTGAGGGATTCAACTAGACTCAGAGATCTAACTTCTCGAATTAGAATCACTCAATTCCGAGTTCGGACGAGGAAGATCCAGCCAGCTAAATACGGGTCAGTTGCGTGGTGTTTGTTGTCGGGATTCCTTAGATTCTCGTGGCGATCTCTTTGCACCATCATCCCCTCCATCGATCCGGCCATCAATAAGTGATGCACAATAAAATCAATACCGATCGAATAAAAGCATAAATTTGAACCTAGAAACCGAATGCCACATTTAGGAGTGACATTTACATGGACATATTATCGAACACATGGCGTGAAATGTTAGATCACAAGTCATTTTAAAGGAAAAAGGGGAAAAAAAACAAGTGAACACTAAAGACATCTAGGCATAAGCATAAAGAAGGAGGATAGTATCAAGCCAATAAGCACATTTTGCACTATAAAATCAAGACCGATCGAATAAAAGAATAAATTCGAACCTAGAAACCAAATGCCACATTTATGAGTGACATTTACATGGACATTTCATCAAACACTTGGCGTGCAATATTAGATCACAAGTCATTTAAAAGGCAAAAAGAGAAAAAACAAATGAACTTTAAAGACATCTAGGCATAAGCATAAAGAATGAGGATAGTATCAAGCCAATAAGCACATACTGCACTATAAAATCAAGACCGATCGAATAAAAGCATTAATTTGAACCTAGAAACCGAATGCCACATTTAGGAGTGCCATTTACATGGACATATCATCGAACACTTGGCGTGCAATGTTAGATCACAAGTTATTTTAAAGGCAAAAGGAGAAAAAACAAGTGAACTTTAAAGACATCTAGGTATAAGCACAAAGAATAAGGATAGTATCAAGCCAATAATCCCGTTCTACACTACGAAATGAAGACCGGTCGAATAAAAGCATAAATTCCAACCTGGAAACCGAATGCCACATATAAGAGTGACATTTACATGGACATATCATCGAACACTTGGCGTGCAATGCTAGATCACAAGTCCATTTTTAAAGACAAAAGGAGAAAAAACAAGTGAACTTTAAAGACATCTAGGTATAAGCATAAAGAATGAGGATAGTATCAAGCCAATAAGCACATTCTACAATACGAAATCAAGACCGATCGAACAAAAGCATAAATTCGAACCTAGAAACCGAATGCCACATTTAGGAGTGACATTTGCATGGACATTTAATCGAACACTTGGCGTGCAATGTTGGATCACAAGTCATTTTAAAAGAAAAAGGGGAAAAAACAAGTGAACTTTAAAGACATCTGGGCATAAGCATTAATAATAAGGATAGTATCAAGCCAATAAGCACATTTTGCACTATAAAATCAAGACCGATCGAATAAAAGCATTAATTTGAACCTAGAAACTGAATGCCACATTTAGAAGTGCCATTTACATGGACATATCATCGAACACTTGGCGTGCAATGTTAGATCACAAGTCATTTTAAAGGCAAAAGGAGAAAAAACAAGTGAACTTTAAAGACATCTAGGCATAAGCATAAAGAATGAGGATAGTATCAAGCCAATAAGCACATTCTGCACTATAAAATCATGACCGATCAAACGAAATCATAAATTCGAACCTAGAAACCGAATGCCACATTTAGGAGTGACATTTACATGGACATTTCATCTAACACTTGGCGTGGAATGTTAGATCACAAGTCATTTTAAAGGCAAACGGAGAAAAAACAAGTGAACTTTAAGGACATCTAGGCATAGACATAAAGAATGAGGATAGTATCAAGCCAATAAGCACATTCTGCACTATAAAATCGAGACCGATCGAATGAAAGCATAAATTCGAACCTAGAAACCGAATGCCATATTTAGGAGTGACATTTACATGAACATTTCATCGAACACTTGGCGTGCAATGTTAGATCACAAGTCCATTTTTAAAGGCAAAAGGAGAAAAACAAGTGAACCTTAAAGACATCTAGGTATAAGCATAAAGAATGAGGATAGTATCAAGCCAATAAGCCCATTCTACACTACGAAATGAAGACCGATCAAATAAAAGCATAAATTCAAACCTGGAAACCGAATGCCACATTTAGGAATGACATTTACATGGACATATCATCGAACACATGGCGTGCAATGTTAGATCACAAGTCAAGAAGGCAAAAGGAGAAAAAACAAGTGATCTTTCAACCTATCTAGGCATAAGCATAAAGAATGAGGATAGTATCAAGCCAATAAGCACATTCTGCACTATAAAATCTAGACCGATCGAATAAAAGCATAAATTCGAACCTAGAAACCGAATGCCACATTTAGGAGTGACATTTACATGGACATATTATCGAACACTTGGCGTGCAATGTTAGATCACAAGTCATTTTAAAGGCAATAGGAGAAAAAACAAGTGAACTTTAAAGACATCTAGGCATAAGAATAAAGAATGAGGATAGTATCAAGCCAATAAGCACATTCTGCACAATAAAATCAAGACCAGTCGAATAAAAGAGTAAATTCGAACCTTGAAACCGAATGCCACATGTTGGAGTGAGATTAAGATGGACATTTCATCGAACACTTGGCGTGCAATGTAAGATCACAAGTCATTTTAAAGGAAAAAGGAGAAAAAACAAGTGAACTTTAAAGACATCTAGGCATAAGTATAAAGAATGGGGATAGTATCAAGCCAATAAGCTCATTCTGCACTACGAAATGAAGACCGATCAAATAAAAGCATAAATTCAAACCTGGAAACCGAATGCCACATTTAGGAATGACATTTACATGGACATATCATCGAACACATGGCGTGCAATGTTAGATCACAAGTCAAGAAGGCAAAAGGAGAAAAAACAAGTGATCTTTCAACCTATCTAGGCATAAGCATAAAGAATGAGGATAGTATCAAGCCAATAAGCACATTCTGCACTATAAAATCTAGACCGATCGAATAAAAGCATAAATTCGAACCTAGAAACCGAATGCCACATTTACGAGTGACATTTACATGGACATATTATCGAACACTTGGCGTGCAATGTTAGATCACAAGTCATTTTAAAGGCAAAAGGAGAAAAAACAAGTGAACTTTAAAGACATCTAGGCATAAGAATAAGGAATGAGGATAGTATCAAGCCAATAAGCACATTCTGCACAATAAAATTAAGACCAGTCGAATAAAAGCGTAAATTATAACCTTGAAACCGAATGCCACATGTTGGAGTGAGATTAAGATGGACATTTCATCGAACACTTGGCGTGCAATGTAACATCACAAGTCATTTTAAAGGAAAAAGGAGAAAAAACAAGTGAACTTTAAAGACATCTAGGCATAAGCATAAAGAATGGGGATAGTATCAAGCCAATAAGCTCATTCTGCACTACGAAATGAAGACCGATCAAATAAAAGCATAAATTCAAACCTGGAAATCGAAGCCACATTTAGGAGTGACATTTACATGGACATATCATCGAACACTTGGCGTGCAATGCTAGATCACAAGTCCATTTTTAAAGACAAAAGGAGAAAAAACAAGTAAACTTTAAAGAAATCTAGATATAAGCATAAAGAATGAGGATAGTATCAAGCCAATAAGCACATTCTGCACTACGAAATCAAGACCGATATAATAAAAGCATAAATTCAAACCTAGAAACCGAATGCCACATTTAGGAGTGACATTTACATGGACATATCATCGAACACATGGCGTGCAATATTAGATCACAAGTCATTTTAAAGCCAAAAGGAGAAAAAACAAGTGAACTCTAGAGACATCTAGGCATAATCATAAATAATGAGGATAGTATCAAGCCAATCAGCACATTTTGCACTATAAAATCAAGACCGATCGAATAAAAGAATAAATTCAATCCTAGAAACCGAATGCATAGTTAGGAGTGACATTTACATGGAGATTTCAGCGAACAATAGCGTGCAATTGTAGATCACAAGTCCATTTTTAAAGGCAAAAGAACAAAAAACAAGTGAACTTTAAAGACATCTAGGCATAAGCATAAAGAATGAGGATAGTATTAAGCCAATAAGTACATTCCACACTACGAAATCAAGACCGATCGAACAAAAGATAAATTCGAACCTAGAAACCGAATGCCACATTTAGGAGTGACATTTGCATGGACATTTCATCGAACACTTGGCGTGCAATGTTGGATCACAAGTCATTTGAAAAGAAAAAGGGGAAAAAACAAGTGAACTTTAAAGACATCTAGGCATAAGCATAAAGAAAGAGGATAGTATCAAGCCAATAAGCATATTTTGCACTATAAAATCAAGATTGATCGAATAAGAGAATAAATTCGAACCTAGAAACCGAATGCCACATTTAGGAGTGCCATTTACATGGACATATCATCGAACACTTGGCGTACAATGTTAGATCACAAGTTATTTTAAAGGCAAAAGGAGAAAAAACAAGTGAACTTTAAAGACATCTAGGTACAAGCACAAAGAATAAGGATAGTATCAAGCCAATAAGCCCGTTCTACACTACGAAATGAAGACCGATCGAATAAAAGCATAAATTCAAACCTGGAAACCGAATGCCACATATAAGAGTGACATTTACATGGACATATCATCGAACACTTGGCGTGCAATGCTAGATCACAAGTCCATTTTTAAAGACAAAAGGAGAAAAAACAAGTGAACTTTAAAGACATCTAGGTATAAGCATAAAGAATGAGGATAGTATCAAGCCAATAAGCACATTCTACAATACGAAATCAAGACCGATCGAACAAAAGCATAAATTCGAACCTAGAAACCGAATGCCACATTTAGGAGTGACATTTGCATGGACATTTCATCGAACACTTGGCGTGCAATGTTGGATCACAAGTCATTTTAAAAGAAAAAGGGGAAAAAAACAAGTGAACTTTAAAGACATCTGGGCATAAGCATAAATAATGAGGATAGTATCAAGCCAATAAGCACATTTTTCACTATAAAATCAAGACCGATCGAATAAAAGCATTAATTTGAACCTAGAAACTGAATGCCACATTTAGGAGTGCCATTTACATGGACATATCATCGAACACTTGGCGTGCAATGTTAGATCACAAGTCATTTTAAAGGCAAAAGGAGAAAAACAAGTGAACCTTAAAGACATCTAGGTATAAGCATAAAGAATGAGGATAGTATCAAGCCAATAAGCCCATTCTACACTACGAAATGAAGACCGATCAAATAAAAGCATAAATTCAAACCTGGAAACCGAATGCCACATTTAGGAATGACATTTACATGGACATATCATCGAACACATGGCGTGCAATGTTAGATCACAAGTCAAGAAAGCAAAAGGAGAAAAAACAAGTGATCTTTCAACCTATCTAGGCATAAGCATAAAGAATGAGGATAGTATCAAGCCAATAAGCACATTCTGCACTATAAAATCTAGACCGATCGAATCGAAGCATAAATTCGAACATAGAAACCGAATGCCACATTTACGAGTGACATTTACATGGACATATTATCGAACACTTGGCGTGCAATGCTAGATCACAAGTCATTTTAAAGGCAAAAGGAGAAAAAACAAGTGAACTTTAAAGACATCTAGGCATAAGAATAAGGAATGAGGAAAGTATCAAGCCAATAAGCACATTCTGCACAATAAAATCAAGACCAGTCGAATAAAAGCGTAAATTCGAACCTTAACCGAATGCCACATGTTGGAGTGAGATTAAGATGGACATTTCATCGAACACTTGGCGTGCAATGTAACATCACAAGTCATTTTAAAGGAAAAAGGAGAAAAAACAAGTGAACTTTAAAGACATCTAGGCATAAGCATAAAGAATGGGGATAGTATCAAGCCAATAAGCTCATTCTGCACTACGAAATGAAGACCGATCAAATAAAAGCATAAATTCAAACCTGGAAATCAAAGCCACATTTAGGAGTGACATTTACATGGACATATCATCGAACACTTGGGGTGCAATGCTAGATCACAAGTCCATTTTTAAAGACAAAAGAAGAAAAAACAAGTAAACTTTAAAGAAATCTAGATATAAGCATAAAGAATGAGGATAGTATCAAGCCAATAAGCACATTCTGCACTACGAAATCAAGACCGATATAATAAAAGCATAAATTCAAACCTAGAAACCGAATGCCACATTTAGGAGTGACATTTACATGGACATATCATCGAACACATGGCGTGCAATATTAGATCACAAGTCATTTTAAAGCCAAAAGGAGAAAAAACAAGTGAACTCTAGAGACATCTAGGCATAATCATAAATAATGAGGATAGTATCAAGCCAATCAGCACATTGTGCACTATAAAATCAAGACCGATCGAATAAAAGAATAAATTCAATCCTAGAAACCGAATGCATAGTTAGGAGTGACATTTACATGGAGATTTCAGCGAACAATAGCGTGCAATGTTAGATCACAAGTCCATTTTTAAAGGCAAAAGAACAAAAAACAAGTGAACTTTAAAGACATCTAGGCATAAGCATAAAGAATGAGGATAGTATTAAGCCAATAAGCACATTCCACACTACGAAATCAAGACCGATCGAACAAAAGATAAATTCGAACCTAGAAACCGAATGCCACATTTAGGAGTGACATTTGCATGGACATTTCATCGAACACTTGGCGTGCAATGTTGGATCACAAGTCATTTTAAAAGAAAAAGGGGAAAAAACAAGTGAACTTTAAAGACATCTAGGCATAAGCATAAAGAAAGAGGATAGTATCAAGCCAATAAGCATATTTTGCACTATAAAATCAAGACTGATCGAATAAGAGAATAAATTCGAACCTAGAAACCGAATGCCACATTTAGGAGTGCCATTTACATGGACATATCATCGAACACTTGGCGTACAATGTTAGATTACAAGTTATTTTAAAGGCAAAAGGAGAAAAAACAAGTGAACTTTAAAGACATCTAGGTATAAGCACAAAGAATAAGGATAGTATCAAGCCAATAAGCCCGTTCTACACTACGAAATGAAGACCGATCGAATAAAAGCATAAATTCAAACCTGGAAACCGAATGCCACATATAAGAGTGACATTTACATGGACATATCATCGAACACTTGGCGTGCAATGCTAGATCACAAGTCCATTTTTAAAGACAAAAGGAGAAAAAACAAGTGAACTTTAAAGACATCTAGGTATAAGCATAAAGAATGAGGATAGTATCAAGCCAATAAGCACATTCTACAATACGAAATCAAGACCGATCGAACAAAAGCATAAATTCGAACCTAGAAACCGAATGCCACATTTAGGAGTGACATTTGCATGGACATTTAATCGAACACTTGGCGTGCAATGTTGGATCACAAGTCATTTTAAAAGAAAAAGGGGAAAAAAACAAGTGAACTTTAAAGACATCTGGGCATAAGCATTAATAATAAGGATAGTATCAAGCCAATAAGCACATTTTGCACTATAAAATCAAGACCGATCGAATAAAAGCATTAATTTGAACCTAGAAACTGAATGCCACATTTAGAAGTGCCATTTACATGGACATATCATCGAACACTTGGCGTTCAATGTTAGATCACAAGTCATTTTAAAGGCAAAAGGAGAAAAAACAAGTGAACTTTAAAGACATCTAGGCATAAGCATAAAGAATGAGGATAGTATCAAGCCAATAAGCACATTCTGCACTATAAAATCATGACCGATCAAACGAAATCATAAATTCGAACCTAGAAACCGAATGCCACATTTAGGAGTGACATTTACATGGACATTTCATCTAACACTTGGCGTGGAATGTTAGATCACAAGTCATTTTAAAGGCAAACGGAGAAAAAACAAGTGAACTTTAAGGACATCTAGGCATAGACATAAAGAATGAGGATAGTATCAAGCCAATAAGCACATTCTGCACTATAAAATCGAGACCGATCGAATGAAAGCATAAATTCGAACCTAGAAACCGAATGCCATATTTAGGAGTGACATTTACATGAACATTTCATCGAACACTTGGCGTGCAATGTTAGATCACAAGTCCATTTTTAAAGGCAAAAGGAGAAAAACAAGTGAACCTTAAAGACATCTAGGTATAAGCATAAAGAATGAGGATAGTATCAAGCCAATAAGCCCATTCTACACTACGAAATGAAGACCGATCAAATAAAAGCATAAATTCAAACCTGGAAACCGAATGCCACATTTAGGAATGACATTTACATGGACATATCATCGAACACATGGCGTGCAATGTTAGATCACAAGTCAAGAAGGCAAAAGGAGAAAAAACAAGTGATCTTTCAACCTATCTAGGCATAAGCATAAAGAATGAGGATAGTATCAAGCCAATAAGCACATTCTGCACTATAAAATCTAGACCGATCGAATAAAAGCATAAATTCGAACCTAGAAACCGAATGCCACATTTAGGAGTGACATTTACATGGACATATTATCGAACACTTGGCGTGCAATGTTAGATCACAAGTCATTTTAAAGGCAATAGGAGAAAAAACAAGTGAACTTTAAAGACATCTAGGCATAAGAATAAAGAATGAGGATAGTATCAAGCCAATAAGCACATTCTGCACAATAAAATCAAGACCAGTCGAATAAAAGAGTAAATTCGAACCTTGAAACCGAATGCCACATGTTGGAGTGAGATTAAGATGGACATTTCATCGAACACTTGGCGTGCAATGTAAGATCACAAGTCATTTTAAAGGAAAAAGGAGAAAAAACAAGTGAACTTTAAAGACATCTAGGCATAAGTATAAAGAATGGGGATAGTATCAAGCCAATAAGCTCATTCTGCACTACGAAATGAAGACCGATCAAATAAAAGCATAAATTCAAACCTGGAAACCGAATGCCACATTTAGGAATGACATTTACATGGACATATCATCGAACACATGGCGTGCAATGTTAGATCACAAGTCAAGAAGGCAAAAGGAGAAAAAACAAGTGATCTTTCAACCTATCTAGGCATAAGCATAAAGAATGAGGATAGTATCAAGCCAATAAGCACATTTTGCACTATAAAATCTAGACCGATCGAATAAAAGCATAAATTCGAACCTAGAAACCGAATGCCACATTTACGAGTGACATTTACATGGACATATTATCGAACACTTGGCGTGCAATGTTAGATCACAAGTCATTTTAAAGGCAAAAGGAGAAAAAACAAGTGAACTTTAAAGACATCTAAGCATAAGAATAAGGAATGAGGATAGTATCAATCCAATAAGCACATTCTGCACAATAAAATCAAGACCAGTCGAATGAAAGCGTAAATTCGAACCTTGAAACCGAATGCCACATGTTGGAGTGAGATTAAGATGGACATTTCATCGAACACTTGGCGTGCGATGTAACATCACAAGTCATTTTAAAGGAAAAAGGAGAAAAAACGAGTGAACTTTAAAGACATCTAGGCATAAGCATAAAGAATGGGGATAGTATCAAGCCAATAAGCTCATTCTGCACTACGAAATGAAGACCGATCAAATAAAAGCATAAATTCAAACCTGGAAATCGAAGCCACATTTAGGAGTGACATTTACATGGACATATCATCGAACACTTGGCGTGCAATGCTAGATCACAAGTCCATTTTTAAAGACAAAAGGAGAAAAAACAAGTAAACTTTAAAGAAATCTAGATATAAGCATAAAGAATGAGGATAGTATCAAGCCAATAAGCACATTCGGCACTACGAAATCAAGACCGATATAATAAAAGCATAAATTCAAACCTAGAAACCGAATGGCACATTTAGGAGTGAAATTTACATGGACATATCATCGAACACATGGCGTGCAATATTAGATCACAAGTCATTTTAAAGCCAAAAGGAGAAAAAACAAGTGAACTCTAGAGACATCTAGGCATAATCATAAATAATGAGGATAGTATCAAGCCAATCAGCACATTCTGCACTATAAAATCAAGACCGATCGAATAAAAGAATAAATTCAATCCTAGCAACCGAATGCATAGTTAGGAGTGACATTTACATGGAGATTTCAACGAACAATAGCGTGCAATGTTAGATCACAAGTCCATTTTTAAAGGCAAAAGAACAAAAAATAAGTGAACTTTAAAGACATCTAGGCATAATCATAAAGAATGAGGATAGTATTAAGCCAATAAGCACATTCCACACTACGAAATCAAGACCGATCGAACAAAAGATAAATTCGAACCTAGAAACCGAATGCCACATTTAGGAGTGACATTTGCATGGACATTTCATCGAACACTTGGCGTGCAATGTTGGATCACAAGTCATTTTAAAAGAAAAAGGGGAAAAAACAAGTGAACTTTAAAGACATCTAGGCATAAGCATAAAGAAAGAGGATAGTATCAAGCCAATAAGCATGTTTTGCACTATAAAATCAAGACTGATCGAATAAGAGAATAAATTCGAACCTAGAAACTGAATGCCACATTTATGTGTGACATTTACATGGACATTTCATCGAACACTTGGCGTGCAATGTTAGATCATAAGTCATTTAAAAGGCAAAAAGAGAAAAAACAAATGAACTTTAAAGACATCTAGGCATAAGCATAAAGAATGAGGATAGTATCAAGCCAATAAGCCCATTCTGTACTACGAAATGAAGACCGATCGATTAAAAGCATAAATTCAAACCTGGAAACCGAATGCCACATTTAGGAGTGACATTTACATGGACATATCATCGAACACTTGGCGTGCAATGTTAAATCACAAGTCATTTTAAAGGCAAAAGGAGAAAAAACAAGTGAACTTTAAAAACATCTAGGTATAAGCACAAAGAATGAGGATAGTATCAAGCCAATAAGCCCGTTTTGCACTACGAAATGAAGACCGGTCGAATAAAAGCATAAATTCAAATCTAGAAACCGAATGCCACATTTAGGAGTGACATTTACATGGACATATCATCAAACACTTGGCGTGCAATGTTAGATCACAAGTCCATTTTTAAAGACAAAAGGAGAAAAAACAAGTGAACTTTAAAGACATCTAGGTTTAAGCATAAAGAATGAGGATAGTATCAAGCCAATAAGCACATTCTGCAGTATAAATTCAAGACCGATCGAATAAAAGCATAAATTCGAACCTAAAAACCGAATGCCACATTTGAGAGTGACATTTACATGGACATTTCATCTAACACTTGGCGTGGAATGTTAGATCACAAGTCATTTTAAAGGCAAACGGAGAAAAAACAAGTGAACTTTAAGGACATCTAGGCATAGACATAAAGAATGAGGATAGTATCAAGCCAATAAGCACATTCTGCACTTTAAAATCGACACCGATCGAATGAAAGCATAAATTCGAACCTAGAAACCGAATGCCATATTTAGGAGTGACATTTACATGAACATTTCATCGAACACTTGGCGTGCAATGTTAGATAACAAGTCCATTTTTAAAGGCAAAAGGAGAAAAACAAGTGAACCTTAAAGACATCTAGGTATAAGCATAAAGAATGAGGATAGTATCAAGCCAATAAGCCCATTCTACACTACGAAATGAAGACCGATCAAATAAAAGCATAAATTCAAACCTGGAAACCGAATGCCACATTTAGGAATGACATTTACATGGACATATCATCGAACACATGGCGTGCAATGTTAGATCACAAGTCAAGAAGGCAAAAGGAGAAAAAACAAGTGATCTTTCAACCTATCTAGGCATAAGCATAAAGAATGAGGATAGTATCAAGCCAATAAGCACATTCTGCACTATAAAATCTAGACCGATCGAATAAAAGCATAAATTCGAACCTAGAAACCGAATGCCACATTTAGGAGTGACATTTACATGGACATATTATCGAACACTTGGCGTGCAATGTTAGATCACAAGTCATTTTAAAGGCAATAGGAGAAAAAACAAGTGAACTTTAAAGACATCTAGGCATAAGAATAAAGAATGAGGATAGTATCAAGCCAATAAGCACATTCTGCACAATAAAATCAAGACCAGTCGAATAAAAGCGTAAATTCGAACCTTGAAACCGAATGACACATATTGGAGTGAGATTAAGATGGACATTTCATCGAACACTTGGCGTGCAATGTAAGATCACAAGTCATTTTAAAGGAAAAAGGAGAAAAAACAAGTGAACTTTAAAGACATCTAGGCATAAGCATAAAGAATGGGGATAGTATCAAGCCAATAAGCTCATTCTGCACTACGAAATGAAGACCGATCAAATAAAAGCATAAATTCAAACCTGGAAATCGAAGCCACATTTAGGAGTGACATTTACATGGACATATCATCGAACACTTGGCGTGCAATGCTAGATCACAAGTCCATTTTTAAAGACAAAAGGAGAAAAAACAAGTAAACTTTAAAGAAATCTAGATATAAGCATAAAGAATGAGGATAGTATCAAGCCAATAAGCACATTCGGCACTACGAAATCAAGACCGATATAATAAAAGCATAAATTCAAACCTAGAAACCGAATGCCACATTTAGGAGTGACATTTACATGGACATATCATCGAACACATGGCGTGCAATATTAGATCACAAGTCATTTTAAAGCCAAAAGGAGAAAAAACAAGTGAACTCTAGAGACATCTAGGCATAATCATAAATAATGAGGATAGTATCAAGCCAATCAGCACATTCTGCACTATAAAATCTAGACCGATCGAATAAAAGCATAAATTCAAACCTAGAAACCGAATGCCACATTTAGGAGTGACATTTACATGGACATATTATCGAACACTTGGCGTGCAATGTTAGATCACAAGTCATTTTAAAGGCAATAGAAGAAAAAACAAGTGAACTTTAAAGACATCTAGGCATAAGAATAAAGAATGAGGATAGTATCAAGCCAATAAGCACATTCTGCACAATAAAATCAAGACCAGTCGAATAAAAGCGTAAATTCGAACCTTGAAACCGAATGCCACATGTTGGAGTGAGATTAAGATGGACATTTCATCGAACACTTGGCGTGCAATGTAAGATCACAAGTCATTTTAAAGGAAAAAGGAGAAAAAACAAGTGAACTTTAAAGACATCTAGGCATAAGCATAAAGAATGGGGATAGTATCAAGCCAATAAGCTCATTTTGCACTACGAAATGAAGACCGATCAAATAAAAGCATAAATTCAAACCTGGAAATCGAAGCCACATTTAGGAGTGACATTTACATGGACATATCATCGAACACTTGGCGTGCAATGCTAGATCACAAGTCCATTTTTAAAGACAAAAGGAGAAAAAACAAGTAAACTTTAAAGAAATCTAGATATAAGCATAAAGAATGAGGATAGTATCAAGCCAATAAGCACATTCGGCACTACGAAATCAAGACCGATATAATAAAAGCATAAATTCAAACCTAGAAACCGAATGCCACATTTAGGAGTGACATTTACATGGACATATCATCGAACACATGGCGTGCCATATTAGATCACAAGTCATTTTAAAGCCAAAAGGAGAAAAAACAAGTGAACTCTAGAGACATCTAGGCATAATCATAAATAATGAGGATAGTATCAAGCCAATCAGCACATTCTGCACTATAAAATCAAGACCGATCGAATAAAAGAATAAATTGAATCCTAGAAACCGAATGCATAGTTAGGAGTGACATTTACATGGAGATTTCAACGAACAATAGCGTGCAATGTTAGATCACAAGTCCATTTTTAAAGGCAAAAGAACAAAAAACAAGTGAACTTTAAAGACATCTAGGCATAAGCATAAAGAATGAGGATAGTATTAAGCCAATAAGCACATTCCACACTACGAAATCAAGACCGATCGAACAAAAGATAAATTCGAACCTAGAAACCGAATGCCACATTTAGGAGTGACATTTGCATGGACATTTCATCGAGCACTTGGCGTGCAATGTTGGATCACAAGTCATTTTAAAAGAAAAAGGGGAAAAAACAAGTGAACTTTAAAGACATCTAGGCATAAGCATAAAGAAAGAGGATAGTATCAAGCCAATAAGCATATTTTGCACTATAAAATCAAGACTGATCGAATAAGAGAATAAATTCGAACCTAGAAACCGAATGCCACATGTATGTGTGACATTTACATGGACATTTCATCGAACACTTGGCGTGCAATGTTAGATCATAAGTCATTTAAAAGGCAAAAAGAGAAAAAACAAATAAACTTTAAAGACATCTAGGCATAAGCATAAAGAATGAGGATAGTATCAAGCCAATAAGCCCATTCTGTACTACGAAATGAAGACCGATCGATTAAAAGCATAAATTCAAACCTGGAAACCGAATGCCACATTTAGGAGTGACATTTACATGGACATATCATCGAACACTTGGCGTGCAATGTTAAATCACAAGTCATTTTAAAGGCAAAAGGAGAAAAAACAAGTGAACTTTAAAAACATCTAGGTATAAGCACAAAGAATGAGGATAGTATCAAGCCAATAAGCCCGTTTTGCACTACGAAATGAAGACCGGTCGAATAAAAGCATAAATTCAAATCTAGAAACCGAATGCCACATTTAGGAGTGACATTTACATGGACATATCATCAAACACTTGGCGTGCAATGTTAGATCACAAGTCCATTTTTAAAGACAAAAGGAGAAAAAACAAGTGAACTTTAAAGACATCTAGGTTTAAGCATAAAGAATGAGGATAGTATCAAGCCAATAAGCACATTCTGCAGTATAAATTCAAGACCGATCGAATAAAAGCATAAATTCGAACCTAGAAACCGAATGCCACATTTATGAGTGACATTTACATGGACATATCATCGAACACTTGGCGTGCAATGTTAGATCACAAGTCATTTTAAAGGCAAAAGGAGAAAAAAAAAGTGAACGTTAAAGAAATCTAGATATAAGCATAAAGAAGGAGGATAGAATCAAGCCAATAAGCACATTTTGCACTATAAAATCAAGACCAATCGAATAAAAGAATTAATTCTAACCTAGAAGTCGAATGCCACATTTATGAGTGACATTTACATGGACATTTCACCGAACACTTGGCGTGCAATGTTAGATCACAAGTCATTTAAAAGGCAAAAAGAGAAAAAACAAATGAATTTTAAAGACATCTAGGCATAAGCATAAAGAATGAGGATAGTATCAAGCCAATAAGCACATTCTGCACTATAATATCAAGACCGATCGAATAAAAGCATTAATTCGATCCTAGAACCCGAATGCCACATTTAGGAGTGCCATTTACATGTACATATCATCGAACACTTGGCGTGCAATGTTAGATCACAAGTCCTTTTAAAGGCAAAAGGAGAAAAAAACAAGTGAACTTTAAAGACATCTAGGCATAAGCATAAAGAATGAGGATAGTATCAAGCCAATAAGCACATTCTGCACAATAAAATCATGACCGATCAAACGAAATCATAAATTCGAACCTAGAAACCGAATGCCACATTTAGGAGTGACATTTGCATGGACATTTCATCGAACACTTGGCGTGCAATGTTGGATCACAAGTCATTTTAAAAGAAAAAGGGGAAAAAAACAAGTGAACTTTAAAGACATCTGGGCATAAGCATAAATAATGAGGATAGTATCAAGCCAATAAGCACATTTTGCACTATAAAATCAAGACCGATCGAATAAAAGCATTAATTTGAACCTAGAAACTGAATGCCACATTTAGGAGTGCCATTTACATGGACATATCATCAAACACTTGACGTGCAATGCTAGATCACAAGTCCATTTTTAAAGACAAAAGGAGAAAAAACAAGTGAACTTTAAAGAAATCTAGATATAAGCATAAAGAATGAGGATAACATCAAGCCAATAAGCACATTCGACACTACGAAATCAAGACCGATATAATAAAAGCATAAATTCGAACCTAGAAACCGAATGCCATATTTAGGAGTGACATTTACATGGACATTTCAACGAAAAATTGGCGTGTAATGTTAGATCACAAGTCATTTTAAAAGCAAAAGAGAAAAAAACAGTGAACTCTATAGACATCTAGGCATAATAATAAAGAATGAGGATAGTATCAAGCCAATCAGCACATTCTGCACTATAAAATCAAGACCGATCGAATAAAAGAATAAATTCAATCCTAGAAACCGAATGCATAGTTAGGAGTGACATTTACCTGGAGATTTCAGCGAACAATAGCGTGCAATGTTAGATCACAAGTCCATTTTTAAAAGCAAAAGAAGAAAAAACAAGTGAACTTTAAAGACATCTAGGCATAAGCATAAAGAAGGAGGATAGTATCAAGCCAATAAGCACATTTTGCACTATAAAATCAAGACTAATCAAATAAGAGAATAAATTCGAACCTAAAAACCGAATGCAACATTTGAGAGTGACATTTACATGGACATTTCATCGAACACTTGGCGTGCAATGTTAGATCATAAGTCATTTAAAAGGCAAAAAGAGAAAAAACAAATGAACTTTAAAGACATCTAGGCATAAGCATAAAGAATGAGGATAGTATCAAGCCAATAAGCCCATTCTGTACTATGAAATGAAGACCGATCGAATAAAAGCATAAATTCAAACCTGGAAACCGAATGCCACATTTAGGAGTGACATTTACATGGACATATCATCGAACACTTGACGTGCAATGTTAGATCACAAGTCATTTTAACGGCAAAAGGAGAAAAAACAAGTGAACTTTAAAGACATCTTGGTATAAGCACAAAGAATGAGGATAGTATCAAGCCAATAAGCCCGTTTTGCACTACGAAATGAAGACGGATCGAATAAAAGCATAAATTCAAACCTAGAAACCGAATGCCACATTTAGGAGTGACATTTACATGGACATATCATCAAACACTTGGCGTGCAATGTTAGATCACAAGTCCATTTTTAAAGACAAAAGGAGAAAAAACAAGTGAACTTTAAAGAGATCTAGATATAAGCATAAAGAATGAGGATAATATCAAGCCAATAAGCACATTCGGCACTACGAAATCAAGACCGATATAATAAAAGCATAAATTCGAACCTAGAAACCGAATGCCATATTTAGGATTGACATTTACATGGATATTTCAACGAACAATTGGCGTGCAATGTTAGATCACAAGTCATTTTAAAGGCAAAAGAGAAAAAAACAGTGAACTCTAGAGACATCTAGGCATAATCATAAAGAATGAGGATAGTATCAAGCCAATCAGCACATTCTGCACTATAAAATCAAGACCGATCGAATAAAAGAATAAATTCAATCCTAGAAACCGAATGCATAGTTAGGAGTGACATTTACATGGAGATTTCAGCGAACAATAGCGTGCAATGTTAGATCACAAGTCCATTTTTAAAACCAAAAGAAGAAAAAACAAGTGAACTTTAAAGACATCTAGGCATAAGCATAAAGAAGAAGGATAATATCAAGCCAATAAGCACATTTTGCACTATAAAACCAAGATTGATCAAATAAGAGAATAAATTCGAACCTAAAAACCGAATGCCACGTTTGAGAGTGACATTTACATGGACATTTCATCGAACACTTGGCGTGCAATGTTAGATCATAAGTCATTTAAAAGGCAAAAAGAGAAAAAACAAATGAACTTTAAAGACATCTAGGCATAAGCATAAAAAATGAGGATAGTATCAAGCCAATAAGCCCATTCTGTACTATGAAATGAAGACCGATCGAATAAAAGCATAAATTCAAATCTGGAAACCGAATGCCACATTTAGGAGTGACATTTACATGGACATATCATCGAACACTTGGCGTGCAATGTTAGATCACAAGTCATTTTAAAGGCAAAAGGAGAAAAAACAAGTGAACTTTAAAGACATCTAGGTATAAGCACAAAGAATGAGGATAGTATCAAGCCAATAAGCCCGTTCTGCACTACGAAATGACGAGCGATCGAATAAAAGCATAAATTCAAACCTAGAAACCGAATGTAACATTTAAGTGTGACATTTACATGGACATATCATCAAACACTTGGCGTGCAATGTTAGATCACAAGTCCATTTTTAATGACAAAAGGAGAAAAAACAAGTGAACTTTAAAGACATCTAGGTTTAAGCATAAAGAATGAGGATAGTATCAAGCCAATAAGCACATTCTGCAGTATAAATTCAAGACCGATCGAATAAAAGCATAAATTCGAACCTAGAAACCGAATGCCACATTTATGATTGACATTAACATGGACATATCATCGAACACTTGGCGTGCAATGTTAGATCACAAGTCATTTTAAAGCCAAAAGGAGAAAAAACAAGTGAACTCTAGAGACATCTAGGCATAATCATAAATAATGAGGATAGTATCAAGCCAATCAGCAGATTCTGCACTATAAAATCAAGACCGATCGAATAAAAGAATAAATTCAATCCTAGAAACCGAATGCATAGTTAGGAGTGACATTTACATGGCGTGCAATGTTAGATCACAAGTCATTTTAAAGGCAAAAGGAGAAAAAACAAGTGAACGTTAAAGAAATCTAGATATAAGCATAAAGAAGGAGGATAGAATCAAGCCAATAAGCACATTTTGCACTATAAAATCAAGACCGATCGAATAAAAGAATTAATTCGAACCTAGAAGCCGAATGCCACATTTATGAGTGACATTTACATGGACATTTCACCGAACACTTGGCTTGCAATGTTAGATCACAAGTCATTTAAAAGGCAAAAAGAGAAAAAACAAATGAATTTTAAAGACATCTAGGCATAAGCATAAAGAATGAGGATAGTATCAAGCCAATAAGCACATTCTGCACTATAATATCAAGACCGATCAAATAAAAGCATTAATTCGATCCTAGAAACCGAATGCCCCATTTAGGAGTGCCATTTACATGGACATATCATCGAACACTTGGCGTGCAATGTTAGATCACAAGTCATTTTAAAGGCAAAAGGAGAAAAAACAAGTGAACCTTAAAGACATCTAGGCATAAGAATAAAGAATGAGGATAGTGTCAAGCCAATAAGCACATTCTGCACAATAAAATTAAGACCAGTCCAATAAAAGCGTAAATTCAAACCTTGAAACTGAATGCCACATGTTGGAGTGAGATTAAGATGGACATTTCATCGAACACTTGGCGTGCAATGTTAGATCACAAGTCATTTTAAAGGAAAAGGGAGAAAAAAACAAGTGAACTTTAAAGACATCTAGGCATAAGCATAAAGAATGGGGATAGTATCAAGCCAATAAGCCCATTCTGCACTACGAAATGAAGAACGACCAAATAAAAGCATAAATTCAAACCTGGAAACCGAATGCCACATTTAAAAACGGGTCAGTTGCGTGGTGTTTGTTGTCGGGATTCCTTAGATTCTCGTGGCGATCTCTTTGCACCATCATCCCCTCCATCGATCCGGCCATCAATAAGTGATGCACTATAAAATCAAGACCGATTGAATAAAAGAATAAATTCGAACCTAGAAACCAAATGCCACATTTATGAGTGACATTTACATGAACATTTCATCGAACACTTGGCGTGCAATATTAGATCACAAGTCATTTAAAAGGCAAAAAGAGAAAAAACAAATGAACATTAAAGACATCTAGGCATAAGTATAAAGAATGAGGATAGTATCAAGCCAATAAGCACATACTGCACTATAAAATCAAGACCGATCGAATAAAAGCATTAATTTGAACCTAGAAACCGAATGCCACATTTAGGAGTGCCATTTACATGGACATATCATCGAACACTTGGCGTGCAATGTTAAATCACAAGTCATTTTAAAGGCAAAAGGAGAAAAAACAAGTGAACTTTAAAAACATCTCGGTATAAGCACAAAGAATGAGGATAGTATCAAGCCAATAAACCCGTTTTGCACTACGAAATGAAGACCGGTCGAATAAAAGCATAAATTCAAACCTAGAAACCGAATGCCACATTTAGGAGTGACATTTACATGGACATATCATCAAACACTTGGCGTGAAATGTTAGATCACAAGTCCATTTTTAAAGACAAAAGGAGAAAAAACAAGTGAACTTTAAAGACATCTAGGTTTAAGCATAATAAATGAGGATAGTATCAAGCCAATAAGCACATTCTGCAGTATAAATTCAAGACCGATCGAACAAAAGCATAAATTCGAACCTAGAAACCGAATGCCACATTTATGAGTGACATTTACATGGACATATCATCGAACACTTGGCGTGAAATGTTAGATCACAAGTCATTTTAAAGGCAAAAGGAGAAAAAACAAGTGAACGTTAAAGAAATCTAGATGTAAGCATAAAGAAGGAGGATAGAATCAAGCCAATAAGCACATTTTGCACTATCAAATCAAGACCAATCGAATAAAAGAATTAATTCGAACCTAGAAGCCGAATGCCACATTTATGAGTGACATTTACATGGACATTTCACCGAACACTTGGCGTGCAATGTTAGATCACAAGTCATTTTAAATGCAAAAGGAGAAAAAACAAGTGAATCTTAAAGACATCTAGGCATAAGAATAAACAATGAGGATAGTATCAAGCCAATAAGCACATTCTGCACAATAAAATTAAGACCAGTCCAATAAAAGCGTAAATTCAAACCTTGAAACTGAATGCCACATGTTTGAGTGAGATTAAGATGGACATTTCATCGAACACTTGGCGTGCAATGTTAGATCACAAATCATTTTAAAGGAAAAGGGAGAAAAAACAAGTGAACTTTAAAGACATCTAGGCATAAGCATAAAGAATGGGGATAGTATCAAGCCAATAAGCCCATTCTGCACTACGAAATGAAGACAGATCAAATAAAAGCATAAATTCAAACCTGGAAACCGAATGCCACATTTAGGAGTGACATTTACATGGACATATCATCGAACACTTGACGTGCAATGCTAGATCACAAGTCCATTTTTAAAGACAAAAGGAGAAAAAACAAGTGAACTTTAAAGAAATCTAGATATAAGCATAAAGAATGAGGATAATATCAAGCCAATAAGCACATTCGGCACTACGAAATCAAGACCGATATAATAAAAGCATAAATTCGAAACTAGAAACCGAATGCCATATTTAGGAGTGACATTTACATGGACATTTCAACGAACAATTGGCGTGCAATGTTAGATCACAAGTCATTTTAAAGGCAAAAGAGAAAAAAACAGTGAACTCTATAGACATCTAGGCATAATAATAAAGAAGGAGGATAATATCAAGCCAATTAGCACATTCTGCACTATAAAATCAAGACCGATCGATTAAAAGAATAAATTCAATCCTAGAAACCGAATGCATAGTTAGGAGTGACATTTACATGGAGATTTCAGCGAACAATAGCGTGCAATGTTAGATCACAAGTCCATTTTTAAAAGCAAAAGAAGAAAAAACAAGTGAACTTTAAAGACATCTAGGCATAAGCATAAAGAAGGAGGATAGTATCAAGCCAATAAGCACATTTTGCACTATAAATTCAAGACTGATCAAATAAGAGAATAAATTCGAACCTAAAAACTGAATGCCACATTTGAGAGTGACATTTACATGGACATTTCATCGAACACTTGGCGTGCAATGTTAGATCATAAGTCATTTAAAAGGCAAAAAGAGAAAAAACAAATGAACTTTAAAGACATCTAGGCATAAGCATAAAGAATGAGGATAGTATCAAGCCAATAAGCCCATTCTGTACTATGAAATGAAGACCGATCGAATAAAAGCATAAATTCAAACCTGGAAACCGAATGCCACATTTAGGAGTGACATTTACATGGACATATCATCGAACACTTGGCGTGCAATGTTAGATCACAAGTCATTTTAACGGCAAAAGGAGAAAAAACAAGTGAACTTTAAAGACATCTTGGTATAAGCACAAAGAATGAGGATAGTATCAAGCCAATAAGCCCGTTCTGCACTACGAAATGAAGACCGATCGAATAAAAGCATAAATTCAAACCTAGAAACCGAATGCCACATTTAGGAGTGACATTTACATGGACATATCATCAAACACTTGGCGTGCAATGTCAGATCACAAGTCCATTTTTAAAGACAAAAGGAGAAAAAACAAGTGAACTTTAAAGACATCTAGGTTTAAGCATAAAGAATGAGGATAGTATCAAGCCAATAAGCACATTCTGCAGTATAAATTCAAGACCGATCGAATAAAAGCATAAATTCGAACCTAGAAACCGAATGCCACATTTATGAGTGACATTAACATGGACATATCATCGAACACTTGGCGTGCAATGTTAGATCACAAGTCATTTTAAAGGCAAAAGGAGAAAAAACAAGTGAACGTTAAAGAAATCTAGATATAAGCATAAAGAAGGAGGATAGAATCAAGCCAATAAGCACATTTTGCACTATAAAATCAAGACCGATCGAATAAAAGAATTAATTCGAACCTAGAAGCCGAATGCCACATTTATGAGTGACATTTACATGGACATTTCACCGAACACATGGCGTGCAATGTTAGATCACAAGTCATTTAAAAGGCAAAAAGAGAAAAAACAAATGAATTTTAAAGACATCTAGGCATAAGCATAAAGAATGAGGATAGTATCAAGCCAATAAGCACATTCTGCACTATAAAATCAAGACTGATCAAATAAGAGAATAAATTCGAACCTAAAAACCGAATGCCACATTCGAGAGTGCAATTTACATGGACATAAAGTTCACTTGCTTTTATAGTGCAGAATGTGCTGATTGACTTGATACTATCCTCATTCTTTATGATTGTGCCTAGATGTCTATAAAGTTCACTTGCTTTTTCTCCTTTTGCCTTTGAAATGACTTGTGATCTAACATTGCACGTCAAGTGTTCGATGTTATGTCCATGTAAATGTCAAAACGAAATGTGGCAGGTTCGACTTAATGCCTTTATTCGATCGGTCTTGATTTTATAGTGGAGAATGTTCTTATTGGCTTGATACTGTCCTCATTCTTTATGCTTATGCCTAGATGTCTTTAAAGTTCACTTGTTTTTTCTCCTTTTGGCTTTAAAATGGCTTGTTATCTAACATTGCATGCCAAGTGTTCGATGAAATTTCCATGTAAATGTCACTCCTAAATGTGACATTCGGTTTCTAGGTTCGAATTTATGCTTTTGTTCGATCGGTCTTGATTTTGTACTGCAAAATGTGCTTATTGGCTTGATACTATCCTCATTCCTTACGCTTATGCCTAGATGTCTTTAAAGTTCATTTATTTTTTCTTCTTTTGCCTTTAAAAATGGACTTGTGATTTAACATTGCACGCCATGTGTTCGATGATATGTCCATGTAAATGTCACTCCTAAATGTGGCATTCGGTTTCTAGGTTTGAATTTATGCTTTTATTCGAACGGTCTTCATTTCGTAGTGCAGAATGTGCTTATTGGCTTAATACTATCCTCATTGTTTATGCTTATGCCTAGATGTCTTTAAAGTTCACTTGTTTTTTCTCCTTTTGCCTTTAAAAATGGACTTGTTATCTAACATTGCACGTCAAGTGTTCGATCAAATTTCCATGTAAATGTCACTCCTAAATATTGCATTCGGTTTCTAGGTTAGAATTTATTGTTTTATTCGATCGGTCTTAAATTTATAGTGCAGAATGTGCTTATTGGCTTGATACTATCCTCATTCTTTATGCTTATAACTAGATGTCTCTAAAGTTCACATGTTTTTTCTCCTTTTGCCTTTAAAATGACTTGTGATCTAACATTGCACGCCAAGTGTTCGATGAAATCTCCATGTAAATGTCACTCCTAAATGTGACATTCGGTTTCTAGGTTCGAATTTATGCTTTTGTTCGATCGGTCTTGATTTCGTTGTGCAGAATGAGCTTATTGGCTTGATACTATCCTCATTCCTTATGCTTATGCCTAGATGTCTTTAAAGTTCATTTCTTTTTTCTTCTGTTGCATTTAAAAATGGACTTGTGATCTAACATTGCACGCCATTGTTCAATGAAATCTCCATGTAAATGTCACTCCTAAATATTGCATTAGGTTTCTAGGTTTGAATTTATTCTTTTATTCGATCGGTCTTGATTTTATAGTGCAGAATGTGCTGATTGGCTTGATACTATCCTCATTATTTATGCTTATGCCTAAATGTCTCTAAAGTTCACTTGCTTTTTCTCCTTTTGCCTTTAAAATGACTTGTGATCTAACATTGCACGCCAAGTGTTCGATTATATGTCCATGTAAATGTCAATTCTAAATGCGGAATTCGCTTTCTAGGTTCGAATTCATGCTTTTATTCGATCGGTCTTGATTTTATAGTGCAAAATGTGCTTATTGGCTTGATACTATCCTCATTCTTTATGCTTATGCCTAGATGTCTTTAAAGTTCACTTGTTTTTTCTCCTTTTGCTTTAAAATGACTTTTGATCTAACATTGCACGCCAAGTGTTCGATGAAATGTCCATGTAAATGTCACTCCTAGATGTGGCATTCGGTTTCTAGGTTCGAATTTATGTTTTTATTATATCGGTCTTGATTTCGTAGTGCAGAATGTGCTAATTGGCTTGATACTATCCTCATTCTTTATGCCTATACCTAGATATCTTTAAAGTTCACTTGTTTTTTCTCCTTTTGCCTTTAAAAATGGACTTGTGATCCAACATTGCATGCCAATGTTCGATGAAATCTCCATGTAAATGTCACTCCTAAATATTGCTTTCGGTTTCTAGGTTTGGATTTATTCTTTTATTCGATCGGACTTGATTTTAAAGTGCAGAATGTGCTGATTGACTTGATATTATCCTCATTCTTTATGCGTATGCCTAGATGTCTCGAAAGTGTTCGATTATATGTCCATGTAAATGTCACTTCTAAATGCAGCATTCGCTTTCTAGGTTCGAATTCATGCTTTTATTCGATCGGTCTTGATTTTATAGTGCAGAATGTGCTTATTGGCTTGATACTATCCTCATTCTTTATGCTTATGCCTAGATGTCTTTAAGGTTCACTTGTTTTTCTCCTTTTGCCTTTAAAACGACTTGTGATCTAACATTGCAAGCCAAGTGTTCGATGAAATGTCCATGTAATTGTCATTCCAAAATGTGGCATTCAGTTTCTAGGTTCGAATTTATGCTTTTGTTCAATCGGTCTTGATTTCCTAGTGCAGAATGTGCTTATTGACTTGATACTATCCTCATTATTTATGCTTATGCCTAGATGTCTTTAATGTTCAATTGTTTTTTCTCCTTTTGCCTTAAAAAATGGACTTGTGCTCTAACATTGCACGCCATTGTTCGATGAAATCTCCATGTAAATGACAGTCCTAAATATTGCATTCGGTTTCTAGGTTTGAATTTATTGTTTTATTCGATCGGTCTTGATTTTATACTACATAATGTGCTGATTGGCTTGATACTAACATTGCACGCCAAGTGTTCGATGAAATGTCCATGTAAATGTCACTCCTAGATGTGGCATTCGGTTTCTAGGTTTGAATTTATGTTTTTATTATATCGGTCTTGATTTCGTAGTGCGGAATGTGCTAATTGGCTTGATACTATCCTCATTCTTTATGCCTATACCTAGATGTCTTTAAAGTTCACTTGTTTTTTCTCCTTTTGCCTTTGAAATGACTTGTGATCTAACATTGCACGCCAAGTGTTCGATGATATGTCCATGTAAATGTCAAAACGAAATGTGGCATTCGGTTTCTAGGTTCGACTTAATGCCTTTATTCGATCGGTCTTGATTTTATAGTGCAGAATGTTCTTATTGGCTTGATACTTTCCTCATTCTTTATGCATATGCCTAGATGTCTTTAAAGTTCACTTGTTTTTTCTCCTTTTGCCTTTAAAATGGCTTGTTATCTAACATTGCACGCCAAGTGTTCGATGAAATGTCCATGTAAATGTCACACCTAAATGTGACATTCGGTTTCTAGGTTCGAATTTATGCTTTTGTTCGATCGGTCTTGATTTCGTAGTGCAGAATGTGCTTATTGGCTTGATACTATCCTCATTCCTTACGCTTATGCCTAGATGTCTTTAAAGTTCATTTATTTTTTCTTCTATTGCCTTTAAAAATGGACTTGTGATTTAACATTGCACGCCATGTGTTCGATGATATGTCCATGTAAATGTCACTCCTAAATGTGGCATTCGGTTTCTAGGTTTGAATTTATGCTTTTATTCGAACGGTCTTCATTTCGTAGTGCAGAATGTGCTTATTGGCTTAATACTATCCTCATTGTTTATGCTTATGCCTAGATGTCTTTAAAGTTCACTTGTTTTTTCTCCTTTTGCCTTTAAAAATGGACTTGTTATCTAACATTGCACGTCAAGTGTTCGATCAAATTTCCATGTAAATGTCACTCCTAAATATTGCATTCGGTTTCTAGGTTAGAATTTATTGTTTTATTCGATCGGTCTTAAATTTATAGTGTAGAATGTGCTTATTGGCTTGATACTATCCTCATTCTTTATGCTTATAACTAGATGTCTTTAAAGTTCACATGTTTTTTCTCCTTTTGCCTTTAAAATGACTTGTGATCTAACATTGCACGCCAAGTGTTCGATGAAATCTCCATGTAAATGTCACTCCTAAATGTGACATTCGGTTTCTAGGTTCGAATTTATGCTTTTGTTCGATCGGTCTTGATTTCGTTGTGCAGAATGTGCTTATTGGCTTGATACTACCCTCATTATTTATGCTTATGCCTAGATGTCTTTAATGTTCAATTGTTTTTTCTCCTTTTGCCTTAAAAAATGGACTTGGGCTCTAACATTGCACGCCATTGTTCGATGAAATCTCCATGTAAATGACAGTCCTAAATATTGCATTCGGTTTCTAGGTTTGAATTTATTGTTTTATTCGATCGGTCTTGATTTTATACTGCATAATGTGCTGATTGGCTTGATACTAACATTGCACGCCAAGTGTTCGATGAAATGTCCATGTAAATGTCACTCCCAGATGTGGCATTCGGTTTCTAGGTTTGAATTTATGTTTTTATTATATCGGTCTTGATTTCGTAGTGCAGAATGTGCTAATTGGCTTGATACTATCCTCATTCTTTATGCCTATACCTAGATGTCTTTAAAGTTCACTTGTTTTTTCTCCTTTTGCCTTTGAAATGACTTGTGATCTAACATTGCACGCCAAGTGTTCGATGATATGTCCATGTAAATGTCAAAACGAAATGTGGCATTCGGTTTCTAGGTTCGACTTAATGCCTTTATTCGATCGGTCTTGATTTTATAGTGCAGAATGTTCTTATTGGCTTGATACTTTCCTCATTCTTTATGCTTATGCCTAGATGTCTTTAAAGTTCACTTGTTTTTTCTCCTTTTGCCTTTAAAATGGCTTGTTATCTAACATTGCACGCCAAGTGTTCGATGAAATGTCCATGTAAATGTCACACCTAAATGTGACATTCGGTTTCTAGGTTCGAATTTATGCTTTTGTTCGATCGGTCTTGATTTCGTAGTGCAGAATGTGCTTATTGGCTTGATACTATCCTCATTCCTTACGCTTATGCCTAGATGTCTTTAAAGTTCATTTATTTTTTCTTCTTTTGCCTTTAAAAATGGACTTGTGATTTAACATTGCACGCCATGTGTTCGATGATATGTCCATGTAAATGTCACTCCTAAATGTGGCATTCGGTTTCTAGGTTTGAATTTATGCTTTTATTCGAACGGTCTTCATTTCGTAGTGCAGAATGTGCTTATTGGCTTAATACTATCCTCATTGTTTATGCTTATGCCTAGATGTCTTTAAAGTTCACTTGTTTTTTCTCCTTTTGCCTTTAAAAATGGACTTGTTATCTAACATTGCACGTCAAGTGTTCGATCAAATTTCCATGTAATGTCACTCCTAAATATTGCATTCGGTTTCTAGGTTAGAATTTATTGTTTTATTCGATCGGTCTTAAATTTATAGTGTAGAATGTGCTTATTGGCTTGATACTATCCTCATTCTTTATGCTTATAACTAGATGTCTTTAAAGTTCACATGTTTTTTCTCCTTTTGCCTTTAAAATGACTTGTGATCTAACATTGCACGCCAAGTGTTCGATGAAATCTCCATGTAAATGTCACTCCTAAATGTGACATTCGGTTTCTAGGTTCGAATTTATGCTTTTGCTCGATCGGTCTTGATTTCGTTGTGCAGAATGTGCTTATTGGCTTGATACTACCCTCATTATTTATGCTTATGCCTAGATGTCTTTAATGTTCAATTGTTTTTTCTCCTTTTGCCTTAAAAAATGGACTTGTGCTCTAACATTGCAAGCCATTGTTCGATGAAATCTCCATGTAAATGACAGTCCTAAATATTGCATTCGGTTTCGAGGTTTGAATTTATTGTTTTATTCGATCGGTCTTGATTTTATACTGCATAATGTGCTGATTGGCTTGATACTAACATTGCACGCCAAGTGTTCGATGAAATGTCCATGTAAATGTCACTCCCAGTTGTGGCATTCGGTTTCTAGGTTTGAATTTATGTTTTTATTATATCGGTCTTGATTTCGTTGTGCAGAATGTGCTTATTGGCTTGATAGTATCCTCATTCCTTATGCTTATGCCTAGATGTCTTTAAAGTTCATTTCTTTTTTCTTCTTTTGCATTTAAAAATGGACTTGTGATCTAACATTGCACGCCATTGTTCAATGAAATCTCCATGTAAATGTCACTCCTAAATATTGCATTCGGTTTCTAGGTTTGAATTTATTCTTTTATTCGATCGGTCTTGATTTTATAGTGCAGAATGTGCTGATTGGCTTGATACTATCCTCATTCTTTATGCTTATGCCTAGATGTCTTTAAAGTTCACTTGTTTTTTCTCCTTTTGCTTTAAACTGACTTTTGATCTAACATTGCACGCCAAGTGTTCGATGAAATGTTCATGTAAATGTCACTCCTAGATGTGGAATTCGGTTTCTAGGTTCGAATTTATGTTTTTATTATATCGGTCTTGATTTCGTAGTGCAGAATGTGCTAATTGGCTTGATACTATCCTCATTCTTTATGCCTATACCTAGATGTCTTTAAAGTTCACTTGTTTTTTCTCCTTTTGCCTTTAAAAATGGACTTGTGATCCAACATTGCATGCCAATGTTCGATGAAATCTCCATGTAAATGTCACTACTAAATATTGCATTCGGTTTCTAGGTTTGGATTTATTCTTTTATTCGATCGGACTTGATTTTAAAGTGCAGAATGTGCTGATTGACTTGATATTATCCTCATTCTTTATGCGTATGCCTAGATGTCTCGAAAGTGTTCGATTATATGTCCATGTAAATGTCACTTCTAAATGCAGCATTCGCTTTCTAGGTTCGAATTCATGCTTTTATTCGATCGGTCTTGATTTTATAGTGCAGAATGTGCTTATTGGCTTGATACTATCCTCATTCTTTATGCTTATGCCTAGATGTCTTTAAGGTTCACTTGTTTTTCTCCTTTTGCCTTTAAAACGACTTGTGATCTAACATTGCAAGCCAAGTGTTCGATGAAATGTCCATGTAATTGTCATTCCAAAATGTGGCATTCAGTTTCTAGGTTCGAATTTATGCTTTTGTTCAATCGGTCTTGATTTCCTAGTGCAGAATGTGCTTATTGACTTGATACTATCCTCATTATTTATGCTTATGCCTAGATGTCTTTAATGTTCAATTGTTTTTTCTCCTTTTGCCTTAAAAAATGGACTTGTGCTCTAACATTGCACGCCATTGTTCGATGAAATCTCCATGTAAATGACAGTCCTAAATATTGCATTCGGTTTCTAGGTTTGAATTTATTGTTTTATTCGATCGGTCTTGATTTTATACTCCATAATGTGCTGATTGGCTTGATACTAACATTGCACGCCAAGTGTTCGATGAAATGTCCATGTAAATGTCACTCCTAGATGTGGCATTCGGTTTCTAGGTTTGAATTTATGTTTTTATTATATCGGTCTTGATTTCGTAGTGCGGAATGTGCTAATTGGCTTGATACTATCCTCATTCTTTATGCCTATACCTAGATGTCTTTAAAGTTCACTTGTTTTTTCTCCTTTTGCCTTTGAAATGACTTGTGATCTAACATTGCACGCCAAGTGTTCGATGATATGTCCATGTAAATGTCAAAACGAAATGTGGCATTCGGTTTCTAGGTTCGACTTAATGCCTTTATTCGATCGGTCTTGATTTTATAGTGCAGAATGTTCTTATTGGCTTGATACTTTCCTCATTCTTTATGCATATGCCTAGATGTCTTTAAAGTTCACTTGTTTTTTCTCCTTTTGCCTTTAAAATGGCTTGTTATCTAACATTGCACGCCAAGTGTTCGATGAAATGTCCATGTAAATGTCACACCTAAATGTGACATTCGGTTTCTAGGTTCGAATTTATGCTTTTGTTCGATCGGTCTTGATTTCGTAGTGCAGAATGTGCTTATTGGCTTGATACTATCCTCATTCCTTACGCTTATGCCTAGATGTCTTTAAAATTCATTTATTTTTTCTTCTATTGCCTTTAAAAATGGACTTGTGATTTAACATTGCACGCCATGTGTTCGATGATATGTCCATGTAAATGTCACTCCTAAATGTGGCATTCGGTTTCTAGGTTTGAATTTATGCTTTTATTCGAACGGTCTTCATTTCGTAGTGCAGAATGTGCTTATTGGCTTAATACTATCCTCATTGTTTATGCTTATGCCTAGATGTCTTTAAAGTTCACTTGTTTTTTCTCCTTTTGCCTTTAAAAATGGACTTGTTATCTAACATTGCACGTCAAGTGTTCGATCAAATTTCCATGTAAATGTCACTCCTAAATATTGCATTCGGTTTCTAGGTTAGAATTTATTGTTTTATTCGATCGGTCTTAAATTTATAGTGTAGAATGTGCTTATTGGCTTGATACTATCCTCATTCTTTATGCTTATAACTAGATGTCTTTAAAGTTCACATGTTTTTTCTCCTTTTGCCTTTAAAATGACTTGTGATCTAACATTGCACGCCAAGTGTTCGATGAAATCTCCATGTAAATGTCACTCCTAAATGTGACATTCGGTTTCTAGGTTCGAATTTATGCTTTTGTTCGATCGGTCTTGATTTCGTTGTGCAGAATGTGCTTATTGGCTTGATACTACCCTCATTATTTATGCTTATGCCTAGATGTCTTTAATGTTCAATTGTTTTTTCTCCTTTTGCCTTAAAAAATGGACTTGGGCTCTAACATTGCACGCCATTGTTCGATGAAATCTCCATGTAAATGACAGTCCTAAATATTGCATTCGGTTTCTAGGTTTGAATTTATTGTTTTATTCGATCGGTCTTGATTTTATACTGCATAATGTGCTGATTGGCTTGATACTAACATTGCACGCCAAGTGTTCGATGAAATGTCCATGTAAATGTCACTCCCAGATGTGGCATTCGGTTTCTAGGTTTGAATTTATGTTTTTATTATATCGGTCTTGATTTCGTAGTGCAGAATGTGCTAATTGGCTTGATACTATCCTCATTCTTTATGCCTATACCTAGATGTCTTTAAAGTTCACTTGTTTTTTCTCCTTTTGCCTTTGAAATGACTTGTGATCTAACATTGCACGCCAAGTGTTCGATGATATGTCCATGTAAATGTCAAAACGAAATGTGGCATTCGGTTTCTAGGTTCGACTTAATGCCTTTATTCGATCGGTCTTGATTTTATAGTGCAGAATGTTCTTATTGGCTTGATACTTTCCTCATTCTTTATGCTTATGCCTAGATGTCTTTAAAGTTCACTTGTTTTTTCTCCTTTTGCCTTTAAAATGGCTTGTTATCTAACATTGCACGCCAAGTGTTCGATGAAATGTCCATGTAAATGTCACACCTAAATGTGACATTCGGTTTCTAGGTTCGAATTTATGCTTTTGTTCGATCGGTCTTGATTTCGTAGTGCAGAATGTGCTTATTGGCTTGATACTATCCTCATTCCTTACGCTTATGCCTAGATGTCTTTAAAGTTCATTTATTTTTTCTTCTTTTGCCTTTAAAAATGGACTTGTGATTTAACATTGCACGCCATGTGTTCGATGATATGTCCATGTAAATGTCACTCCTAAATGTGGCATTCGGTTTCTAGGTTTGAATTTATGCTTTTATTCGAACGGTCTTCATTTCGTAGTGCAGAATGTGCTTATTGGCTTAATACTATCCTCATTGTTTATGCTTATGCCTAGATGTCTTTAAAGTTCACTTGTTTTTTCTCCTTTTGCCTTTAAAAATGGACTTGTTATCTAACATTGCACGTCAAGTGTTCGATCAAATTTCCATGTAATGTCACTCCTAAATATTGCATTCGGTTTCTAGGTTAGAATTTATTGTTTTATTCGATCGGTCTTAAATTTATAGTGTAGAATGTGCTTATTGGCTTGATACTATCCTCATTCTTTATGCTTATAACTAGATGTCTTTAAAGTTCACATGTTTTTTCTCCTTTTGCCTTTAAAATGACTTGTGATCTAACATTGCACGCCAAGTGTTCGATGAAATCTCCATGTAAATGTCACTCCTAAATGTGACATTCGGTTTCTAGGTTCGAATTTATGCTTTTGCTCGATCGGTCTTGATTTCGTTGTGCAGAATGTGCTTATTGGCTTGATACTACCCTCATTATTTATGCTTATGCCTAGATGTCTTTAATGTTCAATTGTTTTTTCTCCTTTTGCCTTAAAAAATGGACTTGTGCTCTAACATTGCAAGCCATTGTTCGATGAAATCTCCATGTAAATGACAGTCCTAAATATTGCATTCGGTTTCGAGGTTTGAATTTATTGTTTTATTCGATCGGTCTTGATTTTATACTGCATAATGTGCTGATTGGCTTGATACTAACATTGCACGCCAAGTGTTCGATGAAATGTCCATGTAAATGTCACTCCCAGATGTGGCATTCGGTTTCTAGGTTTGAATTTATGTTTTTATTATATCGGTCTTGATTTCGTTGTGCAGAATGTGCTTATTGGCTTGATAGTATCCTCATTCCTTATGCTTATGCCTAGATGTCTTTAAAGTTCATTTCTTTTTTCTTCTTTTGCATTTAAAAATGGACTTGTGATCTAACATTGCACGCCATTGTTCAATGAAATCTCCATGTAAATGTCACTCCTAAATATTGCATTCGGTTTCTAGGTTTGAATTTATTCTTTTATTCGATCGGTCTTGATTTTATAGTGCAGAATGTGCTGATTGGCTTGATACTATCCTCATTCTTTATGCTTATGCCTAGATGTCTTTAAAGTTCACTTGTTTTTTCTCCTTTTGCTTTAAACTGACTTTTGATCTAACATTGCACGCCAAGTGTTCGATGAAATGTTCATGTAAATGTCACTCCTAGATGTGGAATTCGGTTTCTAGGTTCGAATTTATGTTTTTATTATATCGGTCTTGATTTCGTAGTGCAGAATGTGCTAATTGGCTTGATACTATCCTCATTCTTTATGCCTATACCTAGATGTCTTTAAAGTTCACTTGTTTTTTCTCCTTTTGCCTTTAAAAATGGACTTGTGATCCAACATTGCATGCCAATGTTCGATGAAATCTCCATGTAAATGTCACTACTAAATATTGCATTCGGTTTCTAGGTTTGGATTTATTCTTTTATTCGATCGGACTTGATTTTATAGTGCAGAATGTGATGATTGACTTGATATTATCCTCATTCTTTATGCGTATGCCTAGATGTCTCTAAAGTGTTCGATTATATGTCCATGTAAATGTCACTTCTAAATGTGGCATTCGCTTTCTAGGTTCGAATTCATGCTTTTATTCGATCGGTCTTGATTTTATAGTGCAGAATGTGCTTATTGGCTTGATACTATCCTCATTCTTTATGCTTATGCCTAGATATCTTTAAAGTTCACTTGTTTTTCTCCTTTTGCATTTAAAACGACTTGTGATCTAACATTGCAAGCCAAGTGTTCGATGAAATGTCCATGTAATTGTCATTCCAAAATGTGGCATTCAATTTCTAGGTTCCAATTTATGCTTTTGTTCAATCGGTCTTGATTTCCTAGTGCCGAATGTGCTTATTGAC
This sequence comes from Fallopia convolvulus, assembly GCA_964016875.1. Lineage (NCBI taxonomy): Eukaryota > Viridiplantae > Streptophyta > Magnoliopsida > Caryophyllales > Polygonaceae > Fallopia > Fallopia convolvulus. Next base: position 10,698,051 of record OZ024735.1, read on the forward strand.
TTGATACTATCCTCATTATTTATGGTTATGCCTAGATGTCTTTAATATTCAATTGTTTTTTCTCATTTTGCCTTAAAAAATGGACTTGTGCTCTAACATTGCACGCCATTGTTCGATGAAATCTCCATGTAAATGTCAGTCCTAAAAATTGCATTCGGTTTCTAGGTTTGAATTTATTGTTTTATTCGATCGGTCTTGATTTTATACTGCATAATGTGCTGATTGGCTTGATACTAACATTGCACGCCAAGTGTTCGATGAAATGTCCATGTAAATGTCACTCCTAGATGTGGCATTCGGTTTTTAGGTTTGAATTTATGTTTTTATTAAATCGGTCTTGATTTCGTAGTGCAGAATGTGCTAATTGGCTTGATACTATTCTCATTCTTTATGCCTATACCTAGATGTCTTTAAAGTTCACTTGTTTTTTCTCATTTTGCCTTTAAAATGACTTGTGATCTAACATTGCACGCCAAGTGTTCGATGAAATTTCCATGTAACTGTCACTCCAAAATGTGGCATTCGGTTTCTAGGTTCGAATTTTTGCTTTTAGTCGATGGGTCTTGAATTTATAGTGCAGAATGTGCTTATTGGCTTGATACTATCCTCATTCTTTATGCCTATACCAAGATGTCTTCAAACTTCACTTGTTTTTTCTCCTTTTGCCTTTAAAATGACTTGTGATCTAACATTGCACGCCAAGTGTTCGATGAAATTTTCATGTAAATGTCACTCCTAAATATGGCATTCGGTTTCTAGATTCGAATTTATGCTTTTATTCGATTGGTCTTGAATTTATAGTGCAGAATGTGCTTATTGGCTTGATACTATCCTCATTCTTTATGCCTATACCTAGATGTCTTTAAAGTTCACTTGTTTTTTCTCCTTTTGCCTTTAAAAATGGACTTGTAATCTAACATTGCACACCAATGTTTAACGATATGTTCATGTAAATGTCGCTCCTAAATGTGACATTCGGTTTCTAGGTTTGAATTTATGCTTTTATTCGATCGGTCTTCATTTCGTTATGCAGAATGGGTTTATTGGTTTGATACTATCCTCATTCTTTATGTTTATACCTAGATGTCTTTAAAGTTCACTTGTTTTTTCTCCTTTTGCCTTTAAAATGACTTGTGATCTAACATTGCACGCCAAGTGTTCGATGAAATTTTCATGTAAATGTCACTCCTAAATATGGCATTCGGTTTCTAGGTTCGAATTTATGCTTTTATTCGATGGGTCTTGAATTTATAGTGCAAAATGTGCTTATTGGCTTGATACTATCCTCATTCTTTATGCCTATACCTAGATGTCTTGTTCATTTGTTTTTTCTCCTTTTGCCATTAAAATGACTTGTGATCTAACATTGCACGCCAAGTGTTCAATGATATGTCCATGTAAATGTCACTCCTAAATGTGGCATTCGGTTTCTAGGATCGAATTAACGCTTTTATTCGATCGGTCTTGATTTTATAGTGCAGAATGTACTTATTGGCTTGATACTATCCTCATTCTTTATGCTTATGCCTAGATGTGTTTAAAGTTCACATGTTTTTTCTCCTTTTGCCTTTAAAATAACTTGTGATCTAACATTGTACGCCAAGTGTTCGATGAAATGTCCATGTAATTGTCACTCCTAAATGTGGCACTCGGTTTCTAGGTTCGAATTTATGCTTTTGTTCGATCGGTCTTGATTTCGTAGTGCAAAATGTGCTTATTTGTTTGATACAATCCTCATTCTTTATGCTTATGCCTAGATGTCTTTAAAGTTCACTTGTTTTTTCTCCTTTTGCTTTTAAAAATGGACTTGTGATCTAACAGCACACGCCATTGTTCGATGAAATCTCCATGTAAATGTCACTCCTAAATATCGCATTCGGTTTCTAGGTTTGAATTTATTCTTTTATTCGATCGATCTTGATTTTATATTGCAGAATGTGCTGATTGGCTTAATACTATCCTCATTTTTTATGATGATGCCTAGATGTCTCTAAAGTTCACTTGTTTTTTCTCCTTTTGCCTTTAAAAATGGACTTGTGATCTAATTATGCACGCCATTGTTCGATGAAATCTCCATCTAAATGTCAGTCCTAAATATTGCATTCGGTTTCTAGGTTTGAATTTATTCTTTTATTCGATCGGTCTTGATTTTATACTGCAGAATGTGCTGATTGGCTTGATACTATCCTCATTCTTTATAATTATTGCTAGATTTCTCTAAAGTTCACTTGTTTTTTCTCCTTTTGCCTTTAAAACGACTTGTGATCTAACATTGCACGCCAACTGTTCGATGAAATGTCCATGTAAATGTCACTCCTAAATGTGGCATTCGGTTTCTAGGTTCGAATTAATGCTTTTATTCGATCGGTCTTGATTTCGTAGTACAGAATGTGCTGATTGGCTTGATACTATCCTCATTCTTTATGCTTATACCTTGATGTCTTTAAGTTCACTTATTTTTTCTCTTTTTGCCTTTAAAATGACTTGTGATCTAACAGTGCACGCAAAGTGTTCGATGATATGTCCATGTAAATGTCACTCCTAAATGTGGCATTCAGTTTCTAGGTTCAAATTAATGCTTTTATTCGATCGGTCTTGATTTTATTGTGTAGAATGTGCTTATTGGCTTGATACTATCCTCATTCTTTGTGCTTATTCCTAGATGCCTTTAAAGTTCATTTGTTTTTTCTCCTTTTGCCATTTAAATGACTTGTGATCTAACATTGCACGCCAAGTGTTTTATGAAATGTACATGTAAATGTAACTCCTAAATGATGCATTCGGTTTCTAGGTTCGAATTTATTCTTTTATTCGATCGGTCTTGATTTTATAGTGTAGAATGTGCTTATTGGCTTGATACTATCCTCATTCTTTATGCTTATGCCTAGATGTCTTTAAAGTTCATTTGTTTTTTCTCCTTTTGCCACTTAAATGACTTGTGATCTAACATTGCACGCCAAGTGTTCGATGAAATGTACATGTAAATGTAACTTATAAATGGGGCATTCGCTTTCAAGGTTCGAATTTATGCTTTTATTCGATCGGTCTTGATTTTATAGTGCAGAATGTGCTTATTGGCTTGATACTATCCTCCTTCTTTATGCTTATGCCTAGATGTCTTTAAAGTTCACTTGTTTTTCCCCTTTTTCCTTTAAAATGACTTGTGATCTAACATTGCACTCCAAGTGTTCGATGAAATGTCCATGTAAATGTCACTCCTAAATGTGGCATTCGGTTTCTAGGTTCGAATTTATGCTTTTGTTCGATCTGTCTTGAATTCGTAGTGCAAAATGTGCTTATTGGCTTGATACTATCCTCATTCTTTATGATTATGCCTAGATGTCTCTAAAGTTCACTTGTTTTTTCTTCTTTTGCCTTTAAAATGACTTGTGATCTAACATTGCACTCCAAGTGTTCGATTAAATGTCCATGTAAATGTCACTCCAAAATGTGGCATTCGGTGTCTAGGTTCGAAGTAATGCATTTATTCGATCGGTCTTGATTTCGTAGTGTAGAATGTGCTGATTAGCTTGATACTATCCTCATTCTTTATGCTTATACCTTGATGTCTTTAAAGTTCACTTGTTTTTTCTCCTTTTGCCTTTAAAATGTCTTGTGATCTAACATTGCACGCCAAGTGTTCAATGATATGTCCATGTAAATGTCACTCCTAAATGTGGCATTCGGTTTCTAGGTTCGAATTAATGCTTTTATTCGATCGGCCTTGATTTTATAGTGTAGAATGTGCTTATTGGCTTGATACTATCCTCATTCTTTATGCTTATGCCTAGATGTCTTTAAAGTTCATTTGTTTTTTCTCCCTTTGCCATTTAAATAACTTGTGATCTAACATTGCACGCCAAGTGTTCGATGAAATGTACATGAAAATGTAACTCCTAAATGTGGCATTCGGTTTCTAAGTTCGAATTTATGCTTTTATTCGATCGGTCTTGATTTTATAGTGCAGAATGTGCTTATTGGCTTGATACTATCCTCCTTCTTTATGCTTATGCCTAGATGTCTTTAAAGTTCACTTGTTTTTTCCCCTTTTTCCTTTAAAATGACTTGTGATCTAACATTGCACGCCAAGTGTTCGATGAAATGCCCATGTAAATGTCACTCCTAAATGTGGCATTCGGTTTCTAGGTTCGAATTTATGCTTTTGTTCGATCGGTCTTGATTTCGTAGTGCAAAATGTGCTTATTGGCTTGATACTATCCTCATTGTTTACGCTTATGCCTAGATGTCTTTAAAGTTCACTTGTTTTTTCTCCTTTTGCCTTTAAAAATGGACTTGTGATCTAACATTGCACGCCATTGTTTGATTAAATCTCCATGTAAATGTCACTCCTAAATATCGCATTCGGTTCTAGGTTTGAATTTATTCTTTTATTCGATCGGTCTTGATTTTATAGTGTAGAATGTGCTTATTGGCTTGATACTATCCTCATTCTTTATGCTTATACCTTGATGTCTTTAAAGTTCACTTGTTTTTTCTCCTTTTGCCTTTAAAATGTCTTGTGATCTAACATTGCACGCCAAGTGTTCGATGATATGTCCATGTAAATGTCACTCCTAAATGTGGCATTCGGTTTCTAGGTTCGAATTAATGCTTTTATTCGATCGGCCTTGATTTTATAGTGTAGAATGTGCTTATTGGCTTGATACTATCCTCATTCTTTATGCTTATGCCTAGATGTCTTTAAAGTTCATTTGTTTTTTCTCCCTTTGCCATTTAAATAACTTGTGATCTAACATTGCACGCCAAGTGTTCGATGAAATGTACATGAAAATGTAACTCCTAAATGTGGCATTCGGTTTCTAAGTTCGAATTTATGCTTTTATTCGATCGGTCTTGATTTTATAGTGTAGAATGTGCTTATTGGCTTGATACTATCCTCCTTCTTTATGCTTATGCCTAGATGTCTTTAAAGTTCACTTGTTTTTTTCCCCTTTTTCCTTTAAAATGACTTGTGATCTAACATTGCACGCCAAGTGTTCGATGAAATGCCCATGTAAATGTCACTCCTAAATGTGGCATTCGGTTTCTAGGTTCGAATTTATGCTTTTGTTCGATCGGTCTTGATTTCGTAGTGCAAAATGTGCTTATTGGCTTGATACTATCCTCATTGTTTACGCTTATGCCTAGATGTCTTTAAAGTTCACTTGTTTTTTCTCCTTTTGCCTTTAAAAATGGACTTGTGATCTAACATTGCACGCCATTGTTTGATTAAATCTCCATGTAAATGTCACTCCTAAATATCGCATTCGGTTCTAGGTTTGAATTTATTCTTTTATTCGATCGGTCTTGATTTTATAGTGTAGAATGTGCTTATTGGCTTGATACTATCCTCATTCTTTATGCTTATGCCTTGATGTCTTTAAAGTTCATTTGTTTTTTCTCTTTTTGCCATTTAAATGACTTGTGATCTAACATTGCAGGCCAAGTGTTCGATGAAATGTCGATGTAAATGTCACTCCTAAATGTGACATTCGGTTTCTAGGTTCGAATTTATGCTTTTGTTCGATCGGTCTTGATTTCGTAGTGCAAAATGTGCTTATTGGCTTGATACTATCCTTATTCCTTATGCGTATACCTAGATTTCTTTAAAGTTCACTTGTTTTTTCTCTTTTTGCCTTAAAAAATGGACTTGTAATCTACCATTGCACGCCAAGTGTTCAATGATATGTCCATGTAACTTACAAATTTCCCAAGAAGGAGGATTTCTAACCGCGAGTGTCAAAGAGTCAATGACAATGGAGTCAAATAAGCTAAACACAATCCCAAAGGATGAAGAAGCGACGCCTCGAGTGTCAGTGTTTCAAAGGCTCAAAACAAGCTCCACAAGTGAAATGTCTAAGGCTTCCGTGTTTGAGAGGCTTGAGATAAAATCAAGAAGCCAAGAATTTAGACCTTCTGTGTTTGAAAGGCTTGGAAAAGCTTGTAAAACAAAGAACAAAGCGATTCGAGTCAAGAACAACAAAAAGTGGAAGGTCAAGAACGAGAGATTAAAAGCTCTGGTTCGCAAGTTTGAAGATGACATGAACTCCTAAGTTGGAGAAGTGAGATCGATGCCCATCCTAAGAAAAAAAGAAACATATTACAACTGATAGGGGGTATGGTCATCAAACTCGTGTCTATGCAAAAAAAAAAGTTCAATACATTGTCCACAAGCTCGGATTAAAAAAAATGAAGATGGATCTTCAGGAACTATGTCAAGACTTGATCCCAACAAGGGTACGTAGGAAGTTCGATATCAAATTCAATATATCGGATTCAGTCGCAAACCTCAAAAAAAATCAAAATTGAAAACCTTCACGCAAATGATAGTCGGAATAATTTGAGCAACCCTTCCTAGAAGGTGGGTTCAAGTTATCTCGGTGATGCGCCTAAAAAGGTTAAAAAAAAAGCATGCACATAATAGTTAGGCTAATCTAGACAACCCTTCCTAGAAGGTGGGTTTAGATTTCGTCCTCTAATGCATGTAAAAAAAAACCATAAAATCAAATTGGTTCACAAAGAATTACGAACGGCTTGATCCCTCACAAAGGGGGTACGTAGGCAATCTAGTCAATCAAAATGCTAGATGCAGCCACAACTACAAACAAAACAACTTATTTCTCAAAAAGAGGTAAATGAGAAATGAGAAATCTCGATCTCTCGTAGTCGCTTGATCATTATCTCGACTACACAAAGGGAATCAGATGTGGTCCGAAGAGAAGCACCTAATCATACGATTCATGTCAGGTGTTAAAAAAAAATCAAGTTAACAAAAAGGGGGAAGAAAAGATACAACGAAGAAAGGTGTTCTCAAAAAGAGAAACAAAAGAAAGGTTTCGGGTTAATTCAATAGACCTCAATCACCTAGCTCAAATCCGATGATTGATCCAAGTCTTCCCAACCCAAAAATATTCCTCCCAAGGAAACATCTACAAATCTCCCCAAAATTATCAAATACCAAATTTTCTTCTCTCCAAAGTTTCAAACTATAAAAAAATACCCCTAAACTCCTATTCTAGATCAAAGGAGTAAAACACGTTGACCTATATCATTTTCGTATATGGTCATTCGAAACACCAAGTTTTCAAAGGCCGCCAAGTGTCATGGCTTAAGTTGGTATGGGTACATGATACAAATTCATCCTTTATAAAGGAAGCCAAAATTTCAAACCTTGTAGCACAAAGCTCTCAAAAAAATCCTTGTTCACCAAGAACACCCTTATATCCAAATTGACTCAAAGTCCTATATCCAAATCGGCATGAAACCTTAAGTTTGAAGCCAAACCCAATTCCAAAAAAAAAGAGCCCACAAATTCTCATATGCCCATACGGTCATACCATTTCAATGGTCACAAAAAAAATCTTCACATGGATCAAGTTTCCCATGTGATAAAATTTCAAAGGGAACGATATTATATGTTCCTATCTTCTTTGGACCAATAGTCAAATTAAATGTTCTCCTCAAAAGAATGTCTTGAAAGGCAAAGATGTCGAACTTTGAACACGTTCAAGTTTTCACACGCACAAAGTTCGAGGGGTAACTGTTGAGGGGTAAATTTTCATGAAATATTAAACCCTCAAAATTGGCCTTATATTAAATTAAACTATGGGTATCTAGAATAACAAAATCATGATATCTTTGTTAATTTGATTTTAAGGACAAATATTAATGGGCTAGTAATAGCCCAATGGCTAATTAACCTATTACGTGATCTCATGCCCAAATGGATTTCGATAAATATTTAAAGCAAAACAAAAAAAAATTAAATAAATATGGGTTGGGTATGGAGGTTGTCAGATTGTGTAACTCCCACGTACACAAATCACAGAATAAAAATAAAAAGAAAAAGAAAAAAGTTAGTGGAGAGTGCTGCTAGTAGTGGGTAGTTATTAAGCCAATCATTACTATATTTATGGGTGTGAAACGAGGTTCTGGTTTTGGTCTTCAATCCTGCACAAGTCCAATAGCCAAGAGAAATCATAGCAAAAAAAAACCAATTTCTCCTTCGTGTTCTTCTATCGGTCTGCACAAGAAAAAAAAACAGTAGACCACAAAAAAAAACGAGACTGAGAGCAGGAAAAGAGAGAAAAGAAGAGAAGAGAAGAAGGTAGAAAACGGAATGATGTTCTATTACTTATCCCGTTCAAATGTTTTTCTGTTTCATTATTTTAAATCGGGGGCAAATGATTCAAGGGGATCCTCCCTGATTTCTTATGGCTGAATCGTTCGAACTTCTCATGCTATTTTAAATCGAGAGTAAAGGATTCAAGGGGATCCTCCTTGATTTTTTAAGAGGCTACGTAGGTAACTCGGTATCAAGTTTAATCGAGTACAATCGCCAAATTCAAATTAAATCACTAAAGCGGTTAAGACTACCCAAATGGTCAAGATCAAAGCATAATTAATTAATTATGCATGTCTCATGTTCTTAAAGTTAATTAGTGACTAATATAAAGTTAAGATCATTTAAAGCACAAAGCTTGGTCTAAAAATCTCTTAGTCCTAATTAATTTGGGTTATGAAACTAAAAAGTCCTCTTATAGAACTATGTAAAGACTTGACGCCTAAAAAGGCTACGTAGGTAACTCGATATCAAATTTGATATATGTCGAGCTCAGTCGCAAATCCCAAATTAAATCATCAAAGTGGTCAAGAAGACTCAAATATTCAAGCTCAAGGCATAATTTATTAATTATGCATCCATAACCCATATTCTCAAAATTAGTTCGTGACTAGTATAAAATCATGATCATTTAAAGCACAAATCTTGATCTAAAAAAATCTCATTAGTCATAATTAATTTGGGTTATAAAATTAAAGGTTCCTTTTTAAGAACTACATACGATTTGATCCCTTTTAAAAAAGGGTACGTAGGAAACTTGATAAAAAGCAAATCAAATGCTCATCGAGTTCAATCACAACTCCAAGTCAAACTAAAATATCCAAATCCAAAAACGCACTAAAAAATTGTGCACGTCAAATGCGAACGACTAGATCACCCTTCCTAGAAGGTGGGTATAGTATCATTCGCGTCATGCAAATGATAGCTGGAACGGTCTAGGCAACCCTTCCTAGAAGGTGGGTTTAGACTCGTTCCTCTGATGCATGAAAAATATCACTCACAAATAAAACACTAAAACACTCTGAACTACTGGGCTTGATTCTCTTTAAGGAGATACGTAGGCAACCCGTCAAAGCTCGGGTGCAGCCCAAATCATAAAACAAACCAAATACTTTGTACGTGTATTTTTTAATCAAAAGGGTAAAAAGAAAGGGTCGAACTCAAACTTTTGAAAATCAAATAAAATATGTTTTGCGAATATTCTCACATTTTCGTTCAACATATTTTTGGCACGCCCAGCGGGCGAATAAAAAAAAACGAGACCGAGAGCACGAAAAGAGAGAAAAGAAGAGAAGAGAAGAAGGTAGAAAACGGAATGATGTTCTACTACTTATCCCGTTCAAATGTTCTTTCGTTTCACTATTTTAAATCGGGGGCAAAGGATTCAAGGGGATCCTCCCTGATTTCTTATGGCTGAATCGTTCGAACTTCTCATGCTATTTTAAATCGAGGGTAAAGGATTCAAGGGGATCCTCCTTGATTTTTTATGGCTAAATTGTTCAAGTTTTTCTTACCATTTTAAATCGGGGGCAAATGATTCAAGGGGATCCTCCCTGATTTTTCTTTGGTTTGAAATGCTTTCTATGGACATATCCGAGATTCAAGTGGATCTTTGAATGTCAAAAATTGAGATTCAAATGGATCTCTAAATTTTAAAACTGATTTTTCATGGAATTATTCTGTCAAATTTTATGCAGAATGAACAACCGGAAAACAAAAGACAAGAAAAAAAAACGGAGGTCCTTGTTATGTGAGTCGGGCTTGCGAATTCATGTGAGCCCAAAAAGACGAGCTTAACAATGATTAAAAAAGAAAAGCCCATTAAATAAAAGATGTGATTTAAACATGCAAAGTATATATGCATGGACGTACAGGGGAACATGCATACAAGTAATTAATACCTGAGATATGTATGACAAATTGGTCCATCAGCTTATTAGCATAAATGCCAAAATCCTTGAATTTCACAAAGGACAAAAATTAGTATAATTAATAAGCCCATGTAAATATCATTATCCGTTGACCAAATGGTGCTAAATTACCTAATGTGTAAAGCTTAGTTTTGCCCGTTATTAATTCGGATCATGAAAATTAAAATCTATCCAGAACTACGTAAAGACTTGACGCCTATAAAAAGCTACGTAGATAATTCGATGTCACATATGTCGAGCTTAGTCGCCAAATCCAAATTAAATCACTAAAGTGATCAAGACTATTCAAATAGTGAAGTTCAAAGCATAATTAATTAATTATGTATTTATGACCTATATTCTAAAAAATATTTTGTGACTAATATAAAATTAGGATCATTTAAAGCACAAAGCTTGATCTAAAGTTATTGGATACAATTAATTTGGGTCATGAAATTAAAGCTTCCTTAACAAGAACTACGTAAGGCCTTGACGCCTAAAAAGGCTACGTAGTTAGCTCGATGTAAATTTTATCGAGTACAGTCGCAACCCCAAACCAAACAAAACTTTTCAAATAAACAAAAAAAACCCACTAAAAATAGTTGTGCACGCTAAATGCGAAGGACTAGATCACCCTTCCTAGAAGGTGGGTTTAGTACCATTCGCGTCATGCAAATGATAGTTGGAGCGATCTAGGCAACCCTTCCTAGAAGGTGGGTCTGAACTCGTTTCTCTGATGCATGAAAAATATCACACACAAATAAAAAAAAAACTAAAACACTCTTAACTACGTAAGGCTTGATTCTCTTTAAAGAGATACGTAGGCAACCCGTCAAAACTCGGGTGCAGCCCAAATTCTAAAACAAACCAAATCCTTTGTACGTGTATGACTTTTAATCAAAAGGGTAAAAAGAAAGGGTCGAACTCAAGTTTTCACAATTCAAATAAAATATGTTTTGCGAATATTTTCATATTTTTCCTCAACATGGGGCATTCAGTTTCTAGGTTCAAATTTAATCTTTTATTCGATCGGTCTTGATTTTATAGTGCAGAATGCGCTTATTGGCTTGATACTATCATCCTTTTTTATGCTTATGCCTAGATGTCTTTAAAGTTCACTTGTTTTTTTCCCCTTTTTCCTTTAAAATGACTTGTGATCTAACATTACACGCCAAGTTTTCGATGATATGTGCATGTAAATATCACTCCTAAATGTGGCATTCGATTTCTAGGTTCGAATTTATGCTTTTATTCGATCGGTCTTGATTTTATAGTGCAGAATGTGCTTATTGGCTTGATACTATCCTCATTCTTTACGCTTATGCCTAAATGTCTTTAAAGTTCACTTGTTTTTTCTCCTTTTGCCTTTAAAAATGGACTTGTGATCTAACATTGCACGCCATTGTTCGATGAAATCTCCATGTAAATGTCACTCCTAAATATCGCATTCGGTTTCTAGGTTTGAATTTATTCTTTTATTCGATCGGTCTTGATTTTATAGTGTAGAATGTGCTTATTGGCTTGATACTATCCTCATTCTTTATGCTTATGCCTAGATGTCTTTAAAGTTCATTTGTTTTTTCTCCTTTTGCCATTTAAATGACTTGTGATCTTACATTGCACGCCAAGTGTTCGATGAAATGTCCATGTAAATGTCACTCCTAAATGTGGCATTCGGTTTCTAGGTTCGAATTTATGCTTTTGTTCGATCGGTCTTGATTTCGTAGTGCAAAATGTGCTTATTGGCTTGATTCTATCCTCATTCTTTATTCTTATACCTAGATGTCTTTAAAGTTCATTTGTTTTTTCTCCTTTTGCCATTTAAATGACTTGTGATCTAATATTGCACGCCAAGTATTCGATGAAATGTACATGAAAATGTAACTCCTAAATGGGGCATTCGGTTTCTAGGTTCGAAATTATTCTTTTATTCGATCGGTCTTGATTTTATAGTGCAAAATGTGCTTATTGGCTTGATACTATCCTCCTTCTTTATGCTTATGCCTAGATGTCTTTAAAGTTCACTTGTTTTTTTCACCTTTTTCCTTTAAAATGACTTGTGATCTAACATTACACGCCAAGTTTTCGATGATATGTGCATGTAAATATCACTCCTAAATGTGGCATTCGGTTTCTAGGTTCCAATTTAAGATTTTATTCGATCGGTCTTGATTTTATAGTGCAGAATGTGCTTATAGGCTTGATACTATCCTCATTCTTTACGCTTATGCCTAGATGTCTTTAAAGTTCACTTGTTTTTTCTCCTTTTGCCGTTAAAAATGGACTTGTGATCTAACATTGCACGCCATTGTTCGATGAAATCTCCATGTAAATGTCACTCCTAAAAATCGCATTCGGTTTCTAGGTTTGAATTAATTCTTTTATTCGATCGGTCTTGATTTTATAGTGTAGAATGTGCTTATTGGCTTGATACTATCCTCATTCCTTAAGCTTATGCCTAGATGTCTTTAAAGTTCATTTGTTTTTTCTCCTTTTGCCATTTAAATGACTTGTGATCTTACATTGCACGCCAAGTGTTCGATGAAATGTCCATGTAAATGTTACTCCTAAATGTGGCATTCGGTTTCTAGGTTCGAATTTATGCTTTTGTTCGATCGGTCTTGATTTCGTAGTGCAAAATGTGCTTATTGGCTTGATACTATCCTCATTCTTTATTCTTATACCTAGATGTCTTTAAAGTTCATTTGTTTTTTCTCCTTTTGCCATTTAAATGACTTGTGATCTAACATTGCACGCCAAGTATTCGATGAAACGTACATGAAAATGTAACTCCTAAATGGGGCATTCGGTTTCTAGGTTCGAAATTATTCTTTTATTCGATCGGTCTTGATTTTATAGTGCAAAATGTGCTTATTGGCTTGATACTATCCTCCTTCTTTATGCTTATGCCTAGATGTCTTTAAAGTTCACTTGTTTTTTCCCCCTTTTTCCTTTAAAATGACTTGTGATCTAACATTACACGCCAAGTTTTCGATGATATGTGCATGTAAATATCACTCCTAAATGTGGCATTCGGTTTCTAGGTTCCAATTTAAGATTTTATTCGATCGGTCTTGATTTTATAGTGCAGATTGTGCTTATAGGCTTGATACTATCCTCATTCTTTACGCTTATGCCTAGATGTCTTTAAAGTTCACTTGTTTTTTCTCCTTTTGCCGTTAAAAATGGACTTGTGATCTAACATTGCACGCCATTGTTCGATGAAATCTCCATGTAAATGTCACTCCTAAATATCGCATTCGGTTTCTAGGTTTGAATTAATTCTTTTATTCGATCGGTCTTGATTTTATAGTGTAGAATGTGCTTATTGGCTTGATACTATCCTCATTCTTTATGCTTATGCCTCGATGTCTTTAAAGTTCATTTGTTTTTTTCTTCTTTTGCCATTTAAATGACTTGTGATCTAACATTGCATGCCAAGTGTTCGATGAAATGTCCATGTAAATGTCACTCTTAAATGTGGCATTCGGTTTCTAGGTTCGAATTTATGCTTTTGTTCGATCGGTCTTAATTTCATAGTGCAAAATGTGCTTATTGGCTTGATACTATCCTCATTCCTTATGCTTATACCTAGATGTCTTTAAAGTTCACTTGTTTTTTCTCCTTTTGCCTTTAAAAATGGACTTGTAATCTACCATTGCACGCAAAGTGTCCAATGATATGTCCATGTAACTGTCACTCCAAAATGTGGCATTCAGTTTCTAGGTTCAAATTTATGCTTTTGTTCCATCGGTCTTGATTTCGTAGTGCAGAATGTGCCTATTGGCTTGATACTATCCTCATTCTTTATGCTTATGCCTAGATGTCTTTAAAGTTCACTTGTTTTTTCTCCTTTTGCTTTTAAAAATGGACTTGTGATCTAACATTGCTCGCCATTGTTCGATGAAATCTCCATGTAAATGTCAGTCCTAAATATTGTATTCGGTTTCTAGGTTTGAATTTATTCTTTTATTCGATCGGTCTTGATTTACACTGCAGAATGTGTTGATTGGCTTGATACTATCCTCATCCTTTATGATTATGCCTGGATATCTCTAAAGTTCACTTGTTTTTTCTCCTTTTGCCTTTAAAATGACTTGTGATCTAACATTGCACGCCAAGTGTTCGATGAAATGTCCATGTAAATGTCACACCTAAATGTGGCATTCGGTTTCTAGGTTTCAATTAATGCTTTTATTCGATCGGTCTTGATTTCGTAGTGTAGAATGTGCTGATTGGCTTGATACTATCCTCATTATTTATGTTTATACCTTGATGTCTTTAAAGTTCATTTGTTTTTTCTCCTTTTGCCTTTAAAATGACTTGTGATCTAACATTGCACGCCAAATGTTCGATGATATGTCCATGTAAATGTCACTCCTAAATGTGGCATTCGGTTTCTAGGTTCGCATTAATGCTTTTATTCGATCGGTCTTGATTTTATAGTGTAGAATGTCCTTATTGGCTTGATACTATCCTCATTCTTTATGCTTATGCCTAGATGTCTTTAAAGTTCACTTGTTTTTTCTCCTTTTGCGTTTCAAAATGGACTTGTAATATAACATTTCACGCCAAGTGTTCAATGATATGTCCATGTAAATGTCACTCCTAAATGTGGCATTCGGTTTCTTGGTTTGAGTTTATTCTCTTATTCGATCAGTCTTGATTTTATAGTGCAAAATGTGCTTATTGGTTTGATACTATCCTCATTCCTTATTCTTATGCCTAGATGTTTTTAAAGTTCACTTGTGATCTAACATTGTACGCCAAGTGTTCGATGAAATGTCCATGTAAATGTTACTCATAAATGTGGCATTCGGCTTCTAGGTTCGAATTTATTCTTTTATTCGATCGGTCTTGATTTTATAGTGCAAAATGTGCTTATTGGCTTGATACTATCCTCATTCTTTATGCTTATGCCTAGATGTCTTTAAAGTTCACTTGTTTTTTTCCTCGTTTTCCTTTAAAATGTTTTGTGATCTAACATTGCACGCCAAGTGTTCGATAATATGTCCATGTAAATGTCACTCCTAAATGTGGCATTCGGTTTCTAGGTTCGAATTTATTCTTTTATTCAATCGGTCTAGATTTTATAGTGCAGAATGTGCTTATTGGCTTGATACTATCCTCATTCTTTATGATTATGCCTAGATGTGTTTAAAGATCACTTGTTTTTTCTCCTTTTGCCTTTAAAATGACTTGGGATCTAACATTGCACGCCATGTGTTCGATGATATGTCCATGTAAATGTCACTCCTGAATGTGGCATTCGGTTTCTAGGTTTGAATTTATGCTTTTATTATATCGGTCTTTATTTCGTAGTGCAGAATGTGCTTATTGACTTGATACTATCCTCATTCTTTATGCTTATACCTAGATGTCTTTAAAGTTCACTTGTTTTTTCTCCTTTTGTCTTTGAAAATGGACTTGTGATCTAACATTGCACGCCAAGTGTTCGATGATATGTCCATGTAAATGTTACTCCTAAATGTGGCATTCGGTTATTAGGTTTGAATTTATTATTTTATTTGATCGGTCTTCATTCGTAGTGCAGAATGGGCTTATTGGCTTGATACTATCCTCATTTTTATGCTTATACCTAGATATCTTTAAAGTTCACTTGTTTTTATCCTCTTTTTCCTTTAAAATGTCTTGTGATCTAACAATGCACGCCAAGTGTTCGATAATATGTCCATGTAAATGTCACTCCTAAATGTGGAATTCCGTTTCTAGGTTCGAATTTATGCTTTTATTCGATCGGTCTTGAATTTATACTGTAGAATGTGCTTATTGGCTTGATACTATCCTCATTCTTTATGCTTAAAACTAGATGTCTTTAAAGTTCACTTGTTTTTTCTCCTTTTGTCTTTAAAAATGGACTTTTGATCTAACATTGCACGCCAAGTGTTTGATGATATGTCCATGTAAATGTCACTCCTAAATGTGGCATTCGGTTTCTAGGTTTGAATTTATGCTTTTATTCGATCGGTCTTCATTTCGTACTGCAGAACGGGCTTATTGGCTTGATACTATCCCCATTCTTTATGCTTATGCCTAGATGTCATTAAAGTTCACTTGTTTTTTCTCTTTTGCCTTTAAATTGACTTGTGATCTAACATTGCACGCCAAGTGTTCGATAAAATGTCCATGTAAATGTCACTCCTAAATATGGCATTCGGTTTCTAGGTTCGTACTTATGCTTTATTTCGATCGATCTTGAATTTATAGTGCAGAATGTGCTTATTGGCTTGATACTATCCTCATTCTTTATGCTTATGCCTCGATGTGTTTAAATATCACTTGTTTTTTCTCCTTTTGCCTTTAAAATGACTTGTGATCTAATATTGCACGCCATGTGTTCGATGATATGTCCATGTAAATGTCACTCCTAAATGTGGCATTCGGTTTCTAGGTTTGAATTTATGCTTTTATTATATCGGTCTTGATTTCGTAGTGCAGAATGTGCTTATTGGCTTGAAACTATCCTCATTCTTTATGCTTATATCTAGATTTCTTTAAAGTTCACTTGTTTTTTCTTCTTTTGTCTTTAAAAATGGACTTGTGATCTAGCATTGCACGCCAAGTGTTCGATGATATGTCCATGTAAATTCACTCCTAAATGTGGCATTCGGTTTCCAAGTTTGAATTTATGCTTTTATTTGATCGGTCTTCATTTCGTAGTGCAGAATGGGCTTATTGGCTTGATACTATCCCAATTCTTTATGCTTATGCCTAGATGTCATTAAAGTTCACTTGTTTTTTCTCCTTTTTCCTTTAAAATGACTTGTGATCTAACATTGCACGACAAGTGTTCGATGAAATGTCCATCATAATCTCACTCCAACATGTGGCATTCGGTTTCAAGGTTCAAATTTACGCTTTTATTTGACTGGTCTTAATTTTATTGTGCAGAATGTGCTTATTGGCTTGATACTATCCTCATTCTTTATTCTTATGCCTAGATGTTTTTAAAGTTCACTTGTGATCTAACATTGTACGCCAAGTGTTCGATGAAATGTCCATGTAAATGTTACTCATAAATGTGGCATTCGGCTTCTAGGTTCGAATTTATTCTTTTATTCGATCGGTCTTGATTTTATAGTGCAAAATGTGCTTATTGGCTTGATACTATCCTCATTCTTTATGCTTATGCCTAGATGTCTTTAAAGTTCACTTGTTTTTTTCCTCGTTTTCCTTTAAAATGTTTTGTGATCTAACATTGCACGCCAAGTGTTCGATAATATGTCCATGTAAATGTCACTCCTAAATGTGGCATTCGGTTTCTAGGTTCGAATTTATTCTTTTATTCAATCGGTCTAGATTTTATAGTGCAGAATGTGCTTATTGGCTTGATACTATCCTCATTCTTTATGATTATGCCTAGATGTGTTTAAAGATCACTTGTTTTTTCTCCTTTTGCCTTTAAAATGACTTGGGATCTAACATTGCACGCCATGTGTTCGATGATATGTCCATGTAAATGTCACTCCTGAATGTGGCATTCGGTTTCTAGGTTTGAATTTATGCTTTTATTATATCGGTCTTTATTTCGTAGTGCAGAATGTGCTTATTGACTTGATACTATCCTCATTCTTTATGCTTATACCTAGATGTCTTTAAAGTTCACTTGTTTTTTCTCCTTTTGTCTTTGAAAATGGACTTGTGATCTAACATTGCACGCCAAGTGTTCGATGATATGTCCATGTAAATGTTACTCCTAAATGTGGCATTCGGTTATTAGGTTTGAATTTATTATTTTATTTGATCGGTCTTCATTCGTAGTGCAGAATGGGCTTATTGGCTTGATACTATCCTCATTTTTATGCTTATACCTAGATATCTTTAAAGTTCACTTGTTTTTATCCTCTTTTTCCTTTAAAATGTCTTGTGATCTAATATTGCACGCCAAGTGTTCGATAATATGTCCATGTAAATGTCACTCCTAAATGTGGAATTCCGTTTCTAGGTTCGAATTTATGCTTTTATTCGATCGGTCTTGAATTTATACTGTAGAATGTGCTTATTGGCCTTATACTATCCTCATTCTTTATGCTTAAAACTAGATGTCTTTAAAGTTCACTTGTTTTTTCTCCTTTTGTCTTTAAAAATGGACTTTTGATCTAACATTGCACGCCAAGTGTTTGATGATATGTCCATGTAAATGTCACTCCTAAATGTGGCATTCGGTTTCTAGGTTTGAATTTATGCTTTTATTCGATCGGTCTTCATTTCGTACTGCAGAACGGGCTTATTGGCTTGATACTATCCCCATTCTTTATAATTATGCCTAGATGTCATTAAAGTTCACTTGTTTTTTCTCCTTTTTCCTTTAAAATGACTTGTGATCTAACATTGCACGACAAGTGTTCGATGAAATGTCCATCATAATCTCACTCCAACATGTGGCATTCGGTTTCAAGGTTCGAATTTACGCTTTTATTTGACTGGTCTTAATTTTATTGTGCAGAATGTGCTTATTGGCTTGATACTATCCTCATTCTTTATTCTTATGCCTAGATGTTTTTAAAGTTCACTTGTGATCTAACATTGTACGCCAAGTGTTCGATGAAATGTCCATGTAAATGTTACTCATAAATGTGGCATTCGGCTTCTAGGTTCGAATTTATTCTTTTATTCGATCGGTCTTGATTTTATAGTGCAAAATGTGCTTATTGGCTTGATACTATCCTCATTCTTTATGCTTATGCCTAGATGTCTTTAAAGTTCACTTGTTTTTTTCCTCGTTTTCCTTTAAAATGTTTTGTGATCTAACATTGCACGCCAAGTGTTCGATAATATGTCCATGTAAATGTCACTCCTAAATGTGGCATTCGGTTTCTAGGTTCGAATTTATTCTTTTATTCAATCGGTCTAGATTTTATAGTGCAGAATGTGCTTATTGGCTTGATACTATCCTCATTCTTTATGATTATGCCTAGATGTGTTTAAAGATCACTTGTTTTTTCTCCTTTTGCCTTTAAAATGACTTGGGATCTAACATTGCACGCCATGTGTTCGATGATATGTCCATGTAAATGTCACTCCTGAATGTGGCATTCGGTTTCTAGGTTTGAATTTATGCTTTTATTATATCGGTCTTTATTTCGTAGTGCAGAATGTGCTTATTGACTTGATACTATCCTCATTCTTTATGCTTATACCTAGATGTCTTTAAAGTTCACTTGTTTTTTCTCCTTTTGTCTTTGAAAATGGACTTGTGATCTAACATTGCACGCCAAGTGTTCGATGATATGTCCATGTAAATGTTACTCCTAAATGTGGCATTCGGTTATTAGGTTTGAATTTATTATTTTATTTGATCGGTCTTCATTCGTAGTGCAGAATGGGCTTATTGGCTTGATACTATCCTCATTTTTATGCTTATACCTAGATATCTTTAAAGTTCACTTGTTTTTATCCTCTTTTTCCTTTAAAATGTCTTGTGATCTAACATTGCACGCGAAGTGTTCGATAATATGTCCATGTAAATGTCACTCCTAAATGTGGAATTCCGTTTCTAGGTTCGAATTTATGCTTTTATTCGATCGGTCTTGAATTTATACTGTAGAATGTGCTTATTGGCTTGATACTATCCTCATTCTTTATGCTTAAAACTAGATGTCTTTAAAGTTCACTTGTTTTTTCTCCTTTTGTCTTTAAAAATGGACTTTTGATCTAACATTGCACGCCAAGTGTTTGATGATATGTCCATGTAAATGTCACTCCTAAATGTGGCATTCGGTTTCTAGGTTTGAATTTATGCTTTTATTCGATCGGTCTTCATTTCGTACTGCAGAACGGGCTTATTGGCTTGATACTATCCTCATTCTTTGTGCTTATACCTAGATGTCTTTTAAGTTCACTTGTTTTTTCTCCTTTTACCTTTAAAATGACTTGTGATCTAACATTGCACGCCAAGTGTTCGATGATATGTCCATTAAAATGGCACTCCTAAATGTGTCATTCGATTTCTCGGTTCGAATTAATGCTTTTATTCGATCGGTCTTGATTTTATAGTGCAGAATGTGCTTATTGGCTTGATACTATCCACATTCTTTATGCTTATGCCTTGATGTCTTTAAAGTTTATTTTTTTTTCTCTTTTTGCCTTTTAAATGACTTGTGATCTAACATTGCACGCCAAATGTTCGATGAAATGTCCATGTAAATATCACTCATAAATGTGGCATTCGGCTTCTATGTTCGAATTTATTCTTTTATTCGATCGCTCTTGATTTTATAGTGTAAAATGTGCTTATTGGATTGATACTATCCTCCTTCTTTATGCTTATGCCTAAATGTCTTTAAAGTTCACTTGTTTTTCACCTTTTGTCTTTAAAAATGGACTTTTGATCTAGCATTGCACGCCAAGTGTTCGATGATATGTCCATGTAAATTTCACTCCTAAATGTGGCATTCGGTTTCCAGGTTTGAATTTATGCTTTTATTCGATCGGTCTTGAATTTATACTGCAGAATGTGCTTATTGGCTTGATACTATCCTCATTCTTTATGCTTAAACCTAGATGTCTTTAAAGTTCATTTGTTTTTTTCTCTTTTTGCCTTTTAAATGTCAGTGTTCGATGAAATGTCCATGTAAATGTCAGTCATAAATGTGGCATTCGGTTTCTAGGTTCGAATTTATTGTTTTATTCGATCAGTCTTGATTGTATAGTGCAAAATGTGCTTATTGGCTTGATACTATCCTCCTTCTTTATGTTTATGCCTAGATGTCTTTAAAGTTCAATTGTTTTTTCTCCTTTTGCCTTTAAAAATTGATTTGTGATCTAACATTGCATGCCATATGTTCAATGCAATGTCCATGTAAATGTCACTCCTAAATGTGGCATTCGGTTTCTAGGTTTGAATTTATGCGTTCATTTGATTGGTCTTGATTTTGTAGTGCAGAATGTACTTATTGGCTTGATAATATCCTTATTCTTTATGCTTATGCCTAGATGTCTTTAAAGTTCACTTGTTTTTTCCCCCTTTTTGCTTTAAAATGACTTGTGATCTAACATTGCACTCCAAGTGTTCGATGAATTGTCCATGTAAATGTCACTCCTAAATGTGGCATACGGTTTCTAGGTTCGAATTTATGCTTTTGTTCGATCTGTCTTGATTTCGTAGTGCAAAATGTGCTTATTGGCTTGATACTATCCTCATTCTTTATGATTATGCCTAGATGTCTCTAAAGTTCACTTGTTTTTTCTTCTTTTGCCTTTAAAATGACTTGTGATCTAACATTGCACGCCAAGTGTTCGATTAAAGGTCCATGTAAATGTCACTCCAAAATGTGGCATTCGGTGTCTAGGTTCGAAGTAATGCTTTTATTC
Source organism: Fallopia convolvulus (assembly GCA_964016875.1). NCBI lineage: Eukaryota > Viridiplantae > Streptophyta > Magnoliopsida > Caryophyllales > Polygonaceae > Fallopia > Fallopia convolvulus. The sequence goes on from OZ024735.1 coordinate 10,719,417, forward strand.
GATCGGTCTTGATTTCGTAGTGCAGAATGTGCTGATTGGCTTGATACTATCCTCATTCTTTATGCTTATACCTTGATGTCTTTAAAGTTCACTTGTTTTTTCTCCTTTTGCCTTTAAAATGACTTGTGATCTAACATTGCACGCCAAGTGTTCAATGATATGTCCATGTAAATGTCACTCATAAATGTGGCATTCGGTTTCTAGTTCGAATTTATTCTTTTATTCGATCAGTCTTGATTGTATAGTGCAAAATGTGCTTATAGGCTTGATACTATCCTCCTTCTTTATGTTTATGCCTAGATGTCTTTAAAGTTCACTTGTTTTTTTCCCCTTTTTCTTTTAAAATGACTTGTGATCCAACATTGCACGCCAAGTGTTCGATGAAATGTCCATGTTAATGTTATTCCTAAATGTGGCATTCGGTTTCTAGGTTCGAATTTATGCTTTTGTTCGATCGGTCTTGATTTCGTAGTGTGGAATGTGCTTATTGGCATGATACTATCCTCATTCTTTATGCTTATGCCTAGATGTCATTAAAGTTCACTTGTTTTTTCTCATTTTGCCTTTTAAATGAATTATGATCTAACATTGCACGCCAAGTGTTCGATGAAATGTCCATGTAAATGTCACTCATAAATGTGGCATTCGGTATCTAGGTTTGAATTTATTCTTTTATTCGATCAGTCTTGATTTTATAGTGCAAAATGTGCTTATTTGCTTGATACTATCCTCGTTCTTTATGCTTATGCCTAGATGTCTTTAAAGTTCACTTGTTTTTTTCCCCTTTTTCTTTTAAAATGACTTGTGATCCAACATTGCACGCCAAGTGTTCGATGAAATGTCCATGTAAATTTCACTCCTAAATGTGGCATTCGGTTTCTAGGTTTTTATTTATGCTTTTGTTCGATCGGTCTTCATTTCGTAGTGTGGAATGTGCTTATTTGCTTGATACTATCCTCATTCTTCATGCTTATGCCTAGATGTCATTAAGGTTTACTTGTTTTTTCTCTTTTTGCCTTTTAAATGACTTGTGATCCAACATTACACGCCAAGTGTTCGATGCAATGTCCATGTAAATGTCACTCCTAAATGTGGCATTCGGTTTCTAGGTTCGAATTTATGGTTTTGTTCGATCGGTCTTCATTTCGTAGTACAGAATGGGCTTATTCGCTTGATACTATCCTCATTCTGTATGCTTATGCCTAGATGTCTTTAAAGTTCATTTGTTTTTTCTCTTTTTGCCTTTTAAATGACTTATGATCTAACATTGCACGCCAAGTGTTCGATGAAATGTCCATGTAAATGTCACTCAAAAATGTGGCATTCCGTTTCTAGGTTCGAATTTATTCTTTTATTCGATCAGTCTTGATTTTATAGTGCAAAATATGCTTATTGGCTTGATACTATCCTCCTTCTTTATGCTTGTTTTTTTCCCCTTTTTCTTTTAAAATGACTTGTGATCCAACATTGCACGCCAAGTGTTCGATGAAATGTCCATGTAAATGTCACTCCTAAATGTGGCATTCGGTTTCTAGGTTCGAATTTATGCTTTTGTTCAATCGGTCTTCATTTCGTAGTACAGAATGGGCTTATTGGCTTGATACTATCCTCATTTTTTATGCTTATGCCTAGATGTCTTTAAAGTTCACTTGTTTTTTCTCTTTTTGCCTTTTAAATGACTTATGATCTAACATTGCACGCCAAGTGTTCGATGAAATGTCCATGTAAATGTCACTCATAATTGTGGCATTCCGTTTCTAGGTTCGAATTTAATCTTTTATTCGATCAGGCTTCATTTTATAATGCAAAATGTGCTTATTGGCTTGATACTATCCTCCTTCTTTATGCTTATGCCTAGTTGTCTTTAAAGTTCACTTGTTTTTTTCCCCCTTTTTCTTTTAAAATGACTTGCGATCCGACATTGTACGCCAAGTGTTCGATGAAATGTTCATGTAAATGTCACTCCTAAATGTGGCATTCGGTTTCTAGGTTCGAATTTATGCTTTTGTTCGATCGGTCTTCATTTCGTAGTACAGAATGGGCTTATTGGCTTGATACTATCCTCATTCTTTATGCTTATGCCTAGATGTCTTGTAAGTCATTTGTTTTTTCTCTTTTTGCCTTTTAAATGACTTATGATCTAACATTGCACGCCAAGTGTTCGATGAAATGTCCATGTAAATGTCACTCATAATTGTGGCATTCGGTTTCTAGGTTCGAATTTATTCTTTTATTCGATCAGTCTTGATTTTATAGTGCAAAATGTGCTTATTGGCTTGTTACTATCCTCCTTCTTTATGCTTATGCCTAGATGTCTTTAAAGTTCACTTGTTTTTCACCTTTTGTCTTTAAAAATGGACTTATGATCTAACATGGCACGCCAAGTGTTCGATGAAATGTCCATGTAAATGTCACTCTCAAATGTGGCATTCGGCTTCTAGGTTCGAATTTATTCTCTTATTCGATCAGTCTTGATTTTATAGTGCAAAATGTGCTTATTGGCTTGATACTATCCTCCTTCTTTATGCTTATGCCTAGATGTCTTTAAAGTTCACTTGTTTTTTCTTCTTTTTTATTTAAAAATAAACTTGTGATCTAACATTGCACGCTATTGTTCGCTGAAATCTCCATGTAAATGTCACTCCTAACTATGCATTCGGTTTCTAGGATTAAATTTATTCTTTTATTCGATCGGTCTTGATTTTATAGTGCAGAATGTGCTGATTGGCTTGATACTATCCTCATTCTTTATGATTATGCCTAGATGTCTCTAGAGTTCACTTGTTTTTTCTCTTTTGCCTTTAAAAATGGACTTGTGATTTAACATTGCACGCCATGTGTTCGATGATATGTCCATGTAAATGTCACTCCTAAATGTGGCATTCGGTTTCTAGGTTCGAATTTATGGTTTTGTTCGATCGGTCTTCATTTCGTAGTACAGAATGGGCTTATTCGCTTGATACTATCCTCATTCTTTATGCTTATGCCTAGATGTCTTTAAAGTTCATTTGTTTTTTATCTTTTTGCCTTTTAAATGACTTATGATCTAACATTGCACGCCAAGTGTTCGATGAAATGTCCATGTAAATGTCACTCAAAAATGTGGCATTCCGTTTCTAGGTTCGAATTTATTCTTTTATTCGATCAGTCTTGATTTTATAGTGCAAAATATGCTTATTGGCTTGATACTATCCTCCTTCTTTATGCTTGTTTTTTTCCCCTTTTTCTTTTAAAATGACTTGTGATCCAACATTGCACGCCAAGTGTTCGATGAAATGTCCATGTAAATGTCACTCCTAAATGTGGCATTCGGTTTCTAGGTTCGAATTTATGCTTTTGTTCAATCGGTCTTCATTTCGTAGTACAGAATGGGCTTATTGGCTTGATACTATCCTCATTTTTTATGCTTATGCCTAGATGTCTTTAAAGTTCACTTGTTTTTTCTCTTTTTGCCTTTTAAATGACTTATGATCTAACATTGCACGCCAAGTGTTCGATGAAATGTCCATGTAAATGTCACTCATAATTGTGGCATTCCGTTTCTAGGTTCGAATTTAATCTTTTATTCGATCAGGCTTCATTTTATAATGCAAAATGTGCTTATTGCCTTGATACTATCCTCCTTCTTTATGCTTATGCCTAGTTGTCTTTAAAGTTCACTTGTTTTTTCCCCCCTTTTTCTTTTAAAATGACTTGTGATCCGACATTGTACGCCAAGTGTTCGATGAAATGTTCATGTAAATGTCACTCCTAAATGTGGCATTCGGTTTCTAGGTTCGAATTTATGCTTTTGTTCGATCGGTCTTCATTTCGTAGTACAGAATGGGCTTATTGGCTTGATACTATCCTCATTCTTTATGCTTATGCCTAGATGTCTTGTAAGTCATTTGTTTTTTCTCTTTTTGCCTTTTAAATGACTTATGATCTAACATTGCAGGCCAAGTGTTCGATGAAATGTCCATGTAAATGTCACTCATAATTGTGGCATTCGGTTTCTAGGTTCGAATTTATTCTTTTATTCGATCAGTCTTGATTTTATAGTGCAAAATGTGCTTATTGGCTTGTTACTATCCTCCTTCTTTATGCTTATGCCTAGATGTCTTTAAAGTTCACTTGTTTTTCACCTTTTGTCTTTAAAAATGGACTTATGATCTAACATGGCACGCCAAGTGTTCGATGAAATGTCCATGTAAATGTCACTCTCAAATGTGGCATTCGGCTTCTAGGATTAAATTTATTCTTTTATTCGATCGGTCTTGATTTTATAGTGCAGAATGTGCTGATTGGCTTGATACTATCCTCATTCTTTATGATTATGCCTAGATGTCTCTAGAGTTCACTTGTTTTTTCTCTTTTGCCTTTTAATGACTTGTGATCTAACATTGCACGCCAAGTGTTCATTGAAATGTCCATGTAAATGTCACTCCTAAATATGGCATTCGGTTTCTAGGTTCGAATTTATGCTTTAATTCGATCGGTCTTGAATTTATAGTGCAGAATGTGCTCATTGGCTTGATACTATCCTCATTCTTTATGCTTATGCCTCGATGTGTTTAAAGATCACTTGTTTTTTTCCTTTTGCCTTTAAAATGACTTGTGATCTAACATTGCACGCCAAGTATTCGATGATATGTACATGTAAATGTCACTCCTAAATGTGGCATTCGGTTTCTAGGTTGGAATTTATGCTTTTATTATATCGGTCTTGATTTCGTAATGCAGAATATGCTTATTGGCTTGATACTATTCCCATTCTTTATGTTTATATCTACATTTCTTTAAAGTTCACTTGTTTTTTCTCCTTTTGTCTTTAAAAATGGACTTGTGATCTAGCATTGCACGCTAAGTTTTCGATGATATGTCCATGTAAATGTCACTCCTAAATGTGGCATTCGGTTTGCAGGTTTGAATTTATGCTTTTATTTGATCGGTCTTCATTTCGTAGTGCAGAATGGGCTTATTGGCTTGATACTATCCTCATTCTTTATTCTTATGCCTAGATGTCTTTAAAGTTCACTTGTTTTTTCTCCTTTTTACTTTAAAATGACTTGTGATCTAACATTGCACGCCAAGTGTTCGATGATATGTCCATTAAAATGGCACTCCTAAATGTGTTATTCGATTTCTAGGTTCGAATTAATGCTTTTATTCGATCGGTCTTGATTTTATAGTGCAGAATGTGCTTATTGGCTTGATACTATCCTCATTCTTTATGCTTATGCCTAGATGTCATTAAAGTTCACTTATTTTTTCTCTTTTTGCCTTTTAAATGACTTATGATCTAACATTGCACGCCAAGTGTTCGATGAAATGTCCATGTAAATGTCACTCATAAATGTGGCATTCGGTTTCTAGGTTCGAATTTATTCTTTTATTCGATTAGTCTTGATTTTATAGTGCAAAATGTGCTTATTGGCTTGATACTATCCTCCTTCTTTATGCTTATGCCTAGATGTCTTTAAAGTTCACTTGTTTTTTTCCCCTTTTTCTATTAAAATGACTTGTGATCCAACATTGCACGCCAAGTGTTCGATGAAATTTCCATGTAAATGTCACTCCTAAATGTGGCATTCGGTTTCTAGGTTCGAATTTATGCTTTTGTTCGATCGGTCTTCATTTCGTAGTACAGAATGGGCTTATTGGCTTGATTCTATCCTCATTTTTTATGCTTATGCCTAGATGTCTGTAAAGTTCACTTGTTTTTTCTCTTTTTGCCTTTTAAATGACTTATGATCTAACATTGCACGCCAAGTGTTCGATGAAATGTCCATGTAAATGTCACTCATAATTGTGGCATTCGGTTTCTAGGTTCGAATTTATTCTTTTATTCGATCAGTCTTGATTTTATAGTGCAAAATGTGCTTATTGGCTTGTTACTCTCCTCCTTCTTTATGCTTATGCCTAGATGTCTTTAAAGTTTACTTGTTTTTCACCTTTTGTCTTTAAAAATGGACTTATGATCTAACATGGCACGCCAAGTGTTCGATGAAATGTCCATGTAAATGTCACTCTCAAATGTGGCATTCGGTTTCTAGGTTCGAATTTATTCTCTTATTCGATCAGTCTTGATTTTATAGTGTAAAATGTGCTTATTGGCTTGATACTATCCTCCTTCTTTATGCTTATGCCTAGATGTCTTTAAAGTTCACTTGTTTTTTCTTCTTTTGCTTTTAAAAATGGACTTGTGATCTAACATTGCACGCTATTGTTCGCTGAAATCTCCATGTAAATGTCACTCCTAACTATGCATTCGGTTTCTAGGATTAAATTTATTCTTTTATTCGATCGGTCTTGATTTTATAGTGCAGAATGTGCTGATTGGCTTGATACTATCCTCATTCTTTATGATTATGCCTAGATGTCTCTAGAGTTCACTTGTTTTTTCTCTTTTGCCTTTAAATGACTTGTGATCTAACATTGCACGCCAAGTGTTCATTGAAATGTCCATGTAAATGTCACTCCTAAATATGGCATTCGGTTTCTAGGTTCGAATTTATGCTTTAATTCGATCGGTCTTGAATTTATAGTGCAAAATGTGCTTATTGGCTTGATACTATCCTCATTCTTTATGCTTATGCCTCGATGCGTTTAAAGATCACTTGTTTTTTCTCCTTTTGCCTTTAAAATGACTTGTGATCTAACATTGCACGCTAAGTGTTCGATGATATGTACATGTAAATGTCACTCCTAAATGTGGCATTCGGTTTCTAGGTTGGAATTTATGCTTTTATTATATCGGTCTTGATTTCGTAGTGCAGAATGTGGCATTCGGTTTCTAGGTTGGAATTTCTTTAAAGTTCACTTGTTTTTTCTCCTTTTGTCTTTAAAAATGGACTTGTGATCTAGCATTGCCCGTTAAGTGTTCGATGATATGTCCATGTAAATGTCTCTCCTAAATGTGGCATTCGGTTTCCAGGTTTGAATTTATGCTTTTATTTGATCGGTCTTCATTTCGTAGTGCAGAATGGGCTTATTGGCTTGATACTATCCCCATTCTTTATTCTTATGCCTAGATGTATTTAAAGTTCACTTTTTTTTCCTCCTTTTTACTTTAAAATGACTTGTGATCTAACATTGCACGCCAAGTGTTCGATGAAATGTCCATCTTAATCTCACTCCAACATGTGGCATTCGGTTTCAAGGTTCGAATTTACGCTTTTATTCGACTGGTCTGAATTTTATTGTGCAGAATGTGCTTATTGGCTTGATACTATCCTCATTCTTAATTCTTATACCTAGATGTCTTTAAGGTTCACTTGATTTTTCTCCTTTTGCCTTTAAAATGACTTGTGATCTAACATTACACGCCAAGTGTTCGATGATATGTCAATGTAAATGGCACTCCTAAATGTGGCATTCGGTTTCCAGGTTTGAATTTATGCTTTTATTCGATCAAGCTTCATTTCGTAGTGCAGAATGGGCTTATTGGCTTGATACTATCCTCATTCTTTATTCTTATGCCGAGATGTCTTTAAAGTTCACTTGTTTTTTCTCCTTTTTACTTTAAAATGACTTGTGATCTAACATTGCACGCCAAGTGTTCGATGATATGTCCATGTAAATGGCACTCCTAAATGTGGCATTCGGTTTCTAGGATTGAATTTATTCTTTTATTCGATCGGTCTTGATTTTATAGTGCAGAATGTGCTGATTGGCTTGATACTATCCTCATTATTTATGATTATGCCTAGATGTCTCTAGAGTTCACTTGTTTTTTCTCCTTTTGGCTTTAAAATGATTTGTGATCTAACATTGCACGCCAAGTGTTCGATGAAATTTCCATGTAAATGTCACTCCTAAATATGGCATTCGTTTTCTAGGTTCGAATTTATGTTTTAATTCGATCGGTCTTGAATTTATAGTGCAAAATGTGCTTATTGCCTTGATACTATCCTCATTCTTTATGCTTATGCCTCGATGTGTTTAAAGATCACTTATTTTTTCTCTTTTTGACTTTTAAATGACTTATGATCTAACATTGCACGCCAAGTGTTCGATAAAATGTCCATGTAAATGACACTCATAAATGTGCCATTCGGTTTCTAGGTTCGAATTTATGCTTTAATTCGATCGGTCTGGAATTTATAGTGCAGAATGTGCTTATTAGCTTGATACTATCCTCATTCTTTATGCTTATGCCTCGAAGTGTTTAAAGCTCACTTGTTTTTTCTCCTTTTGCCTTTAAAATGACTTGTGATCTAACATTGCACGCCAAGTATTCGATGATATGTACATGTAAATGTCACTCCTAAATGTGGCATTCGGTTTCTAGGTTGGAATTTATGCTTTTATTATATCGGTCTTGATTTCGTAGTGCAGAATGTGCTTATTGGCTTGATACTATCCTCATTCTTTATGCTTATATCTACATTTCTTTAAAGTTCACTTGTTTTTTCTCCTTTTGTCTTTAAAAATGGACTTGTGATCTAGCATTGCACGCCAAGTGTTCGATGATATGTCCATGTAAATGTCACTCCTAACTATGCATTCGGTTTCTAGGATTGAATTTATTCTTTTATTCGATCGGTCTTGATTTTATAGTGCAGAATGTGCTGATTGGCTTGATACTATCCTCATTCTTTATGATTATGCCTAGATGTCTCTAGAGTTGACTTGTTTTTTCTCTTTTGCCTTTAAAATGACTTGTGATCTAACATTGCACGCCAATTGTTCGTTGAAATGTCCATGTAAATGTCACTCCTAAATATGGCATTCGGTTTCTAGGTTCGAATTTATGCTTTTATTATATCGGTCTTGATTTCGTAGTGCTGAATGTGCTTATTGGCTTGATATTATCCTCATTCTTGATGCTTATATCTAGATTTCTTTAAAGTTCACTTGTTTTTTCTCTTTTTGCCTTTAAAATGACTTGTGATCTAGCATTGCACGCCAAGTGTTCGATGATATGTCCATGTAAATGTCACTCCTAAATGTGGCATTCGGTTTCCAGGTTTGAATTTATGCTTTTATTCGATCGGTCTTCATTTCGTAGTACAGAATGGGCTTATTGGCTTGATACTATCCTCATTCTTTATGCTTATGCCTAGATATCTTTAGAGTTCATTTGTTTTTTCTCTTTTTTCCTTTTAAATGACTTATGATCTAACATTGCACGCCAAGTGTTCGATGAAATGTCCATGTAAATGTCACTCATAAATGTGGCATTCGGTTTCTAGGTTCGAATTTATTCTCTTATTCGATCAATCTTGATTTTATAGTGCAAAATGTGCTTATTGTGATACTATCCTCCTTCTTTATGCTTAAGCCTAGATGTCTTTAAAGTTCACTTGTTTTTTTTCCCCTTTTTCTTTTAAAATGACTTGTGATCCAACATTGCACGCCAAGTGTTCGATGAAATGTCCATGTAAATGTCACTCCTAAATGTGGCATTCGGTTTCTAGGTTCAAATTTATGCTTTTGTTCGATCGGTCTTGATTTCGTAGTGTAGAATGTGCTTATTGGCTTAATGCTATCCTCATTCTTCATGCTTATGCCTAGATGTCTTTAAAGTTCCTTTGTTTTTTCTTCTTTTGCCTTTAAAAATGGACTTGTGATCTAACATTGCATGCTATTGTTCGCTGAAATCTCCATGTAAATGTTACTCCTAACTATGCATTCGGTTTCTAGGATTGAATTTATTCTTTTATTCGATCGGTCTTGATTTTATAGTGCAGAATGTGCTGATTGGCTTGATACTATCCTCATTATTTATGATTATGCCTAGATGTCTCTAGAGTTCACTTGTTTTTTCTCCTTTTGGCTTTAAAATGATTTGTGATCTAACATTGCACGCCAAGTGTTCGATGAAATTTCCATGTAAATGTCACTCCTAAATATGGCATTCGTTTTCTAGGTTCGAATTTATGTTTTAATTCGATCGGTCTTGAATTTATAGTGCAAAATGTGCTTATTGCCTTGATACTATCCTCATTCTTTATGCTTATGCCTCGATGTGTTTAAAGATCACTTATTTTTTCTCCTTTTGCCTGTAAAATGACTTGTGATCTAAAATTGCACGTCATGTGTTCGATGATATGTCCATGTAAATGTCACTCCTAAATGTGGCATTCGGTTTCTAGGTTTGAATTTATGCTTTTATTATATCGGTCTTGATTTCGTAGTGCAGAATGTGCTTATTGGCTTGATACTATCCTCATTCTTTATGCTTATATCTAGATTTCTTTAAAGTTTACTTGTTTTTTCTCCTTTTGTCTTTAAAAATGGACTTGTGATCTAACATTGCACGCCAAGTGTTTGATGATATGTCCATGTAAATGTCACTCCTAAATGTGGCATTCGGTTTCTAGGTTTGAATTTATGCTTTTATTATATCGGTCTTTATTTCGTAGTGCAGAATGTGCTTATTGGCTTGATACTATCCTCATTCTTTGTGCTTATACCTAGATGTCTTTAAAGTTCACTTGTTTTTTCTCCTTTTGCCTTTAAAATGACTTGTGATCTAATATTGCACGCCAAGTGTTCGATGATATGTCCATGTAAATGTCACTCCTAAATGTGGCATTCGGTTTCCAAGTTTGAATTTATGCTTTTATTCGCTCGGTCTTCATTTCATAGTACAGAATGGGTTTATTGGCTTGATACTACCCTCATTCTTTATGCTTATGCCTAGATGTCTTTAAAGTTCATTTGTTTTTTCTCTTTTTGCCTTTTAAATGACTTATGATCTAACATTGCACGCCAAGTGTTCGATGAAAGGAGTGACATTTACATGGACATATCATCGAACACATTGCGGGCAATATTGGATCACAAGTCATTTTAAAGGCAAAAGGAGAAAAAACAAGTGAACTTTAAAGACATCTAGGCATAAGCATAAAGAATGAGGATAGTATCAAGCCAATAAGCACATTCTGCACTATAAATTTAAGACCGATCGAATAAAACAATAAATTCTAACCTAGAAACCGAATGCAATATTTAGGAGTGACATTTACATGGAAATTTGATCGAACACTTGACGTGCAATGTTAGATAACAAGTCCATTTTTAAATGCAAAAGGAGAAAAAACAAGTGAACTTTAAAGACATCTAGGCATAAGCATAAACAATGAGGATAGTATTAAGCCAATAAGCACATTCTGCACTACGAAATGAAGACCGTTCGAATAAAAGCATAAATTCAAACCTAGAAACCGAAAGCCACATTTAGGAGTGACATTTACATGGACATATCATCGAACACATGGCGTGCAATGTTAAATCACAAGTCCATTTTTAAAGGCAAAAGAAGAAAAAATAAATGAACTTTAAAGACATCTAGGCATAAGCGTAAGGAATGAGGATAGTATCAAGCCAAAAAGCACATTCTGCACTACGAAATCAAGACCGATCGAACAAAAGCATAAATTCGATCCTAGAAACCGAATGTCACATTTAGGAGTGACATTTACATGGATATTTCATCGAACACTTGGCGTGCAATGTTAGATAACAAGCCATTTTAAAGGCAAAAGGAGAAAAAACAAGTGAACTTTAAAGACATCTAGGCATAAGCATAAAGAATGAGGAAAGTATCAAGCCAATAAGAACATTCTGCACTATAAAATCAAGACCGATCGAATAAAGGCATTAAGTCGAAACTAGAAACCGAATGCCACATTTCGTTTTGACATTTACATGGACATATCATCGAACACTTGGCGTGCAATGTTAGATCACAAGTCATTTCAAAGGCAAAAGGAGAAAAAGCAAGTGAACTTTATAGACATCTAGGCACAATCATAAAGAATGAGGATAGTATCAAGTCAATCAGCACATTCTGCACTATAAAATCAAGACCGATCGAATAAAAGAATAAAATCGAACCTAGAAACCGAATGCAATATTTAGGAGTGACATTTACATGGACATATCATCGAGCACATTGCGGGCAATATTAGATCACAAGTCATTTTAAGGGCAAAAGGAGAAAAAACAAGTGAACTTTAAAGACATCTAGGCATAAGCATAAAGAATGAGGATAGTATCAAGCCAATAAGCACATTCTGCAATATAAAATTAAGACCGATCGAATAAAAGAATAAATTCGAACCTAGAAACCGAATGCAATATTTAGGAGTGACATTTACATGGACATTTGATCGAACACTTGACGTGCAATAATAGATAACAAGTCCATTTTTAAAGGCAAATGGAGAAAAAACTAGTGAACTTTAAAGACATCTAGGCATAAGCATAAAGAATGAGGATAGTATCAAGTCAAGAAGCACATTCTGCACTACGAAATGAAGACCGTTCGAATAAAAGCATAAATTCAAACCTAGAAACCGAATGCCACATTTAGGAGTGATATTTACATGGACATATCATCGAACACTTGGCGTGCAATGTTAGATCACAAGTCCATTTTTAAAGGCAAAAGGAGAAAAAAATAGTGAACTTTTAAGACATCTAGGTATAAGCACAAAGAATGAGGATAGTATCAAGCCAATAAGCACATTCTGCACTACGAAATGAAGACCGATCGAATAAAAGCATAAATTCAAACCTAGAAACCGAATGCCACATTTAGGAGTGACATTTACATGGACATATCATCGAACTCTTGGCGTGCAATGTTAGATCAAAAGTCCATTTTTAAAGGCAAAAGGAGAAAAAATAGTGAACTTTTAAGACATCTAGATATATGCATAAAGAATGAGGATAATATCAAGCCAATAAGCACATTCTACACTACGAATTCAAGAACGATATAATAAAAGCATTAATTCAAACCTAGAAACCGAATGCCACATTTAGGAGTGACATTTACATGGACATATCATCAAACACTTGGCGTGCAATGTTAGATCACAAGTCCATTTTTAAAGGCAAAAGGAGAAAAAACTAGTGAACTTTAAAGACATCTAAGCATAAGCATAAAGAATGAGGATAGTATCAAGCCAATAAGCACATTATGCACTATAAAATCAAGACCGATCGAATAAAAGAATAAATTCGAACCTAGAAACCGAATGCCATATTTATGAGTGATATTTACATGGACATATCATTGAACACTTGGCGTGCAATGTTAGATTACAAGTCCATTTTTAAAGGCAAAAGGAGAAAAAACAAGTGAACTTTAAAGACATCAAGGTATAAGCATAAGGAATGAGGATAGTATCAAGCCAATAAGCACATTTTGCACTACGAAATCAAGACCGATCGAACAAAAGCATAAATTCGAACCTAGAAATCGAATGCCACATTTAGGAGTGACATTTACATGGACATTTCATCGAACACTTGGCGTGCAATGTTAGATCACATGTCATTTTTGGGCTTTTTCCTTGAGTTTTGCTGTAACCACCTTGGTAACTTCCCGCAACTAACAAGGAGGATTAATAGGAAAGTTGTTGTAACCACCTTGGTAACTTCCCTCAACTAACTTTCAAAATTCAAATCCATCCTTATCCAAAACTCAAGGAAAAAGTCCAAAAATGGCCCATGCGCGCGCAACCCAAATCCATGGGGAAGCTAGCTCCAAGATAGCTTGTCACGCCCACACACCCGAGACATGAAATGTGCGTCTCGTCACTGCGAGGCTCGGTGAAGCTTTCGCGAAGCCAAAAGGTCAACGCCCTAGCTCAAACTTAGCTTAAACCAAAAACAGCTCCTAACTTGAGCTAGCTTAAAACCGAGGTTCCAATCATTGGTTTGCTCTCAAATTTTGCCACATAGTCCTTGAGCTTCATTTCTCAACCTAGGAATCATCACATTGCAAATTCATTGGATAAACCAAGCCACATTTGCAAAACACTCAAAACAGCACCCTCGGCGTGCCTAGCCTTACCGCGGTTGTCGCGCCCTTGCACCATTGCAGCGGCGCGCCGGCGCTGGTGCCTCGGCACCAAGCGCGCGCCCGGTGGTGCGTCTCGGCGTGTCATGCCGACGCATGGTGCTTGGAACACACGAGGCTCTCGCCTCGTCCTTGGCCAGCCCTAGGCCGTGAACCTCGACTTGGGTCCAATCGAACAAGGCGCGCCTCTAGCGTCCTTGCCTCGATGCCACCATGATTCCATCCTCTCTTTCAACCCTTAGAACCACCATTGGGCCAATCACGAGGCCGTGCCTCCCGCACGCCCCAAACCTAAGCGATACCCTTGGTAGTTCCTACACTTATCCATTCATGACTCACACCAAATGAATCGATGACTTTCACAAATCACCAACAAAGTGAGCATGAACATGATGAACCTAATGATGCTTTGCATGATGAAAATAATGTTGATGATGAGATTGAGTATGAATCTGGTGAATCTTTGATTGCTAGGAGAACTTTGCATATTAAACCACAAGCATGTGATGATAATCAAATAGAAAACTTGTTTCATACTAGATGCTTGATCAAAGGGAAAGTTTGTAACATGATCATAGATATTGGTAGTTGTTGCAATATTGCTAGCTTAGAAATGGTTAATAAACTGCAATTATCTATGACTCATTACCCTAGACCCTACAAGTTGCATTGGATGAATGATTGTGGTGAATTGAAAGTGCATAAGCAAGTAAAGGTTTCTATTAAGTTAGGACATTATGAGGATTATGTTCTTTGTGATGTAGTACCTATGCAGGCTTGCCACAACTTATTAGGACGTCCATGGCAGTATGATAGGAGGGTTGTGCACGATGGATTCACCAACCAAAACACTTTCACCCACAACGGCCATGCCATTATCCTTAAGCCAATGACGCCTACACAGGTTTCGGAGGAGTGGGAAAGGAAGCGTCAAGGTAAGGAGGTAAGTTCTAACCTTGAGGGGGAGAATGGGAAGAAAGGGAAAGCTCGAGGTAAGACGAGCCAACCTCTCAGCCCTACGCCCTCCTCCGCTCTTTTGGCTTCCAAGATGGAGCTAAAAGACGAGTTTTTGGATGGGGAAACAACGCTTATGCTCTTGTGCAAGGAGCTGAGTTTGTTGAATGAGGAGCTCAAAGCTTCCCTACCCCCACACATTTGGGGCTCATTGAGGAGTACAAGGACGTATTTCCCGATGAGATACCGTCTGGCTTACCCCCAATTAGAGGAATAGAGCATCAAATCGATCTCATTCCCGGGGCGTCATTGCCAAATAGGCCAGCCTATCGTATGAACCCCAAGGAGACCCAAGAGGTCCAATCCCAAGTCCAAGAGCTCTTGGATAAGGGATACATTAGGGAGAGTATGAGCCCTTGTGCTGTACCGATGTTATTAGTACCCAAGAAAGACAACACATGGAGAATGTGTGTCGATTGTAGGGCCATTAATAACATAACGGCAATAGTGATAAACCAGCAGAGATGGGAGCTCCAAGAAGAAAAGATCGCCGCTTGTTAAGGCAGCCAAGTTCATGTTTAATGGGAGGAGTAGGAAAAAGGGGGTGAAACATATTCTTGCAAGGAAGTTTAGCTTGGATGAGGGTTGTAGTAGCCCTAAAGGAGGTGTTTATGGATAATTTAAGATTTGGAGCTTGGAATGTTAGGGGGGTTAATAGCTCCCCTAAAATAAACATGGTGAATAAATTCACCGTGAAGAATAATTTGAGCTTGTTGGGAATCTTGGAAACAAAAACACTAAGGAGTAAGGAGGGAGAGCTAGCTTGGTCCTTGCGTAGAGGTTGAGGTATTGTACGAAGGTTGGCTCGGGAGAAAGGAGCCATATGAGAGTTATGTGGGACCCGTTGATTTTGGATGTAGATGTCCTTATTAACACCGAGCAAGCTATACATTGCAAAGTAAGCTTGAAAAGATCACATGAGAGCTTCTATGCCACATTTGTGTATGGCTTCAACTCGAGTATTGCCAGAAAATTGTTGTGGAATGTGCTGGAGGATATCTCGAGAAGTATGGATGGCCCGTGGGTTGTATTAGGGGATGTGAATTGCACTCTCTTCTCTACCGAGAAGTTTTCTCTTCGTAGAAGGAATGATGGTGAACCCACCGAGTTAGCAGAGGCCTTGGATAGATGTTCACTTGAGGACCTTCCGTACTCCGGAGTTAAGTTTACTTGGTCAAATGAGCAAGTTGGTACAGAAAGGGTGGCAACGAAAATTGATCGGGTGTTGATTAATGAGGAGTGGAAGGGCTGTTTTAGAAACTCCTATGCTTTCTTTGGTGATACTTGGTTATCCGACCACTCCCCGGGTATCGTTTTTGCCAACCCCACCCATGTGGGTCGAAAATGTCCCTTCCGTTTTTTCAACTATTGGACGGAGGATGTAGAGTTTGAAAGTTTGGTGGCTAAAGTTTGGAATATGAGAGTGGTTGGTACAGCCCAATTCATCCTCATGACTAAGCTCCAAAAGGTGAAAGGGGAGCTCAAAGGGTGGTTGAGAACAAAGCATAGAGCCTTGGAGGGTTTGGTTGAGGCGAGCGTTGAAGGCCTAAAAACCGAGGAGGGCTACAACGCCATTCAAGTGGCGATGGTAAGGGCTAATGTGGTTGAGGATGACGAAACCACAATGGCCAGGTTTCTTTGTGTTCTAAAGAAGTTGATCTTTTTCCTTATTCTACAATGACTGATCTTTTGCATTTAGCTATGAAGATAGAAAGGAAAAACAAGTTTAGGTACCAAGGAGGGAGGAGCACGAGCAATGATGCAGTGAAGCCTGCCATGTCTCCAACCGACGTCGATGAGTTGATTCGAGTGCCTTTTGACGGACCAAGTACAAGAAGTCGAGCTAAGAAGATTGCTCAAGGCACAACAACAATCTTGGTTCGATTGGCAGCGGTTCTTGAAGAGCCTAGCAAGACAAAGTGGGTCTCGTGCATTCGACATCAATTGAGCCCGGATTCCATGGATTGATTCAAGAGGGCCGAAATTCACCTATTTCCTTATTTAGAAACCTGTATTAGTTTGTCTCACTTTAGGCCTGAATTTAGTAAGTGACCAGGTGAGATAAATTGGTATATGGGTCAAAGTCAACCCTTTGACTTGACCATTCTAAATAAAGAAAATATCTATCTATTATATTAATGATAGGCGTGTTTTCTATTTTTAAATAATGTAGAGAAATCAGCCAATAGGCTTATGTTAGTTGGTTGATCTTCTCTCTCTTGGTTGTTAGAGATATTTTTAGTTTGTTAGAGATATTTTGAGTTGTTAGGATATTTCCTTAAATAAATAAATCAGCCATGATTTATTTTATTTAAGGGGATCTAGATAGATATTATTATAGATATTTTATTATATCTTGGGAAGCAAGACAAGGAGGCTTATTCTATCTTGTTAGGGTCGGCCATATGCTCCTCCTTGCTCCCCAAGTAATAGCTTTGTTATTTCATTCAATAAAATCAGTTTGAGATTAGATAAACCCTAAGAAAGGTTTATCTAGTCCTTGAGCTCAAAAACACACGTGTGACTAGCATTGCAATCTGATTTCCTGCATCACCAATTCGAGATCAACATCACCGAATTCTCTCTTCTCTCTCTCGTTTACATTGTTTGGTTTGATTCAATAAGTTGATCAATCAATTTAGTTCTAGTCGATTTTATATCTTCTAATTCATCAATTTGGATTAGCGTTAGAGCCATCCAAGTTGAACTATCTTATTTGATCCAAGTTAGTGATTCGAATTCAGTTTGGTATTGTTAAGTTCGAGTTCTTCAAATCCTTCTGCAGCAAGTTACTTACTTTGAGAGCTTTTGTAGGATTCAATTTGTTTGCTGGCAAGATCGGGACTTTGTGGGATTAATACGAGATTTCTAAGGAGGATTCCGAGGCAATCACGTATCAAGTGGTATCATAATCCAGCGTCTCGCCAAGTAAAATTTTCTTTCCTTAATTTTCTTTCTAGTCAATTTTAATTCAGTTTTTGATCCCAAGGCTTGAACCTTTAACCAAATTACAATTTTTGAGATCCAAAGGCTGAATTTACCCAACCACCACCACCTTTTTCCGCCACCACCACCACAAACCACCACTAGCCACCACGATCTGGTGTTGCACTCCCCTGCCCCACCACCCACCACCACTGGCCGAACCTAACCCCACCAACCCCACCACCAACGTAAACCCTAACCCTAGTTTTTGCGAGAAAACCCTAACCCTAGTTCCGTAAACCCTAGGATCGAACTCTACTAGCCACCAAACCCTAGAGCCGAACCCTAACCCCCAAACCCTAATCCAGCCGAGACCTCCTCAAACCCTAATCTCTTGTTTGTTCCTTGCCCTTCAAGCAATCACCCATTTAGGAGATTTTTAAGGGATTTGTTGCATGCTTTTGGTTGAATTGGTTGAGTTGTGTTGCAATATAGATTAGCTTTTGTCTTCCTACAATTTTTATGAGTTTTTATTGTATGTTGCATGATCAATAGAGATTCATATTGCATTGTTGATAATTGCTGATTTTTGTCATTGCATCCTATATACTCGGCCTTACCCTTTTCTTCTTTGTTAATTTGGCTTCTAGTTGGTTTCATTCGTAGTGTAAAGTCACTTAGATAAAAAAAAATCAGCCTAGTTGTTTTCGTTTTTACCCTTGCATTCAGTTGTTGCATTGCTTTGCTTGTTTCTCAATTCTAGCACAAGAGTAGTTTGTGCATAAATTCAAAAAAAAAAAATCAGAAAAGCAAAAGTGATCTTCCCCAACTAGTTTTAAGCCACTTTCAACCCTAGTGACTACTTGCTTAAAAATAGTTAAGTAGAAATCACTTTGAAGAAAAAGAGTGACAAAACACAAAGTCACTTTTAACCCACCATATTTCTGTCATTGCATGCTTAATTTGTTTTATTAACTTGCATAGAGTCAATTGAGAGATTGCATGGGTTTTAAAGCTCTAGAGGGATTATTTGCATTGCTTGTCTTATTGCATACTTGTCATTTGCTTACGCTGAATATTTCCTTTATTTATCATTAGTATTCCATACCTACACCATATCTACCCATTTACTCCCTCAATTCAACCCAAAAACTGAATTAAGTTGATTGGATTGCTTTGAGGCAAGTTTTGGCTTGATCAAGGTGTGGTATTGCTTGTTGTGATTTGCTTTAGAACACACTACTCTCTCTACTTTCTTGCTTGTTTCAGGAACAATGGTGATCCCGAATGAGCCTAACCCGGATGAACTGAACCTTTCTAAAGAGGCAATCGATTTCATCCGATTGTCTATTAGTGATAGTGTACGAGATGGTCAAGCTCGAGCTGTAGAGTTGGCCACGGCTGCATTGACTCCACAATTGTGGCGTTTAGAGGAGCAACTTGCCACTTTGATTGAGTCATCTCAAGGAAGTCATAAGGCTACCCCTCCAATAGAGCTTACATGTGATCCAAATCAAGCCTCAGTTAGCGATAAAGGCAAGCAACAAAGATCAAAACCCCCCGACTCATTATTCCCCCACGGCAGGCCGAGGGAGAGGACGAGGCTTTGGGACGAGGACTCCAACGGTTACTCATCAACAATTCTATAATCAGCCAGCAAACCAGTATCCTCAAGCCACTCATCATCAACAACAACATTACAACAATCCTTATGATGATGTGACTTATGGCTACACCGGGGAAGAAAGGCGCCCATGGCATCCTCCCCTTGATGATTTCTACAACCAAGCTAAGGTGGTAGAGGATATTCCACCAGCTTATGGAGTACAAAGGCCGAACAACAACAACACCGCTAACCAAATCGTCAATCAGATTGGTAAGCGTGATATAAAGATCAAGACAGAGCCATTCAGTGGAGAGCTCAATCCAGAGAAGTATCTAGAGTGGGAGCAAGCTACAAACGTCAGTCTAGATCACATGGGCTATGAAGAATGAGAGAAAGTTGTTGTTGTTGTTATCCACTTTGTTGGGACCGCTAGAAATTGGTGGTTCAGAATGAAGGAGGATCGAATTAGAAAGGCCTTACCACTTAATGAAACTTGGGGCCAGCTGAAGTTTGTAATGAGGAAGAAATATGTGCCTGAAGAGCATACCGAGCACATGAGATTGAAAGTTGCCACATGCAAACAAGGTACCAAGTCTCCAACCGAGTACTTCAATGAGCTAGAGGATTTGAGCTTCAAAGCGGGAATTCTTCATTCCCAACGGTCTCTAAGGACCCAATTCATGGCTGGACTGAATCAAAGCATTAAAGACACATTGGAGATTCAACAAATCAAGGATCTCAATGCCTTAGTACATTCAGCCCAACTACTTTATGAGCAACAACAAAGGAAGAAGAAGGAAGCTTGGAATGCACCAAAAAGGTATGTTTCTAATCCTAGTTCAAATTCCAATTCTTATTCTTCTAACCCTTCTATGCAGCAAAAGGGAGCTTCTAGCTCACCTAAACCAACAGGTTTTCAAGGCCAAAGACGTCCCAACAATGGACCTCCAAATCAGCCAAGAGCACGAGATCTAGTGTGCTATAAATGTCAAGGAAGAGGTCATTATGCCAAGGATTGTCCAAATCAGAAACAAGTGCTACTCACCACCAATGGAGGATATGTGAGTGATGAAGATATACCTCCAAATCAAGTGGAGGAGGAGAGCAATGGACAAGAGGAGGAGGACGTAGAGGCCATTGAACCAGATTGCACCGAACAGCCTCTAATTTTGGTAACCATGCGTACTCTTACTTTACAAGAAACACCTAGGCTAGATCAAAGGGAAAATATTTTTCATACTAGGTGTACAGTAAAGAATCAAGTGTTATACATGATAATTGATAGTGGTAGCTGTTGTAACATTATTAATATTAAGGTAGTTGATCACTTGCAATCAAAAACCCAACCTAGGGCTACTAGTTATGGTGTAAATGGTATTAATGATTCTGATGGTCCTAACTTAGTTACTCATCAATGCTTAGTCCGTGTTTCCATAGGCAATTATGTGGATGATATCATGTGTGATGTGGTAAACATGGAATGCACTCATATCTTGTTAGGTAGATCATGGTTATTCGATAGGAGAGTTATATATGATGGCATGCTTAATACCTATTCGTTTAACTATGACGGGAGGAGAGTTTCTCTTCTACCACTGTCGCCCCAACAAGTTTCACAGGACCAGGTACGCAGAGACCAAGCTAGGGCACTTAGGCGTGCCAAGGAAGAGAAAGAGGAGGCTGAATCGGCGGCCAAGGTTGCGGCCCGGCGCTCGGCGCCCGACGCACCAACAAAGACTAGCAGCGTTTCCTAGTCTCCACCAGGGAATTCTGGCTCAAATTTTAGGACAACATCAAGCACGAGTGGAGCTACTGATTGCGATGAAAAACGCCCAGAAAAGTCCCTAAATCGTCAAAAGTGCCGAGCAATACTTCCAGCGGTACATCTGAGATGAAAACGGGGCTATCTCCCAAACCACTCGGGCGTTTTCCCTCAACTTTTGGGAGCAATTTAGAGACTTAGAGAGCTACAGATATGGAAAAAGAAAGCCTATAGAAAGAGCCAAAAATTGGCTTAGAAGGCAGTGTAGAAAAGCGCTCTCTAGTTACTCGGTCTAGTATTTCTTTCCCTAACTCTTTTTGCTTACTTCTTATGAGAAAAGACATACTTATTATTAGTCAAGATATTTCACATCTTCCAAAGTGTATTCAAGCTCTATTATAGGAATTTGAAGATGTGATGCCTGAAGAGTTGCCACAAGGCCTTCCACCAATTAGAGGCATTGAGCATCAAATTGATTTGGTGCCCGGCGCTTCTTTACCAAACCGTGCAGCCTATAGAGCAAGTCCAGAAGAGACCGCTGAGCTACAAAGACATGGAACAAACTTCTGGCGCATGTAGAATTTCAGTTGATGCCAAGTTGAAATGGGCTTAAGACCTCGGTTCCAACGATCTCTCTGTACATGATCCCACCAAAAACGGGCAGCTCCCACAAGACAAGTTGTTACTGCATACAACTTCTCTTGTTCAGTGTAATTATGGTACTCAAGGAAAGAGTTGGTGTCGTCTTCCCATTCAAAATACCATGTGGGGTCAGTAATCCCATAAAAAGGCTCTATTCGGTGTGGAACATATTGTTGGGACATCCTGAAACAAGCAAGAAATAGAGAGAGTAGTGTGTTCTAAAGCAAATTACAACAAGCAATACCACACCTTAATCAAGCCAAAACTTGCCTCAAAGCAATCCAATCAACTTAATTCAGTTTTTAGGTTGAATTGAGGGAGTAAATGGGTAGATATGGTGTAGATATGGTATACTAATGATAAATAAAGGAAATATGCAGCTTAAGCAAATGGCAAGTATGCAATAAGACAAGCTATGCAATTAATCACTCTATGAGCTCTAAAACACATGCAATCTCTCAATTGACTCTATGCAAGTTAATAAAGCCAAATTTATCAATCAAGGACAGAAATATGGTAGGCTAAGTGACATTTGTTTCGTCACTCTTTTTCTTCAAAGTGATTTCTACCCTAACCCTAGATCTCAGCCGAGGCTTCACCAAACCCTAACCCTCCTTGTTGTTGCTTGCCCTCCAAGTAATAACCCATATAGGAGATTTTAAGGGATTTGTTGCATGCTTTTGGTTGAATTGGTTGAGTTTGATTGCAATATAGATTAGCTTTTGTCTTCCTACAATTTTTATGAGTTTTTATTGCATGTTGCATGATCAATAGAGATTCATATTGCATTGTTGATATTTGCTAATTCTTGTCATTGCATTCCATAAATTCGACCTAGCCCTATCTTCTCTTGTTAATTTGGCTTCTAGTTGGTTTCATTGGTAGTTTAAAGTCACTTAGTTAAAAAAATCAGATTAGCCTAGTTTTCGTTTTAACCCTATTTGCATTCCTTTGCATTGCTTTGCTTGTTTCTTCATTCTAGCACAAGAGTAGATTGTGCATAAAGTCAAAAAAAAAATCAGAAAAGAAAAAAAGTGATCTACCGCAACTAGTTGTAAGCCACTTTTAATCTTAGTGACTACTTGCTTAAAAATAGTTAAGTAGAAATCACTTTGAAGAAAAAAAAGAGTGACGAAACAAAAGTCACTTAGCCTACCATATTTCTGCCCTTGCGTGATAATTTTGGCTTTATTAACTTGCATAGAGTCAATTGAGAGATTGCATGTGTTTTAGAGCTCATAAAGGGATTATTTGCATTGCTTGTCTTATTGCATACTTGCCATTTGCTTAAGGTGCATATTTTCTTTACTTATCATAGTATACCATATCTACACCATATCTAACCATTGACTCCCTCAATTCAACCCAAAAACTGAATTAAGTTGATTGGATTGCTTTGAGGCAAGTTTTGGCTTGATTAAGGTGTGGTATTGCTTGTTGTGATTTGCTTTAGAACACACTACTCTCTCTACCTTCTTGTTTGTTTCAGGAACAATGGTGGTCTCTAATGAGCCGAACTCGGCTAAACTAAATCTCACTAAGGAGGCAATCGACTTCATTAGGTTGTCCATTAATGAGAGTGTACGAGATGGTCAAGCTCGAGCTGTAGAGTTGGCCACGGCTGTAATCAATCCTCAATTGCGGCGTCTAGAGGAGCAAATTGCCACTTTGATTGAGTCATCTCAAGGAAGTCATAAGGTTGCCACTGCAATAGAGCTTACAAGTGATCCAAATCAAGCCTCAATTAGCGACAAAGGCAAGCAACAAGCAATTGATGAAGAGCATGATGTGCTTGCTAGCTACAAAGATCAAGATCCCCCGGCTCAATACTCCCCCACAGCAGGCCGAGGTAGAGGAAGAGGCATAGGATCGAGGAATCCACCGGTTACCCATCAACAATTCTTCAATCAACAAGCTAACCGGTATCCTCAAGCCACTCATCAACAACAACAACAATACAACAATCCTTTTGATGATGTGACTTATGGCTATCCCGGGGAAGAAAGGCGCCCATGGCATCCTCCCCTTGATGATTTCTATAACCAAGCTGAGGTTGTAGAAGATTTTCCACCAGCTTATGGAGTGCAAAGGCCGAACAACAACAATCATGCTAACCAACAAGTCAATCAGATTGGGAAGCGTGATATTAAGATCAAGATAGAGCCATTCAATGGAGAGCTCAATCCAGAGAAGTATCTAGAGTGGGAACAACCCACAAATCTCATTCTAGATCACATGGGCTATGAAGAATGGGAGAAAGTTGCAGTTGTTGTTATTCACTTCGTTGGGACCGCTAGAAATTGGTGGTTCAGAATGAAGGAAGATAGAATCAGAAAGGCCTTACCACCGATTGAAACTTGGGGCCAGCTGAAGTTTGTCATGAGGAAGAAGTATGTGCCCGAAGAGCATATCGAGCACATGAGGCTGAAAGTTGTTACATGCAAACAAGGTACCAAGTCTCCAACCGAGTACTTCAATGAGCTAGAGGATTTGAGCTTCAAAGCGAGAATTCATCATTCCCAATGGTCTCTAAGGACCCAATTCATGGCTGGACTGAATCAAAGCATTAAAGACACATTTGAGATTCAACAAATCAAGGATCTCAATGCCTTAGTACATTCAGCCCAACTACTCTATGAGCAACAACAAAGGAAGAAGAAGGAAGCTTGGAATGCACCAAAAAGGTATGTTTCTAATCCTAGATCAAATTCCAATTCTTATTCTTCTAACCCTTCTATGCAGCAAAAGGGAGCTTCTAGCTCACCTAAACCAACAGGTTTTCAAAGCCAAAGGCGTCCCAACAATAAACCTCCAAGCCAGCCAAGGGCACGTGATTTAGTGTGCTACAAGTGTCAAGGAAGTGGTCATTATGCCAAGGATTGTCCAAATCAAAAGCAAGTTCTTCTCACCACCAATGGAGGATATGTGAGTGATGAAGATATACCTCCAAATCAAGTGGAGGAGGAGAGCAATGGACAAGAAGAGGAGGACCTAGAGGCCATTGAACCAGATTGCACCGAACAGCCTCTAACTTTGGTAACCATGCGTACTCTTACTTTACAAGAAACACCTAGGCTAGATCAAAGGGAAAACATTTTTCATACTAGGTGTACAGTAAAGAATCAAGTGTTATGCATGATAATTGATAGTGGTAGCTGTTGTAACATTATTAATGATAAGGTAGTTGATCACTTGCAATTAAAAACCCAACCTAGGGCTACTAGTTATGGTCTAAATGGTATTAATGATTCTGATGGTCCTAACTTAGTCACTCATCAATGCTTAGTCCGTGTTTCCATAGGCAATTATGTGGATGATATCATGTGTGATGTGGTAAACATGGAATGCACTCATATCTTGTTAGGTAGACCATGGTTATTCGATAGGAGAGTTATATATGATGGCATGCTTGATACCTATTCGTTTAACTATGACGGGAGGAGAGTTTCTCTTCTACCATTGTCGCCCCAACAAGTTCTACAGGACCAAGTACGCAGAGACCAAGCTAGGGCACTTAGGCGTGCCAAGGAAGAGAAAGAAGAGGCTGAATCAGTAGCCAAGATTGCGGCCCGGCGCTCGACGCCCGACACACCAGCAAAACCTAGCGGCGTTTCCCAGTCTCCACCCGAGCGTTCTGGCTCAAATTTTAGAACAACATCAAGCACAGGTGGAGCTACTATTTGGGACGAAAAACGCCCAGAGAATGTCCCTAAATCGTCCAAAGTGCCGAGCAACAATTCCTACAGCGCACCAGAGATGAAAACGGGGCTATCTCCCAAACCACTCGAGCGTTTTATTTGGGAGCACTTCAGAGACTCAGAGAGCTACAGATCTGGAAAAAGAACGCCCACAGAAAGTGCCAAAAAGGCATAAAGGGCAGTTTAGAAAAGCGCTCTCTAGTGACTCAGTCTAGTATTTCTTTCCCTAACTCTTTTTGCTTACTCCTTACGAGGAAAGATATACTTGTTATTAGTCTAGATATTTCACATCGTCCAAAGTGTATTCAAGCTCTATTACAGGAATTTGAAGATGTGATGCCTGACGAGTTGCCACAAGGCCTTCCACCAATTAGAGGCATTGAACATCAAATTGATTTGGTGGCCGGCGCTTCTTTGCCAAACCGTGCAGCCTATAGAGCAAGTCTAGAGGAGACCGCTGAGCTTCAAAGACAAGTGCAAGATCTCATGGACAAAGGCTATGTGCGTGAATCCCTCAGCCCATGCGCGGTTCCGGTGATTTTGGTGCCAAAGAAGGATGGCACATGGAGAATGTGTGTTGATTGCAGGGCGATCAACCAAATAACAGTTAAGTACCGTCATCCCATTCCTAGATTAGATGATATGCTTGATGCATTTCATGGTGCTAATTTCTTTTCTAAGATTAACTTAAGAAGTGGGTACCATCAAATTAGGATGAGGGAAGGGGATGAATGGAAAACTGCCTTTAAAACTAAGTATGGTTTATATGAATGGTTAGTAATGCCTTTTGGATTAACTAATGCACCTAGTACTTTCATGAGGCTTATGAACCATGTTCTAAGAAGATACTTAGGAAAATTTGTTGTAGTCTACTTTGATGATATCTTAGTCTATAGCAAAACCTTGCATGAACATGTAGATCATCTTAGGGCTGTTTTGGACACTTTAAGGTTAGAAAAGCTTTATGTTAAGTTGAAAAAGTGTTCTTTTTGCTCGGAGTCTAGGAAAATTTGAGGTTGTTTATGGGCTGAATCCGAGGACTCCAGTGGATTTGACGCCTCAGCCATACAAGGGAAAAGAGAGTTTTGAAGCTGACAAGCGGGCTGAGTTTGTGAAGAAGCTACATGAGAGGACAAAGATGCACTTGGAGAGAAAATCCATGAAGTACAAGGCCCATGTTGATAAGGGTCGAAAACAGGTTATCTTTGAAGAAGGAGATCTTGTTTGGGTGCATCTAAGGAAGGAAAGGTTCCCAAATCAAAGGAAGAACAAGTTAGATCAGAGAGGAGATGGACCATTTCGTATCATCAAAAGACTCGGCCCTAATGCTTATCATGTTGACATGCCTGGTGAGTATGGTGTCCATCCGACTTTTAATGTGGCTGATCTATCTCTTTATGTGCCAGATTTTGATTCCGACGTCGAATCAGAGACGATTCGAGCTCAAGTGGAGGAGAATGATGCAGTGAAGCCTGCCATGTCTCCAACCGACGTCGATGAGTTGATTCGAGTGCCTTCTAACGGACCAATTAAAAGAAGTCGAGCTAAGAAGATTGCTCAAGGCACAACAACAATCTTGGTTCGATTGGCGGCTGTTATTGAAGAGCCAACCAAGTCAAAATGGGTCTCGTGCATTCGACATCAATTGAGCCCGGATTCAATGGATTAACTCAAGGGGGCCGAAAATCACTATTTCCTTATTTAGAAACATGTATTAGTTTGTCTCACTTTAGGGCTGAATTTAGTAAGTGACCGGGTGAGATAAATTGGTATATGGGTCAAAGTCAACCCTTTGACTTGACCATTCTAAGTAAGAGAAAATATCTTATTTATTTTAATTATAGGCATGTGTTTTTAATTTAATAATGTAAAGAAATCAGCCAATAAGCTTATGTTAGTTGGTTGATCTTCTCTCTCTTGGTTGTTAGAGATATTTTTAGTTTGTTTTAGATATTTTGAGTTTGTTAGGATATTTCCTTAAATAAATAAACCAGCCATGATTTATTTTATTTAAGGGGATCTAGATAGATATTATTATAGATATTTTATTATATCTTGGGAAGCAAGACAAGGAGGCCTAATCTATCATCCTAGGGTCGGCCACCTTGACTCCTTGTTCCCCAAGTAATAGCTTTTGTATTCTCTATTTATACTCTTGTTATTTCATTCAATAAAATCAGCTTGAAGTAAGATTAAACCCCTTTGGTTTAGTCTTGCTTTTGGGCTCCAAAAATACCAACTTGTGTTCGTGTGGCTTGCAATTTGAGAATCATCATTCGTCCAACATCAATCCGATTTCTCTCTTGTTCAAATCTGGTTTGTTAGTTTAATCAATTAGATTGTTCTAGTTGTGATTGTTAAAGATCAAACTAGTTAATCATTCGGATTTAGCGTTAGAGCCAATCCGTTTGAACTATCAAGTTGAACTAATCTATCAAATCTGATCGGTTCTTCAATTTCATCAATTCAAGTCAATTTCGTTGTTTGTGAGAAAGTTATTAACTTGTTAAGCAAATTCAGGTTTGATCGAGGTTACTGGCAAGATTGGGACTTGTGTGGGTCATATACGAGGTTTCTAAGGAGTCATCCGAGGCAATCACATATCAGTTAGTAGGGTTGTGATCGGACGGTGGTGGTGGGTGGTGCGGCTGGTGAGAGCGACACCAGGTCGTGGTGGTGGAGGGTGGTGCGAGGTGGTGGTTGGCTGAATTAGGTGGTGGTTGTGGTAAAAATTCAGGCTTGGTTCCAAAAATTCAATCTTTAGGTAAAGACGGGATTTTTGGGATCAAAAACTGAATTTAAATCAACTAGAAAGCAAATTAAGGAAAGAAATTTTTACTTGGTGAGACGCTGGATTATGATACCACTTGATATCTCGTGATATCGCTGGCTCTGATACCACTTGATACATGATTGCCCCGAAATCCTCCATAGAAACCTCGTATATGACCCACACAAGTCCCGATCTTGCCAGTAATCTCGATCCAACCTGAATTTGCTAACAAAGTTAATTCCTTGGAGAACATTTAATCGAAGTTCGAACTTGTTGATGAACAAAACTGAATTGAATGAATTGAAGAAGAACGAGTTGGATAATTGAAGAAGTCAACTTTTGATAGTTCAATTGGATTGGCTCGATCGCTAAATCTAATTGATTAACTAGAATGATC
Source organism: Fallopia convolvulus (assembly GCA_964016875.1). Taxonomy (NCBI): domain Eukaryota; kingdom Viridiplantae; phylum Streptophyta; class Magnoliopsida; order Caryophyllales; family Polygonaceae; genus Fallopia; species Fallopia convolvulus. The sequence goes on from OZ024735.1 coordinate 10,748,035, forward strand.
TTTAACAATCAATTCTAGAACAATCTTAAATTAACTAGATCAATCAAACAACGAAGGGAGTGAGAATTCGGATGTGATGATGATGGTCGATCGAAGCATTCACAAGCATAGACAACTCGAGTTTTTTTTGAGCCCAAGGACTAGATAAACCTTTCTTATTGTTTATCTAATCTCAAGCTTATCTTTATTAATGAAATATGCAAAGTATAAATAGAGAATACAAAGCTATTACCTGGGGAGCAAGGAGAGAGGTATGGCCGGCCCTAATAGAAAGATTAGGCCTCCTTGTCTTGCTTCCCAAGATATAAAAAAATATCTATCTAGATTCCCCTTAAATAAAATAAATCATGGCTGATTTATTTATTTAAGGAAAATATCCTAACAACTATAAAATATCTAAAACAAACTTAAAATATCTCTAACAACCAAAAGAGAGAAGATCAACCAACTAACATAAGCCTATTGGCTGATTTCTCTACATTATTAAAAATAGAAAACACGCCTATATTATATAAATAGAAGATATTTTCTCTTACTTAGAATGGTAAAGTCAAAGGTTGACTTGGACCCATATACCAATTTATCTCACCCGGTCACTTACTAAATTCATCCATAAAGTGAGACAAACTAATACATGTTTCTAAATAAGGAAATAGATGATTTTCGGCCCATTGACTTGATCCTCTTCCTTGGTGGTCTTTGGCGCCATTTATGAATATATGTAAGAGATAATATTGAATCCATGAAAACCTCTTTGAACTTGAACGCCCTTGACCTTGGAAAAGGTCTCGGTCTTGACCTTCTAGACATCTTCTTTTCAACTTTAATCGACATGGTCCTTTGATCGCTATCATTCTCCCCCACTTGGCTTTGAATTGTCCTCGATTCGACGTTGCATGTAAGAGTAAGAGGAGAACTATCCTGAAAAGATGGAAATACTAAAGGTACCATGGTTAATAAAGAAGGTTGTAAAACAAGCATAGTTGATGGAAGACATTGAACCATCTCTGGGGCATTAGGGCACTCTTTGACTAAAACTTCATTTGAGAGATCTTCTTCCTCCATGCTCGTTTCTTGAATGATTTCTTCAGCTGGAACCTCCTCCCTTAAACTTTCCTCATCAATATGGCTTTGAAGAACACATAGGAGGTTACTTTCTTCTTTAGAGGTCTCTTGGCTATGTGAAGTTGTAACTCCCTCTTCTTGAGTGAACATTCCTGGTTTTGGTGAGTAAGAAACTCCCAATTCCTGCAAAAAGGAGTTAGTATCTAAACCAATAGAAGAAGAGTTAGAATTGTACGTCTTTTGACTAGAATTAGACAAAGCCTCCTTCTTTCGTTGGAGTTGATAAAAATACTTCTGAGCAGCTCGAACCAAGGCATCAACATCATTGTAGTCTGTATAGCTTTCAAGATGATCTTGGAATTGAGAATTCAGTCCATCTAAGAATTGTAGACATATATACCTTGGTGATACATCAACTCCAGCAAAACACATCAATTCTTCAAGCTCCATGAAGAAGTCAAGTGGAGATCTAGAACCTTGCTTACAACTAGCCACTCTTTTCAGCCGTTCAGAATGCTCATATGGAACAAACTTCTGGCGCATGTAGAATTTCAGTTGATGCCAAGTTGAAATGGGCTTAAGACCTCGGTTCCAACGATCTCTCTGTACATGATCCCACCAAAAACGGGCAGCTCCCACAAGACAAGTTGTTACTGCATACAACTTCTCTTGTTCAGTGTAATTATGGTACTCAAGGAAAGAGTTGGTGTCGTCTTCCCATTCAAAATACCATGTGGGGTCAGTAATCCCATAAAAAGGCTCTATTCGGTGTGGAACATATTGTTGGGACATCCTGAAACAAGCAAGAAATAGAGAGAGTAGTGTGTTCTAAAGCAAATTACAACAAGCAATACCACACCTTAATCAAGCCAAAACTTGCCTCAAAGCAATCCAATCAACTTAATTCAGTTTTGGGGTTGAATTGAGGGAGTAAATGGGTAGATATGGTGTAGATATGGTATACTAATGATAAATAAAGGAAATATGCAGCTTAAGCAAATGGCAAGTATGCAATAAGACAAGCTATGCAATTAATCACTCTATGAGCTCTAAAACACATGCAATCTCTCAATTGACTCTATGCAAGTTAATAAAGCCAAATTTATCAATCAAGGACAGACATATGGTAGGCTAAGTGACTTTTGTTTCGTCACTCTTTTTCTTCAAAGTGATTTCTACCCTAACCCTAGATCTCAGCCGAGGCTTCACCAAACCCTAACCCTCCTTGTTGTTGCTTGCCCTCCAAGTAATAACCCATATAGGAGATTTTAAGGGATTTGTTGCATGCTTTTGGTTGAATTGGTTGAGTTTGATTGCAATATAGATTAGCTTTTGTCTTCCTACAATTTTTATGAGTTTTTATTGCATGTTGCATGATCAATAGAGATTCATATTGCATTGTTGATATTTGCTAATTCTTGTCATTGCATTCCATAAATTCAACCTAGCCCTATCTTCTCTTGTTAATTTGGCTTCTAGTTGGTTTCATTGGTAGTTTAAAGTCACTTAGTTAAAAAAATCAGATTAGCCTAGTTTTCGTTTTAACCCTATTTGCATTCCTTTGCATTGCTTTGCTTGTTTCTTCATTCTAGCACAAGAGTAGATTGTGCATAAAGTCAAAAAAAAAATCAGAAAAGAAAAAAAGTGATCTACCGCAACTAGTTGTAAGCCACTTTTAATCTTAGTGACTACTTGCTTAAAAATAGTTAAGTAGAAATCACTTTGAAGAAAAAAAAGAGTGACGAAACAAAAGTCACTTAGCCTACCATATTTCTGTCCTTGCGTGATAATTTTGGCTTTATTAACTTGCATAGAGTCAATTGAGAGATTGCATGTGTTTTAGAGCTCATAAAGGGATTATTTGCATTGCTTGTCTTATTGCATACTTGCCATTTGCTTAAGGTGCATATTTTCTTTACTTATCATAGTATACCATATCTACACCATATCTAACCATTGACTCCCTCAATTCAACCCAAAAACTGAATTAAGTTGATTGGATTGCTTTGAGGCAAGTTTTGGCTTGATTAAGGTGTGGTATTGCTTGTTGTGATTTGCTTTAGAACACACTACTCTCTCTACCTTCTTGTTTGTTTCAGGAACAATGGTGGTCTCTAATGAGCCGAACTCGGCTAAACTAAATCTCACTAAGGAGGCAATCGACTTCATTAGGTTGTCCATTAATGAGAGTGTACGAGATGGTCAAGCTCGAGCTGTAGAGTTGGCCACGGCTGTAATCAAGCTTGTTGTTGCAATCTGCCTTGAAACGATCAAAATCAAGTTGAGGATTTAGTGAATCAAACAAACACGAGAAGGACTAGGTTGGAAAGACAAGAAATTAAACAAAGAAGACTCGAATGCAAACAGAAACAAGAAGTATAGAAGATGAGAAGAGGACTCGATTATGAACAAGAAGGAATGGAATGACAAGGAAGAAATCAAACCTTGAGTAAGCCTTCTCTCGCCTTGATTTCCTATACCAAGAGTGTCACTCGGTGTGGTTTGTAGGACGATGATGAGGGACCATCTAGGCAGCCTCCACCGGGCGCGCCTACACTCTTTGATGGACCACTCACCCGTGCTCGAGCCAAGAAGCTACAACGTGAGATGAATGCTTTTGTGGGCTACACTATGGCTAAGGAGGCAGGAGCATGTATGGAGTCCAAAGCTAGGGCTGTGTGCGTCTTGAGCGCCGAGGGATCTTTGAGCCAAGGCTGCAGCGACGCGCACCAAACCGACGTTGCAACGGCGCGCCCCAACTCCAGCGATGCAGCGCCGCGCCCTCGCCAGCGTAGGGATGCAACGACGCGCCCCTGAGCGCTCCTGTCCGCGTGTGTGCGCGCTTGTCCGAGCATGAGCAAGCATGCGACGCCGGTCTATGTTGGGCTTATTTCTGAATTGGGCCATTTTGGGCTATTGACTATCTTTTATTTTAATTATACTTTAATTATTATTTCCTTGCAATTTCTGGACATATAAATAGTTTTTAGGTAGTTAATTTTCAGATTAGACAACTCATTTTGTAATTCCAATTCTCCTTGCAATAGAGAGAAAACGAGAGTTTTTGAGCTTTCAACGTGTGTGTGCAATTGCAGCTTGGTTTCCTTTGATTTGTGTCAATCTCATCGAAGGTTGGTGCTAATCAACAATCACAAGCCCCTTTCTCGTGCTTCAAGGTCTCGTTCCTTGTTGTGTGAGATCGTAAAGGTTGGTTTCATAATCATTCTATTAGGTTCTTGGCTGAATCAAGTCAAGGGTTTGATGGTTGTTTTATGAGGTTGTCCTTCTTGTTGTTCTTGAGTCATTTATCTCTTGTCGAGTCCCTTTTCTTTTTTTGCATTTGATTCTTGTCTTTTCGTTCATTACAAGTCGTGTTCTTCAATTGTTGAGTCTTGTTGCATTTCCATTTCTGATCATTATCTTTGTTTCCTTGTTTTGAGTCGTGAACGTCGAAGATCGGGCATCAAGCGGCTTATCCCCGCATCAAATTGGTATCAGAGCTGCGTTAACGACGTCCCATTTCAATTCCGAGTCGATCTCACCATTAGAGTCTGCAAAACACAAAAAAAATCGCAAAAAGAAGTCCTTGTGAAATCAGGTTTGGTTAATCTGATCTCGTTTAATCATTCTTGAGATTACTAACCAGGTTTGTTGCTTGTTGTAGTGGGTTGTTTCGCCCCAGCCAAACACACCCTTAAAACCGAGTAACCGCCATTCCCAATCAGTTCAGAACCACTCACGACCACCACTTCCATTCAAACTCACCACCACCCTCTCAAAATACCAGCCACATTCTATTAATTATAGGAGCAGTTGATTTATTTAAAGTCAAAATTCAGCTCCTATCCAATCTCCTAACTTTAAGGGAGATCCAAGCCAACCCCTTCTCATCCACGTTTTTATTAAGTTAGTAGGAGTTGTTAAATTAAAATTAAATCATTTTCAACCCACTCCTACTCAGCCTCCTAAAAATCAGGTTGACTTTCAAAGCTAAGCAACAAACTCATTTTCAACCATAAAACCCACACCCGCCTCCTACCTTGTAGCAGATTCACCCCAACTCCTATTCCCACCTCTCTCCAACGCCCAAGTCATCCAAATCCCTATTTTTCAGCCTTGAGACTCTTTCCACCTGCCAAGTTCAAACGTCCACTTCTATTTCATATCTTGCACATATAGTCTGCACTTTGCATTAGCATTTTATTTTGCATTTATTCGGTGAATTATTTCTGATCAAAAAAAAAAATTCAAAAAAAAAAAGAGAAGTAAAAAAAGAAGAAGAGTACATCAGAAATACATCTCGTACATATAGTTTCATTTTATACTAGTGCATAGTTTAAGTGTTATTTCATTTAGGTGCAAGCTTCCATCTTCTCTACTTCTTATCTGTGGACGCCATTGAAGCCATCTTACCTCCACAAAAGAGCCATCTACCTCGTCCTACAAACCACACCGAGTGACACTCTTGGTTTAGGAAATCAAGGCGAGAGAAGGCTTAATCAAGGTTTGATTTCTTCTTTGTCTTTCCATTCTTTTTTTTCATAATCGAGTCTTTCCTTTTCTCTACTTCTTGTTTCTGTTGGCATTCGAGTCTTCTTTGTTTACTTGTCTTTCCAACCTAGTCCTTCTCGTGTTTGTTTGATTCACTAAATCCTCAACTTGATTTTGATCATTTCAAGGCAGATTGCAACAACAAGCTCGATCACACCACCCAAGAGTGAGAGCGAGTGAAACACAAGCGAGGCGTTTATTGTTTTGACTAACATTAACCATTTGCTTGTAGTGCGTTGTTTGTGACCATGTCAAGAGACGAGAGAGGATCCCACCGATCCAGGAGCCCTGACCCGGTTCACCCCGATGTGTTCAACTTGTTGAGCTCTCTCAACAGCAACATGGCGCGCCTAAATTCGCGCATGGCTACCTTGGAGGCGCAAACACTTACGACGCCTCAACCGGGGGCCGCACCGAGCGTCGCGCCAACGGAGCACGAGCCAACCGCAGCGATGAGCCAAGGGCAAGGGCGCGCTCATGAGTCCGCGCCTACGTTCCATCCGTCCAGCATGGATCCGAACTTTGCCTCCACTTCCCATCATCAAAACAGGGAAGATAACTTGAACTCAACTCATTTCCATTCTCCCGGGATTTTTGCTCAAGGGGTTCCAATTAGCCAATTACCCTCTCCCGCTAGGGAAGGGCGAAATCGTGCTAATGATTTTCATGATTTTCAGGGACATAGGAGAGCTCCAGGCCATGAAGACCATTTTGATGTGTATGACGCCGAAGATGATGAACAATGGGAGCGCTATTCAAGGCGCGAAGACAGAGATAGGCGTCCAAGGCGGCCTAGGGAGCCCGAGCAAGATGGAGTCGGAAAAATCAAAGTGAAGATCCCAGCCTTTGAAGGAAAATGTGATCCGGATGTCTACATGGAGTGGGAGACAAAAATTGAGCAAATATGGAATTGCCATAATTTTACCGAGCACAAAAAGGTACAACTCGCCACCCTTGAATTTTCCGTTTATGCACTAATCTGGTGGGATAACTTAGTGAAGGAAAGGAGAAGAGCTCTTGAAGCACCAATAGGAACTTGGGAGCAAATGAAGGCCCTCATGAGGAGGCGTTTCATTCCCCAACATTATGCACGTGAGCTGCGTCAAAGATTGGCGAATCTCAAGCAAGGCTCCATGAGTGCCGAGGAGGCCTACAATGCCATGCAAGTGGCAATGGTAAGGGCCAATGTGGTCGAGGATGAAGAGTCCACAATGGCACGATTCCTTCGAGTTTTACATCCTTCTTTAGCTAATGAGGTCGATTTATATCCATATACTACTATAACTTGTTTGTTACATTTAGCTATGAAGGTTGAGAAAAAGAACAAGGCACGAATTCTAGGAGGCCGAGGTACGAGTAACCAGCCCAACTCATGGAGAAACAACCGTGGCCAGAACATGCCTTATGGAAAGGAAGGCGCGCCTACAAAGGAAAGAGGAAGCACCGCCGACGCCTATGGAGATCAAGCTGGCCGAACCAAGCCTTCCGCGGGCACCGCGCCATCCTACAACAAGGGCACCAATGGTGGAGCTTCGGCAGCTCCTAAGGGTAGTACCTCTAACCCTTCCTCTAGAGCTAGGGATATTGTGTGTTTTAAGTGCCAAGGTAGAGTGCACATGATGAAAGATTGCCTTAACAAGAAGACACTTTTAATCAATCATTTAGGCCAATATGAATCTGAGGAAGAAATTGATGATGTGCATGAAAATGAGCCTAATAATGATGATTTGCATGATAATGAAGATGAGATCGAGTATGAATCAGGGGAGTCTTTAATTGCTAGACGTAACATGCATATAAAACCAGCCCCTTGTGAAGATAATCAACGTGAGAATCTATTCCATACTCGATGCTTAATTAAGGGTAAAGTTTGCAACATGATAATAGATAGTGGTAGTTGTTGTAACATTGCTAGTCTAGACATGGTACAAAAACTTCAATTATCTATGACTCAATACCCTAGACCCTATAAATTGCATTGGATGAATGATTGTGGAGAACTTAAAGTGAACAAGCAGGCGCATGTTTCTATTAAATTAGGGCATTACGAGGATGTTGTTCTTTGTGATGTTGTTCCTATGCAGGCTTGTCACATTTTACTAGGACGTCCATGGCAATATGATAGGTAGGTCACACATGATGGATTCACCAACCGGAACACCTTCACCCACAACGGCCAAACCATAGTGCTCAAACCCATGACGCCTACGCAGGTGGCCGAGGAGTTCGACAAGAAGAAGGTGAGTAAGGTAAGTGGAGATGGTGAGGGAAAGAAGGGGACAGCTCAGGGTAAGACGAGCTCACATAACAATCTCCCACCCTCCAGCGCGCTTTTGGCTTCCAAGCGGGAGCTAGAGGCCGAGTATTTGGATGGGCAAACAACGCTCATGCTTTTGTGCAAGGAGCTGAGCTTGTTGAATGAGGAACTTAGAGCCTCTTTGCCCCCACAAATTTTGGGGCTCATTGAGGAATACAAGGACGTGTTTCCCGATGAGATATCGGCTGGCTTACCTCCAATTAGAGGAATCGAGCATCAAATTGATCTCATTCCCAGAGTCTCTTTGCCTAATAGGCCAGCCTATCGTATGAACCCCAAAGAGACTCAAGAAGTCCAATCCCAAGTCCAAGAGTTATTGGATAAGGGATACATTAGGGAAAGTTTAAGCCCTTGTGCTGTACCGGTGTTGCTAGTGCCTAAGAAAGACAACACATGGCGTATGTGTGTCGATTGTAGGGCTATTAACAACAAAGTATAGGCACCTCATCCCTCGTCTAGACGACATGCTAGATGAATTGCATGGAGCCACTATCTTTTCAAAGATAGATTTAAAAAGTGGCTACCATCAAATAAGGATGAAGGAGGGGACGAATGGAAAACAGCCTTCAAGACCAAGTTCGGCCTCTATGAATGGCTTGTTATGCCATTCGGGCTTACAAACGCCCCAAGTACTTTCATGCGCCTAATGAATCATGTGCTTAGAAACTTCATAGGGAAATTTGTTGTTGTTTATTTTGATGATATTCCAATTTATAGCAAATCCCTAGAAACGCATGAAGACCATTTGAGGGAAGTACTCTCTACACTTAGATTAGAGCACTTGTATGCCAATTTGAAGAAATGTGAATTGTGCACTAATCAGGTCACTTTTCTTGGTTTTGTAGTGAGCTCCAAGGGACTACAAGTAGACGAAGCCAAGATAAGGGCAATTCAAGAGTGGCCAACGGCTACCACCATTGGCCAAATCAGGAGCTTCCACGGACTTGCTAGCTTCTATAGGCGATTCGTGAGGGATTTCAGCACCATTGCTGCCCCCTTGACCGAAATCACTAAGAAGAGGAGTGAGTTCAAGTGGGAGAAGGCACAAGAAAGGGCATTCAACGCCCTAAAGGAAAGATTGACGCAGGCCCCATTGCTAGCCTTGCCCGACTTCACTCGGCCTTTCGAAGTGGAGTGTGATGCGAGTGGCATTGGAATTGGAGGCGTTCTCATGCAAGAAGGTAAGCCTATTGCCTTCTTTTCTAAAAAATTGAAAGGTGCATGTTCAAACTACTCGACTTATGATAAAGAGTTATATGCTTTGTTTCGAGTGTTAAAAACATGGCAACATTATCTTTGGCCTAGCGAATTTGTCTTGAAAACTGACCATGAATCTTTAAAACATTTCAAGAGTCAAGATAAATTGGATAGAAGGCATGGTAGGTGGATGGAATTTATTGAGACATTTCCATATGTCATAAAATATAAAAAGGGAAAGGATAATGTAGTAGCCGATGCCTTGTCTCGTCGCCATGCTTTGCTTGTCTCATTAGATTCTAGAGTGTTAGGATTTACTTACATTCGTGAATTATATGAGCATGATATTGATTTTGGTGATGCTTTTAAGTGCTGCATGCAAAAAGGCTCGGATGAGAAATATTACATTCATGATGGATTTTTATTTAGAGTAGATAAAGTTTGTATTCCTCGTTGCTCTTTGCGTTTATTGTTGGTTGAGGAAGCCCATAAGGGCGGCCTAATGGGACATTTTGGGAGGGCTAAAACTTATCATACTCTTAGGGCTCATTTTTATTGGCCACACATGCTTAGAGACGTTGAAAATGTAGTTAAGCGTTGTGTTGATTGTTTAAGAGCCAAATCTAGGTTGATGCCACATGGACTTTACACCCCTTTGCCTACGCCTACAACCCCTTGGGAGGATTTATCCATGGACTTTATAGTAGGGTTGCCTAGGACTAAGAAGGGGAGGGACTCAATTATGGTGGTAGTTGACCGATTCTCAAAAATGGCACACTTTGTGTCGTGCCATAAAACTGATGATGCTAGTAATGTAGCCAACTTGTTCTTTAGGGAAATAGTTAGGCTTCATGGCATACCTAAAACAATAGTGAGTGATAGGGATACCAAGTTCCTTAGCCATTTTTGGAGGACTTTATGGAATAAGTTAGGAACTAAGCTAATGTTCTCTACATCTAGCCACCCACAAACTGATGGGCAAACCGAAGTGACCAATAGGACGTTAGCTACTATCCTTAGAACCATTATTAAAAAGAATTTGAAAATGTGGGAAGAAGCTTTACCTCATGTGGAGTTTGCTTACAATCGCACTATGCACTCATCTACTAAGTTGACTCCATTTGAATGTGTTTATGGTACTAACCCACTCACCCCCTTAGATCTTACCCCATTTCCAATGAGGGAGCATGAAATTTTTGATGCAGGAAAGCACGTTGAATTTATTAAGGAGCTGCATGCTCGAACCAAGACTCGGTTGGAGCAAAAGGCCGAGTACAATGCAAGGCGCGCCAACCATGGGCGGCGCCGCGTGATTTTCCAGCCCGGCGATTTGGTATGGGCGCATCTAAGGAAGGAGCGGTTTTCGGAGCTAAGGAAGAACAAGCTGTCTCCAAGAGGCGATGGACCTTTCAAGGTGCTTCAACGGATTGGAGACAACGCTTACAAGTTAGAGCTGCCCGCGGATTATGGTGTGAGCGCCACCTTCAATGTCGCTGATCTTACGCCGTACTTAGCCGTGGATGAAGAGCTGGATTCGGGGTCGAATCCTTTCCAAGAAGGGGGGTTGATGAGGGACCATCTAGGCAGCCTCCACCGGGCGCGCGTACACTCTTTGATGGACCACTCACCCGTGCTCGAGCCAAGAAGCTACAACGTGAGATGAATGCTTTTGTGGGCTACACTATGGCTAAGGAGGCAGGAGCATGTATGGAGTCCAAAGCTAGGGCGGTGTGCGTCTTGAGCGCCGAGGGATCTTTGAGCCAAGGCTGCAGCGACGCGCACCAAACCGACGTTGCAACGGCGCGCCCCAACTCCAGCGATGCAGCACCGCGCCCTCGCTAGCGTAGCGATGCAACGGCGCGCCCCTGAGCGCGCCTGCTTGCGTGTGTGCGCGCTTGTCCGAGCATGAGCAAGCATGCAACGCCGGTCTATGTTGGGCTTATTTCTGAATTGGGCCATTTTGGGCTATTGACTATCTTTTATTTTAATTAGACTTTAATTATTATTTCTTTGCAATTTCTGGACATATAAATAGTTTTTAGGTAGTTAATTTTCATATTAGACAACTCATTTTGTAATTCCAATTCTCCTTGCAATAAAGAGAAAACGAGAGCTTTTGAGCTTTCAACATGTGTGTGCAATTGCAGCTTGGTTTGCTTTGATTTGTGTCAATCTCATCGAAGGTTGGTGCTAATCAACAATCACGAGCCCCTTTCTCGTGCTTCAAGGTCTCGTTCCTTGTTGTGTGAGATCGTAAAGGTTGGTTTCATAATCATTCTATTATGTTCTTGGCTGAATCAAGTCAAGGGTTTGATAGTTGTTTTATGAGGTTGTCCTTCTTGTTGTTCTTGAGTCATTTATCTCTTGTCGAGTCCCTTTTCTGTTTTTGCATTTGATTCTTGTCTTTTCGTTCATTACAAGTCGTGTTCTTCAATTGTTGAGTCTTGTTGCATTTCCATTTCTGATCATTATCTTTGTTTCCTTGTTTTGAGTCGTGAACGTCGAAGATCGGGCATCAAGCGGCTTATCCCCGCATCAGACGAGGTAGATGGCTCTTTTGTGGAGGTAAGATGGCTTCAATGGCGTCCACAAGATAAGAAGTAGAGAAGATGAAAGCTTGCACTTAAATGAAGTAACTCTTAAACTATGCACTAGTATAAAATGCAACTATATGTACGAGATGTATTTCTGATGTACTCTTCTTCTTTTTTGAATTTCTTTTCTTTCTTTTTTTTGAGTTTCTTTTCTTTCTTTTTTTTTTATCAGAAATAATTCACTTAATAAATGCAAAATAAAATGCTAATGCAAAGTGCAGACTATATGTGCAAGATATGAATTAGAAGTGGACGTTGAGCTTGGCTGGTGGAAAGAGTCTCAAGGCTGGAAAATAGGGATATGGATGACTTGGGCGTTGGAGAGAGGTGGGGATAGGAGTTGGAGTGAATCTGCTACAAAGTAGGAGGCGGGTGTGGGTTTTATGGTTGAAAATGAGTTTGTTGCTTAACTTTGAAAGTCAACCTGATTTTTAGGAGGCTGCGTAGGAGTGGGTTGAAAATGAATTAATTTTAATTAAACAACTCCTACTAACTTAATAAAAATGTGGCTGAGAAGGGGTTGGCTTGGATCTCCCTTACAATTAGGAGATTGGGTAGGAGCTGAATTTTGACTTTAAATAAATCAACTGCTCCTATAATTAATAGAACGTGGCTGGTATTTTGAGGGGGGGGGTGAGTTTGAATGGAAGTGGTGATCGTGAGTGGCGGTTACTCGGTTTTAAGGGTGTGTTTGGCTGGGGTGAAACAAACCACTACAACAAGCAACAAACCTGGTTAGTAATCTCAAGAATGATTAAACGAGATCGGATTAACCAAACCTGATTTCACACGGACTTCTTTTGTGATTTTTTTCTGCGTTTTGCAGACTCTAATGGTGAGATCGACTCGGAATTGAAATGGGACGTCGTTAACGCAGCTCTGATACCTATTTGATGCGGGGATAAGTCGCTTGATGCCCGATATTCGACGTTCACGACTTAAACAAAGGAAGCAACGAACAATGATCAGTAATGAAATCAAAACGAAGGACTCGACAAGAACAAAGACTAAGAACGACTCGAGAACACAAACCAGACGCAACGATGAATGAAATGAAATGACTCAATAAGACTAGAAGATCAACTACTTGAGACAACTAGAAGACCCTTGTCTTGCAAAGACAAGAACCTAATCCAATGGACAAGCAATCAACCTTTACGATCTCACACAACAAGGAGCGAGACCTTGAAGCACGAGAAAGGGGCTCGTGATTGTTGACAAGCACCAACCTTTGATGAGATTGACACAAATCAAAGCAAACCAAGTTGCAATTGCACACACACGTTGAAAGCCAAAGCTCTCGTTTTCTCTCTATTGCAAGGAGAATTGGAAATACAAAATGAGTTGTCTAATCTGAAAATTAACCACCTAAAAGCTATTTATATGTCCTGAAATAATAATGGAAATAACAAATAAAAGTCTAATTAAAAGATAACTAGTGGCCCAAAATGGAAATGGCCCAATAAAACAATTCCAACAAAACCAGCGTCGCATGCTTGCTCGTGCTCGGACAGGCGCGCTCTCAGGGACGCGCCGTTGCATCACTATGCTGGAGTGGGCGCGACGCTATATCGCAGGAAATGGCGCGCGCCGTTGCAACGCCGAGTTGAGGCACGTCGCTGCAGCCATGGCTCGAAGATCCATCGGCGCTTAAACCACACACAGCCCCGACCTTGGACTCCATACTAGCTCCTGCCTCCTTAGCAATAGTGTAGCCCACAAAAGCATTCATCTCGCGTTGTAGCTTCTTGGCTCGAGCACGGGTGAGTGGTCCATCAAAGAGCGTAGGCGCGCCCGGTGGAGGCTGCCTAGATGGTCCCTCATCAAAGGCGTTCTCTTGTTGCTCTCTCCATTTGTATGCTGAGTCCTTATTTGTAAGCTCATGGAGAGGGGCTGTAATTGTGCTAAAATCACGCACAAATCTCCTGTAGAAGCCAGCCAAGCCGAGAAAAGAGCGCACCATGGTTAGTGTAGTCGGCTGGGGCCACTCCTTTATTGCCTTGATCTTGTCTTCATCTACCTTCAATCCACCTTTAGACACAACAAAACCAATAAAAATGGTAGACTCCGAGCAAAAAGAACACTTTTTCAAGTTAACATAAAGCTTTTCTAACCTTAAAGTGTCCAAAACAGCCCTAAGATGATCTACATGTTCATGCAAGGTTTTGTTATAGACTAAGATATCACCAAAGTAGACTACAACAAACTTTCCTAAGTATCTTCTTAAAACATGGTTCATAAGCCTCATGAAAGTACTAGGTGCATTAGTTAATCCAAAAGGCACTACTAACCATTCATATAAACCATAGTTAGTCTTAAAAGCAGTTTTCCTTTCATCCCCTTCCCTCATCCTAATTTGATGGTACCCACTTCTTAAGTTAATCTTAGAAAAGAAATTAGCACCATGCAATTCATCAAGCATATCTTCTAATCTAGGAATGGGATGACGGTACTTAACTGTTATTTGGTTGATCGCCCTGCAATCAACACACATTCTCCAAGTGCCATCCTTCTTTGGCACCAAAATCACCAGAACCGCGCATGGGCTAAGAGATTCACACACATAGCCTTTGTCCATGAGATCTTGCACTTGTCTTTGAAGCTCAGCGGTCTCCTCTGGACTTGCTCTATAGGCTGCACGGTTTGGTAAAGAAGCATCGGGCACCAAATCAATTTGATACTATCCTTATTCTTTATGCTTATGCCTAGATTTCTTTAAAGTTCACTTGTTTTTTCTCCTTTTTCCTTTAAAACGACTTGGTTTCTAACATTGCACACCAAGTGTTCGATGATATGTCTATGTAAATGTCACTCCTAAATGTTGCATTTGGTTTCTAGGTTCGAATTTATGCTTTTATTCGATCGGTCTTGATTTCGTAGTGCAGAATGTGCTTATTAGCTTCATACTATCCTCATTCTTTATGCTTATGCCTAGATGTCTTTAAAGTTCACTTGTTTTTTCTCATTTTGCCTTGAAAATGACTTGTGATCAAACATTGCACGCAAAGTGTTCGATGAAATGTCCATGTAAATGTCACTCCTAAATGTGGCATTCGGTTTCTAGGTTTGAATATGCTCTTATTCAATCGGTCTTAACTTTGTAGTGCAGAATGTGCTTATTGGCTTGATACTATCCTCATTCTTTATGCTTATGCCTATATGTTTTTAAAGTTCACTTGTTTTTTCTCCTTTTGCCTTTAAAATGACTTGGTTTCTAACATTGCACGCCATGTGTTCGATGATATGTCCATGTAAATGTCACTCCTAAATGTGGCATTCGGTTTCTAGGTTCGAATTTATGCTTTTATTCGATCGGTCTTGATTTCGTAGTGCAGAATGTGCTTATTGGCTTCATACTATCCTCATTCTTTTTGCTTATGCCTAGATGTGATGCGGGGATAAACCGCTTGATGCCCGATCTTCGACGTTCACGACTCAAACAAAGGAAACAAAGAACAATGATCATAAATGAAATCAAACGAATGACTCGACACAAACAAAAGCAATGAAAGACTCAAGGACACATATCAAACGCAACAATAAATGAAGGGAAATGACTCAAAAAGGACTAGAAGATCAACTACTTGAGACAACTAGAAGAACCTTGTCTTGAAAAGACAAGAACCTAATCGAATGGACAAGCAACCAACCTTTACGATCTCACACACCAAGGATGAACCTTGTAGCACGAGAAAGGGGCTTGTGATTGTTGACAAGCACCAATCTTCGATGAGATTGACACAAATCAAAGCAAACCAAGCTGCAATTGCACACACACACGTTGAAAGCTCAAAAGCTCTCGTTTTCTCTCTATTGCAAGGAGAATTGGAATTACAAATGAGTTGTCTCAACTGAAAAATAACCACCTAGAACTATTTATATGTCTTGACTGATGCAGTGAAGCCTACCATGTCTTCAACAGACGTAGTTGAGTTGATTCGAGTGCCTTCTGATGGACCAATTACAAGAAGTCGAGCTAAGAAAATTGCTCAAGGCACAACAACAATCTTGGTTCGATTGGCAGCTGTTCTTGAAGAGCCTAGCAAGACAAAGTGGGTCTCGTGCATTCGACATCAATTGAGCCCGGATTCCATGGACTGATTCAAGAGGGCCGAAATTCACCTGTTTCTTTATTTAGAAACATATATTAGTTTGTCTCACTTTGGGGCTGAATTTAGTAGGTGACCGGGTGAGATAAATTGGTATATGGGTCAAAGTCAACCCCTTGACTTGACCATTCTAAATTAAGAAAATATCTCTATTATATTTATTATTATACGCGTGTTTTCTATTTTTAATAATGTAGGGAAATCAGCCAATAGGCTTATGTTAGTTGGTTGATCTTCTCTCTCTTGGTTGTTAGAGATATTTTTAGTTTGTTAGAGATATTTTGAGTTTGTTAGGATATTTCTTTAAATAAATAAATCAGCCATGATTTATCTTATTTAAGGGGATTTAGATAGATATTATTTTAGATATTTTATTATATCTTGGAAAGCAAGAAAGAGACACATCTACCCCTACTAGGGCCGGCCATGCTCCCTTGCTTGCTCCCCAAGCAATAGCTTTGTATCTCTATTTATACTTTGCAAGTCCATTAATGAAAAAATCAGCTTGACAGAGATTAAACCCAAATTGGTTTAATCTATCTCTTGAGCCAAAAATAACGACTTGTGTTGCTTGCAATTGTCATTCGAGATTCATCATCAGCGCCGATCATCATCATAAACCGAATTCATTCTCAATATCGTCTCTTTTGTTTGTGTGATTTGATTCATTGACTTGTTCAATAGAGATTGTTCTAGAATTGATTGTTAAAGATCTTTCTAGTTAATCAATCAGATTTAGCGATCGAGCCAATCTGATTGAACTATCAAAATTGAACCTTTCAATTGTCAAACTCGAGTTCTCTTCAATTCATTCAATTCAGTTTCGTGTTACTTGTGCCACAAGGAATTCTAAAGTTGAAAGCTTTTGTAGGATTGAAGTTATTTGCTGGCAAAATCGGGACTTGTGTGGGTCATATACGAGGTTTCTACGGAGGATTCCGGGGCAATCACGTATCAAGTGGTATCATACTCCAGCGTCTCGCCAAGTAATTGTATCTTTCCTTAATTTGCTTTCTAGTTAATTTAATTCAGTTTTTTATCCCAAAAATCCCGCCTTTACCCAAAAATTAAATTTTTGAGACCAAAGCTAGAATTTTTAACCCACCACCACAGCTCTGCCACCCCACCACCACGCACCACCACCTAGCCACCCACCTGGTGTCGCTCTCACCAGCCGCACCAACAACCACCACCAGCCGAAACCAACGCCACCAACCCCACCCCATTCGGCCTACCTTAAACCCTAGATCGCCCTCCCTAAGTCTCGAAACCCTAACCCTAATTTTCAAGATAACCCTAACCCTAACCCTAGTTGTTCGAAACCCTAATCCAAACCCTAGACCGAACCCTACCAGCCACCAAACCCTAGAGCCGAACCCTAACCCCCAAACCCTAATCCAGCCGAGACCATCTCAAACCCTAATCTCTTATTTTCCTTGCCCTCCAAGAAATCACCCAATTAGGAGATTTTTAAGGGATTTGTTGCATGCTTTTGGTTGAATTGGTTGAGTTTGGTTGCAATATAGATTAGCAATTGTCTTCCTACAATTTTTATGAGTTTTTATTGCATGTTGCATGATCAATAGAGATTCATATTGCATTGTTGATATTTGCTAAATTTTGTCATTGCATTCCAGAATTTCGACCTAGCCCTATTTGCTGATTTTTACTATTGCATCCATCAATTTCGACCTAGCCCTATCTTCTTTTGTTAATTTGGTTTCTAGTTGGTTTCATTGGTAGTTTAAAGTCACTTAGATAAAAAAATCAGTTAGCTTTCGTTTTTTCCCTTGCATTTAATTGTTGTATTGCTGTGCTTGTTTCTCAATTCTAGCGCAAGAGTAGATTGTGCATAAAGTCAAAAAAAATCAGAAAAGAAAAGTGATCTACCCCAGATAGTTTTAAGCCACTTTCAAGCCTAGTGACTGCTTGCTTAAGAATAGTTAAGTAGAAATCACTTTGAAGAAAAAGAGTGACGAAACAAAAGTCACTTTAGCCTACCATATTTCTGTCCTTGCATGCTTAAATTTGGCTTTATTAACTTGCATAGAGTCAATTGAGAGATTGCATGTGTTTTGAAGCTCATAGAGAGATTATTTGCATTGTTTGTCTTATTGCATACTTGCCATTTGCTTAAGCTGCATATTTTCTTTATTTATCATTAGTATACCATATCTACACCATATCTACCTATTTACTTCCTCAATTCAACCCAAAAAATGAATTAAGTTGATTGGATTGCTTTGAGGCATGTTTTGGCTTGATTAAGGTGTGGTATTGCTTGTTTTGATTTGCTTTAGAACACACTACTCTCTCTACTTTCTTGCTTATTTCAGGAACAATGGTGATCCCTACTGAGCCTAACCCGACTGAACTGAATCTTACTAAGGAGGTAATTGATTTCATTAGGTTGTACATTAGTGATCGTGTACGAGATGGCTAGGCTCGAGCTGTAGAGTTGGCCACGGTATCCTCCCCTTGATGATTTCTACAACCAAGCTGAGGTTGTAGAGGATATTCCACCAGCTTATGGAGTACAAAGGCCGAACAACAACAACAGTGCTAACCAAACTGTCAATCAGATTGGTAAGCGTGATATAAAGATCAAGATAGAGCCATTCAGTGGAGAGCTTAATCCATAGAAATATCTAGCGTGGGAACAAGCTACAAACTTCATTCTAGATCACATGGCTATGAAGAATGGGAGAAAGTTGATGTTGTTGTTATCCACTTTGTTGGGACCGCTAGAAATTGGTGGTTCAGAATGAAGGAGGATCGAATTAGAAAGGCCTTACCACCAATTGAAACTTGGGGCCAGCTGAAGTTTGTAATGAGGAAGAAATATGTGCCTGAAGAGCATACCGAGCACATGAGATTGAAAGTTGCCACATGCAAACAAGGCACCAAGTCTCCAACTGAGTACTTCAATGAGCTAGAGGATTTGAGATTCAAAGTAGGAATTCATCATTCCCAACGGTCTCTAAGGACCCAATTCATGGCTGGACTGAATCAAAGCATCAAAGAAACATTGGAGATTCAACAAATCAAGGATCTCAATGCCTTAGTACATTCAGCCCAACTACTTTATGAGCAACAACAAAGGAAGAAGAAGGAAGCTTGGAATGCTCCAAAAAGGTATGTTCCTAATTCTAGTGCTAATTCCAATTCTTATTCTTCTAACCCTTCTTTGCAGCAAAAGGGAGCTTCTAGCTCACCTAAACCCACAGGTTTTCAAGGCCAAAGGCGTCCCACTAATGCACCTCCAAATCAGCCAAGAGCATGAGATCTAGTGTGCTATAAATGTCAAGGAAGAGGTCATTATGCCAAGGATTGTCCAAATCAGAAACAAGTGTTACTTCACCACCAATGGAGGCTATGTGAGTGATGAAGATATACCTCCAAATCAAGTGGAGGAGGAGAGCAATGGACAAGAAGAGGAGGACGTGGAGGCCATTGAACTAAATTGCACCGAACAACCTCTAACTTTGGTAACAATGCGTACTCTTACTTTACAAGAAACACCTAGGCTAGATCAAAGGGAAAATATTTTTCATACTAGGTTTACTGTGAAGAATAAAGTGTTATGCATGATAGTTGATAGTGGTAGCTGCTGTAACATTATTAATGCTAAGGTAGTTGATCACTTGCAATTAAAAACCCAACCTAGGGCTACTAGTTATGGTATAAATGGTATTAATGATTCAGATGGTCCTAACTTAGTTACTCATCAATGCTTAGTCTGTGTTTCCATAGGCAATTATGTGGATGATATCATGTGTGATGTGGTCTACATGGAATGCACTCATATCTTGCTAGGTAGACCATGGTTATTCAATAGGAGAGTTATATATGATGGAATGCTTAATACCTATTCGTTTAACTATGACGGGAGGAGAGTTTCTCTTCTACCATTGTCGCCCCAACAAGTCTTACAGGACCAGGTACGCAGAGACCAAGCTAGGGCACTTAAGTGTGCCAAGGAAGAGAAAGAAGAGGCTGAATCGGCGGCCAAGGCAGCGGCGCGCCAATCGGCGCCCGACGCACCTACAAAGACAAGCGGCGTTTTCTAGTCTCCACCAGGGCGTTATGGCTCAAATTTTAGGACAACATCAAGCACAGGTGGAGCTACTGTTTGGGACGAAAAACGCCGAGCAAAGTGACCAAATTCGTCCAAAGTGTCGAGCAACACTTCCAGCAGTGCAGCTGAGACGAAAACGGGGCTATCTCCCAAACCACTCGAGCGTTTTGGCACAACTTTTGGGAGCAATTCAGAGACTCAGAGAGCTACAGATCTGGAAAAAGAACGCCTACAGAAAGAGCCAAAAATCGGCTTAAAAGGCAGTGTAGAAAAGCGCTCTCTAGTTTCTCAGTCTAGTGTTTCATTCCCTAACTCTTTTTGCTTACTTCTTATGAGGAAAGAGATACTTATTATTAGTCAAGATATTTCACATCTTCCAAAGTGTATTCAGGATCTATTACAGGAATTTGAAGATGTGATGCCTGAAGAGTTGCCACAAGGCCTTCCACTAGTTAGAGGCATTGAGCATCAAATTGATTTGGTGCCCAACCCTTCTTTACCAAACCGTGCAACCTATAGAGCAAGTCCAGAGGAGACCGCTGAGCTTCAAAGACAAGTGCAAGATCTCATGGACAAAGGCTATGTGCGTGAATCCCTCAGCCCATGCGCGATTCCGGTGATTTTGGTGCCAAAGAAGGATGACACTTGGAGAATGTGTGTTGATTGCAGGGCGATCAACCAAATAACAGTTAAGTACCATCATCCCTAATACTAATCAAGGTTGGATCCAAGCGAATGATTCGTTGAAGACGAATGGAGGCCAAAAACCAAGACCTTTACTAAGGTCCCGAGCATTTAAGTTCAAGAAGGTTTTCATGGAATTGATACTATCTCTTCAAAATATCCATCCATGGCGTCCAAGGCCAGCAAGGAAGAGAATCAAGTCACAAAAGTTCGGAAAGTAAGAAGTCCGTCAAATGGAAACCAGTGCTCAGTAAACTGGTCATAACTTGGGCTAGAAAATTCATATCAAGTCCGATAAGTACTCGTTGGAAAGATCATTAAACATTCTACAACTTTGTAGTTTACATCAAATCCATAATCCAAAAGAAAAGGACCGAAACATGGATTTTACTGAGAGCTGTTCAAGTCTTACGGGAATCTTATCTTTAGTTTGAATTTCTATCTTTAATTATTTTATTAAGGACGATTTTTATTATTTATGTTAAGAGGATTTCGACCATAGGCTGATGTTAGTGGTTGATTATTCTCTCTCCTATGTTTTTATTATCTTTTAGATATTTTGAGTTTGTTAGCATATTTTCTTAAATAAATAAATCAACCATGATTTATTTTATTTAAGGAAATCTAGATAGATATAGTTATAGATATTTTATTATATCTTTGGAAGCAAGACATGGGTTACTTGCTCTCCAAGGATTAGCTTTTGTATTCTCTATTTATACTTTGCAATTTCATTAATAAAAATCAGCTTGAGAGAGATTAAACCCAAATTGGTTTAATCTATCTCTTGTGCCAAAATAAGACTCGTGTTTATGCTTGCGTTGATCGATCATCATCTCATCCATTCCAACCGAATTCTCTCTTTGTTCTTCGTGATTCAAATCAGTTTCTTCATTCAAATTGATCAATTGATTAGTTCTAGTTTTGATTGTTAAAGATCAATCTAGTTTATCAATTGGATTTAGCGTTAGAACCAATCCAATTGAACTATCCCTTTTGATTCAATCTTAAGTGTTCGAACCAGATTTGTGTCCATTCAATTTCGAGTTCTTCATTACTTGCGCCACAAGGAATTCTAAAGTTGAGAGCTTTTGTAGGATTGAAGTTATTTGCTGGCAAGATCGGGATCGTGTGGGTCATATACGAGGTTTCTACGAAGGATTCCGGGCAATCACGTATCAAACCCATCCCTAGATTAGATGATATGCTTGATGAATTGCATGGTGCTAATTTCTCTTCTAAGATTGATTTAAGAAGTGGGTACCATCAAATTAGGATGTGGGAAGGGGATTAATGGAAAACTGCCTTTAAAACTAAGTATGGTTTATATGAATGGTTAGTAATGCCTTTTGGATTAACTAATGCACCTAGTACTTTCATGAGGCTTATGAACCATGTTCTAAGAAGATACTTAGGTAAATTTGTTGTACTCTACTTGGATGATATCTTAGTCTATAGCAAAACCTTGCATGAACATGTAGACCATCTTAGGGCTGTTTTGGACACTTTAAGGTTAAAAAAGCTTTATGTTAATTTGAAAAAGTGTTCTTTTTGCTCGGAGTCTACCATTTTTCTTGGTTTTGTTGTGTCTAAAGGTGGATTGAAGGTAGATGAAGACAAGATCAAGGCAATCAAGGAGTGTGATACGTGATTGCCCCGGAATTCTCCGTAGAAACCTCGTATATGACCCACACAAGTCCCGATCTTGCCAGTAACGAATGATCCAATCTGAATTTGCTTTAAAGTTAGTAACTTCTCAACAACAATGAAACCAAATTGAATTGATTGATTTGAAGAACCGATCTGAAATTATAGATATAATCAACTTTGATAGTTCAAACGGATTGGCTCTAACGCTAAATCCGATTGATTAACTAGTTTGATCTTTAATAATCAAAACTAGAACAATCTAATTGATCACACAATAAATTAGATTCGAAACAAGAGAGAAGAGATCGAAGTTGAATGGATGATGATCGAATGAGGATGATGATGTCGAACTCTCCAATGCTGAAATTGCAATCACACGTGTGTTTATTTTTGGCCCAAGAGATAGATTAAACCAATTTGGGTTTAATCTCTCTCAAGCTGATTTTATTGAATGAAATAACAAGAGTATACATAGAGAATACAAAGCTATTACTTAAGGAGCAAGGAGGAGCATATGACCGACCCTAGCAAGATAGAATAAGCCTCCTTGTCTTGCTTCCCAAGAATAATCCACTGCAGTAGAGTTGGTTATCAAGTGTGGTAATCCCACCTTGATAAAGGGAGGTCAGGGGATCAAATCCCCCCACCAACATCCTGCAGGATAAAAGGTGTACCACCTCCTGCAGGTTGGGGTGCATGGGCTGCAGCCCATGGCTTGTGATTGAGCGCCACCAGTCAGATCGCCGACGTGAGGCAGGCTGGAGGCTGGCCCACTGGTCAGAACGCCGACTCGAGGCAGACCGGGAAGGTGGGTTTAGGTGGGCTTGATCACTTTTATGATGTGATCAAGCCCACCTGAACCCACCTTCCCGGTCTGCCTCGAGTCGGCGTTCTGATCAGTGGGCCAGCCTCCAGCCTGCCTCACGTCGGCGATCTAACTGGTGGTGCTCAATCACAAGCCATGGGCTGCAGCCCATGCACCCCAACCTGCAGGAGGTGGTACACCTTTTATCCTGCAGGATGTTGGAGGGGGGATTTGATCCCCTGACCTCCCTTTATCAAGGTGGGATTGCCACACTTGATAACCAACTCTACTGTTCTTGATGGCCGGATCGATGGAAGGGATGATAGTGCAAAGAGATCGCCACGAGAATCCAACGAATTCCGACAACAAACACCACGCAACTGACCCATATTCAACTAGATGGATCTTCCTCGTCCGTACTCGGAATTGAGTGATTCCAATTCGATAAGTTATATCTCTGAGTCTAGTGTAATCTCTCAAAATTTCAGACCTAGATGATGAGTGGATTGAAAGATATGTCTATTTTACTGAGGGGGTGCAGAAACCACCGAGATTGATGATGGATCGAAATGGGAAGAACAAGGGGATATGGATGCTTGACAACTTGGATATGACTCACCAAGCTCTCAAACAAACTAGGATGCCCGAGATTGTCGGATATTACTCACCAACAACTTGAACAACGAGAATTGAACGAACGAAAAAAAAGAACAAGTACTTGAATTGAAAGATGCAAGGAAAGTAAGCAACAAGGTTTTTCGTCCAATCTCTAAGGGAGAAAGGAGGCCAACAACAAGCCTTATAACCCTAAAGCCACGCCTCTCTCAACTCAGCCACCCTCACTTCTCTCTAATTACATAAAACACCCTTAAATTTCAATAAATTCAACTAAAAAACTATTAACAAAACATAAGTCAAGTTTTAGCACTAGTCGAACCAATAGTCACAAGAACACTCCAAGCTTCACCGTCATTAGCCATCGGAAACTTATGATCCATGAGCTCCTCCTTGATTTTGTCTAGTATTACCTTAGCTAGTGCTCGTGTGATGCGCCCAAGATAGGGCATGGCTCCTTGTCTCGGCTTCTTAGCGCCTCGAACATCGTCTTTGGTTGCTTGTCCAAGTATTGGCTCCCCTTTATCGTGCACATTGGGCTTGTCTTTAGGGATGGAATCTTTACTCAAATCTTGGGGTCATGACTCGGTAGATGGAATCACATCAAAGATATAATAAAATATCTATAATATTATCTATCTAGATCCCCTTAATTAAATAAATCATGGCTGACTTATTTAATTAAGGAAATATCTCTAACAAACTAAAAATATCCAAAACAAACTAAAAATATCTCTAACAACCAAAAGAGAGAATATCAACCAACTAACATAAGCCTATTGGTTGATTTCTCTACATTATTTAAAAGCAAAAACACGCCTATAATAAAATAATAAAAGATATTTTCTCTTAATTAGAATGGTCAAGTCAAAGGGTTGACTTTGACCCATGTACCAATTTATCTCACCCGGTCACTTACTAAATTCAGCCATAAAGTGAGACAAACTAATACATGTTTCTAAATAAGGAAATAGGTGAATTTCGGCTCTCTTGAATCAATCCATGGAATCCGGGCTCAATTGATGTCGAATGCACGAGACCCACTTAGGCTTGGTTGGCTCTTCAAGAACAGCTGCCAATCGAACCAAGATTGTTGTTGTGCCTTGAGCAATATTCTTAGCTCGACTTCTTGTAATTGGTCCGTCAGAAGGCACTCGAATCAACTCATCGACGTCGGTTGGAGACATGGCAGGCTTCACTGCATCATTCTCCTCCACTTGAGCTCGAATCGTCTCTGATTCGACGTCGGAATCAAAATCTGGCACATAAAGAGATAGATCAGCCACATTAAAAGTCGGATGGACACCATACTCACTAGGCATGTCAACATGATATGCATTAGGGCCGATTCTTCTGATGATACGAAATGGTCCATCTCCTCTCTGATCTAACTTGTTCTTCCTTTGATTTGGGAACCTTTCCTTCCTTAGATGCACCCAAACAAGATCTCCTTCTTCAAAGATAACCTGTTTCCAACCCTTATCAACATGGGCCTTGTACATCATGGATTTCCTCTCCAAGTGCATCCTTGTCCTCTCATGTAGCTTCTTCACAAACTCAGCCTGCTTGTCAGCTTCAAAACTCTCCTTTCCCTTGTATGGCTGAGGCGTCAAGTCCATTGGAGTCCTCGGATTCATCCCATAAACGACCTCAAAAGGGGTCATCTTTGTAGCTAAATGGATTGACCTGTTATAAGCAAACTCCACAAAAGGCAAAACATCTTCCCAACGTTTGAGGTTAGCTTTAAGCATAGTTCTAAGTAAAACCCCTAACGTTCTATTAGTAACTTCAGTTTTCCCATCAGTTTGTGGATGACATGAGGTAGAAAATAGCAATTTAGTTCCCAACTTAGACCACAGACTCTTCCAAAAATAACTCAAAAACTTAGCATCACGATCTGAAACAATAGAACAAAGAATGCCATGCAATCTAACAACTTCTCTAAAGAACATATCAGCAACATGCACAACATCATCAGTCATGTGACAAGGAATAAAATGAGCCATTTTGGAAAAACGGTCTACCACTACAAAGATAGAGTCTCTACCCTTCCTAGTTCTAGGCAATCCTACAATAAAGTCCATAGAAATGTCCTCCCAAGGTGAACTAGGAATAGGCAAAGGCTGGTACAAACCATGGGGATTAAGTCTAGACTTAGCTTTAGCACAAACAACACAACTCTTGACAAATCTAAGTACATAATTACTCATTTTAGGCCAAAAGTAGTGTTCTTTTAATCCTTCTAAAGTCTTTTCTAAACCCCTATGTCCTCTTGATTCATGAACCTCTTTAGTTAGAAGCCTACGTATACTAGATGAAGGAATGCACAATTTACCAGCATTAAACAAGTATCCATCATCAATAAAGTAGGTATCTATTTCTCCCCTAGACATGCAATTCTTATAAATTTCAGCAAAGTGAGGATCACTAGCATACAATTCCTTAATCATTGCAAATCCAAGGATCTTAAAATCACATTGGTTCAAGAGAACATACCTGCGAAAAAGGGCGTCAACTACCACATTCTCTTTGCCTTTCTTATGCTTTACAACATAAGGGAAGGTCTCCATAAATTCAATCCATCTTGCATGTCGCCTGCTGAGTCTGGATTGGCCTTTCAAATACTTCAAGGCCTCATGATCAGAATGGATTACAAACTCTTTAGGCCACAAATAATGAGACCAAGTTTTCAAAACCCTAATTAAAGCATACAACTCTTTATCATAAGTAGGGTAATTCAACTCAGCCCCACTAAGCTTCTCACTAAAATAAGCTATGGGTTTCTTGTCTTGCAAGAGCACGCCTCCTATGCCATGTCCAGAAGCGTCCACCTCTATCTCGAATGCCTTGAAGAAGTCAGGGAGCTGGAGTACTGGGGCGTGGCATAATCTGTCCTTCAAGGTGTTGAAGGCGTTCTCTTGTTGCTCTCTCCATTTGAATGTTGAATCCTTCTTTGTAAGCTCATGGAGAGGGGCTGCAATTGTGCTAAAATCATGCACAAACCTCCTGTAGAAGCCAGCCAAGCCGAGGAAAGAGCGCACCATGGTTGGTGTAGTCGGTTGGGGCCACTCCTTGATTGCCTTGATCTTGTCTTCATCTACCTTTAGACACAACAAAACCAAGAAAAATGGTAGACTCCGAGCAAAAATAACACTTTTTCAAGTTAACATAAAGCTTTTCTAACCTTAAAGTGTCCAAAACAGCCCTAAGATGGTCTACATGTTCATGCAAGGTTTTGCTATAGACTAAGATAACATCAAAGTAGACTACAACAAATTTACCTAAGTATCTCCTCAGAACATGGTTCATAAGCCTCATGAAAGTACTAGGTGCATTAGTTAATCCAAAAGGCATTACTAACCATTCAGATAAACCATACTTAGTTTTAAAGGCAGTTTTCCATTCATCCCCTTCCCTCATCCTAATTTGATGGTACCCACTTCTTAAATTAATCTTAGAAAAGAAATTAGCACCATGCAATTCATCAAGCATATCATCTAATCTAGGAATGGGATGATGGTACTTAACTGTTATTTGGTTGATCGCCCTGCAATCAACACACATTCTCCATGTGCCATCCTTCTTTGGCACCAAAATCACCGGAACCGCGCATGGACTGAGGGATTCATGCACATAGCCTTTGTCCATGAGATCTTGCACTTGTCTTTGAAGCTCAGCGGTCTCCTCTGGACTTGCTCTATAGGCTGCACGGTTTGGTAAAGAAGCGTCGGGCACCAAATCAATTTGATGCTCAATGCCTCTAATTGGTGGAAGGCCTTGTGGCAACTCTTCATGCATCACATCTTCAAATTCCTGTAATAGAGCTTGAATACACTTTGGAAGATGTGAAATATCTTGACTAATAATAAGTATGTCTTTCCTTATAAGAAGTAAGCAAAAAGAGTTAGGGAAAGAAATACTAGACTGAGTAACTAGAGAGCGCTTTTCTACACTGCCTTTTAAGCCGATTTTTGGCTCTTTCTGTAGGCGTTCTTTTTCCAGATCTGTAGATCTCTGAGTCTCTGAATTTCTTCCAAAATTTGAGGGAAAACGCCCGAGTGGTTTAGGAGATATCCCTGTTTTCATCTCAGATGTACTGCTGGAAGTGTTGCTCGGCTCGAAACGTGGTAAATATATAGAAAAGAGTAGGGAAAGTACAAAACACACTTGACTATAGAAAAAAGTCAAGGTGGAAAAAACTACATCAATAAAGACGAATATGCAAACCCGTCAAAAATGCCCCGCGGGCCTAACAAAAACGGGTCTAAGACCCCCAACCAAACAACCCACAACCAAACAATCATAAAAAACCAATCAAAAAACTAAGTAAACGACCCTGGAATCAAGCCTAAAAGACTCACTTACCAAAAACATGACCCGACCCTAGGCCTAAGCTTGTCCATGCAGCAAGAGTTTAGGATCAGCCTGGATCTCCTAGAGGTGCATAAGAACTGGAATTCCTTAGTCCTCCATTCGATATGGGTATGGTCTCTTCAGGTGGCCTCAATCATATCTTCTGCCTTTGTTTTGTTTCAGTCCACTCTTCTCCAGCCTTGTCTTTGCCTTTCTCAAATCTAGATAATCTTGGCCTCTCCCTAACCATCTTGTGCTGTTCTAGCTTAGGGAAATTTTCATCATTTGTCTCCAAGCTCATTTGTGCTCCATTTTTCTGGATATTGTCACTATTCAGCTGAGCTTCTGGTTTTTGCTGCACATTTTTTACTCTCCATATCCTTGCCCGTGGGGCTATTTTTCTGGTGCCTTCCCGAGATATGTTATTTCCAGCCCTTCTTCCTTCAGTATCGCTTCCAATGGCTGCATTTTTGTAGGACTTGGACCCCTCAGCGGAAGCCCCTTGACTAGCCTGTGATCTAGCATGTGCATGTGGCATCCAATTCTTTCCACAAAAAGAAGTTGAGTGTCCAAAATGTTGACACTTCTCACAGAACCATGGTTTCAATTCAAACTCAACCTTATGCTTGTAGAGAGTTCCATTGTAGCTCTCTAGCACCACTTCTTTCCTTTCTAGCTCTTCTGATGTGACTTCTACTAGAATACGAGCATAAGATATTTTCATCACATCATGGGTTATTCTGTCCATACTTATAGGTTTCCCAATCATATTACCTATCACCTCAATCATATGGTTGGACTCCAGAAAGATTGGATCAATATCAATAACTTTGACCCAAACCGGAATGGATTTAAAACTTGACCAATCAACAGGCATACCGGTTTGCCATTCTTTCACAATAAGCGGACGATTCCCTTCTATTAGCCACGGTCCATTCTCAAGGACCCACATTCTATCTTCCATTGAGCTGAATTTAAACACCATCACCCCATTTTCTTTCAAGAAGAGCTTTGGTTGGGGAATTTTCCATTTTTCATTCATGAACTCCACCATTATCTCCCGCTGTACTCTGCTCCCAGCCAGCACTCCAATAAGAGTTGCACTCCATTCTGCCTCTGCCTCTACAACCTCATCCTTGGAGAATTTATAAACATCTTTGGCAATTTCTGGCAGCACTTTCAACCGAACATCCTCTGTGATTGTCCTATTTCCCAGAGCAACCTGTTTTGGAAGTCTATGCTGGTTTTCCAACCGTGTACTGTGCTGCTCAACTATTGCCCTTCCTTTAGCAAAATCAGTGTGTGTATTAAGCTGTTGTAGTAACATATCCGAGCTCATATGATTTTTATCAATTTCCGGACCATCTAACTGCTCTATCCCGATGACATCAGCTACTGTCACATTAGCACCATTTGCCTTCTGTCCAGGATCATGTGGTTGTACCAATTCCCTTTGCTGAATTGCTTGGGATAGTTGGTGTACAGCATAGCCCTCCTTAGGACGTTCCATTCCACCAGTCACCTCAGCAAGCAATTCAACTGCTTGCTCTGAATCGGCCTTGCGCAGCTCAGTTGGAGTGGAATTAGCCTGATGTGGTCTCCCATCAGATAAACACAATTCAAGTGCCTTAACCACTTTTACAGCAGCAGCACACTCACCAGGAACACACAAAACAGCAGGTTGTTCAATAGCACTAGTAGTAATAATTAAAAAAGAATTACCTTCCTTATCTGTTGTAGCTGGCTGTGATAGCGATCAAAGGACCATGTTGATTAAAGTTGAAAAGAAGGTGTCTAGAAGGTCAAGACCGAGACCTTTTCCAAGGTCAAGGGCGTTCAAGTTCAAAGAGGTTTTCATGGATTCAATATTATCTCTTACATATATTCATAAATGGCGCCAAAGACCACCAAGGAAGAGGATCAAGTCAATGGGCCGAAATTCATCTATTTCCTTATTTAGAAACATATATTAGTTTGTCTCACTTTAGGGCTGAATTTAGTAAGTGACCGGGCGAGATAAATTGGTATATGGGTCAAAGTCAGCCCTTTGACTTGACCATTCTAAGTAAGAGAAAATATCTTTTATTTATTTAAATATAGTGTGCGTTTTTAATAATGTAGAGAAATCAACTAATAGGCTTATGTTAGTTGGTTGATATTCTCTCTCTTGGTTGTTAGAGATATTTTTAGTTTGTTTTGGATATTTTATAGTTGTTAGGATATTTTCCTTAAATAAATAAATCAGCCATGATTTATTTTATTTAAGGAGAATCTAGATAGATATTTTATTATATCTTTGGAAGCAAGATAAGGGGCTTTTCTCTCTCCTAGGGCCGGCCCCCTTAGATTGCTTGCTCTCCAAGGATTAGCTTTGTATTCTCTATTTATACTCTTGTATTCTCTATTTATACTCTTATTTATACTCTTGAAGTAAGATTAAACCCCTTTGGTTTAGTCTTGCTTTTGGGCTCCAAAAATACCAACTTGTGTTCGTGTGGCTTGCAATTCGAGAATCATCATTCGTCCAACATCAATTCGATTTCTCTCTTGTTCGAATCTGGTTTGTTAGTTTAATCAATTAGATTGTTCTAGTTGTGATTGTTAAAGATCAAACTAGTTAATCATTCGGATTTAGCGTTAGAGCCAGTCCGTTTGAACTATCAAGTTGAGCTAATCTATCAAATCTGATCGGTTCTCATTCAATTAATTCAATTCCGTTTGTTACTTGTTGTGCACGATTTCTCACATTGATAAGCAAATTCAGGTTGGATGGAGATTACTGGCAAGATCGGGACTTGTGTGGGTCGTATACGAGGTTTCTAAGGAGTCATCCGAGACAATCACGTATCAAGTGGTACTCTGAGACCAGCAAGTGGTATCATAATCCAGCGTCTCGCCAAGTAAAATTTTCTTTCCTTAATTTGCTTTCTAGTTGATTTAATTCAGTTTTTGATCCCAAAAATCCCGCCTTTACCCAAAGATTGAATTTTTGAGACCATAATTGAATTTTTCTAACCTAATCCACCACAACTCCGCACCCCACCACCACGAACCACCACCACCACCCCAAACTGGTGTCGCTCGACACAACCGCACCACCCCTCACCCTTGTCCGAACCTAACCCCTCCAACCCCATCACCAAACCCTAACCCTAACCCTAGATCGCCTACCCCCACTCTCGAACCCTAACCCTAAATTACGAGAAACCCTAACCCTAATTCTCGTAAACCCTAACCCTAATTTCGGTAAACCCTAAAACCGAAACCCTCACCCACCCCCATCAAACCCTAGAAGTCGAACCCTAAATCTTTCGAACCCTAGGCAGCCGAGAACACCATACCCTAATTCCTTAGTTGATTACTTGCCCTCCAAGCAATTACCCAATTAGGAGATTTTTAAGGGATTTGTTGCATGCTTTTGGTTAAATTGGTTGAGTTTGATTGCAATATAGATTAGCTTTTGTCTTCCTACAATTTTTATGAGTTTTTATTGCATGTTGCATGATCAATAGAGATTCATATTGCATTGTTGATATTTGCTAATTTTTATCATTGCATTCCATAATTTCGACTTAGCCTTATCTTCTCTTGTTAATTTGGCTTCTAGTTGGTTTCATTGGTAGTATAAAGTCACTTAGATAAAAAAAAATCAGATTAGCATAGTTTCGTTTTTGCCCTATTTTGCATTCTTTTGCATTGCTTTGTTATTCTTCATTCTAGCACAAGAGTAGATTGTGCATAAAGACAAAAAAATAATCAGAAAAGCAAAAGTGATCTACCCCAACTAGTTTTAAGCCACTTTTAACCCTAGTGACTGCTTGCTTAAAAATAGTTACGTAGAAATCACTTTGAAGAAAAAGAGTGACGAAACAAAAGTCACTTAGCCCACCATATTTCTGTCCTTGCATGATAAATTTGGCTTTATTAACTTGCATAGAGTCAATTGAAAGATTGCATGTGTTTTAGAGCTCATAGAGGGATTATTTGCATTGCTTGTCTTATTGCATACTTGCCATTTGCTTAAGCTGCATATTTCCTTTATTTATCATTAGTATTCCATATCTACACCATATCTACCCATTTACTCCCTCAATTCAACCCAAAAACTGAATTAAGTTGATTGGATTGCTTTGAGGCAAGTTTTGGCTTGATTAAGGTGTGGTATTTCTTGTTGCGATTTGCTTTAGAACACACTACTCTCTCTACTTCTTGCTTGTTTCAGGATGTCCCAACAATATGTTCCACACCGAATAGAGCCTTTTTATTGGATTACTGACCCTACATGGTATTTTGAATGGGAAGACGACACCAATTCTTTCCTTGAGTACCATAATTACACTGAACAAGAGAAGTTGTATGCAGTAATAACATGGCATGTGGGAGCTGCACGTTTTTGGTGGGATCATGTACAGAGAGATTGTTGGAACCGAGGTCTTAAGCCCATTTCAACTTGGCATCAACTGAAATTCTACATGCGCCAGAAGTTTGTTCCATATGAGCATTCTGAACGGTTGAAAAGAGTGGCTAGTTGTAAGCAAGGTTCTAGATCTCCACTTGACTTCTTCATGGAGCTTGAAGAATTGATGTGTTTTGCTGGAGTTGATGTATCACCAAGGTATATATGTCTACAATTCTTAGATGGACTGAATTCTCAATTCCAAGATCATCTTGAAAGCTATACAGACTACAATGATGTTGATGCCTTGGTTCGAGCTGCTCAGAAGTATTTTTATCAACTCCAACGAAAGAAGGAGGCTTTGGCTAATTCTAGTCAAAAGAGGTACAATTCTAACTCTTCTTCTATTGGTTTAGATACTAACTCCTTTTTGCAGGAAATGGGAGTTTCTAACTCACCAAAACCAGGAATATCCATTCAATAAGAGATAGTTACCGCCCCACATAGCCAAGAGACCTCTAAAGAAGAAAGTGACCTCCTATGTGTTCTTCAAAGCCATATTGATGAGGAAAGTTTGAAGGAGGAGGTTCCAGCTGAAGAAATCATTCAAGAGACGAGCATGAAGGAAGACATGGATCTTTCAATTGGAGTTTTAGTCAAAGAGAGCCCTAATGCCCAAGAGATGGTTCAATGTCTTCCATCAGTTTTGCTTGTTTTACAACCTTCTTTATTAACCATGGTACCTTTAGTATTTTCATCTTTTCAGGATAGTTCTCCTCTTACTCTTACATGCAACGTCGAATCGAGGACGATTCGAAGCCAAGTGGGGGAGAATGATACCGATCAAAGGACCATGTTGATTAAAGTTGAAAAGAAGGTGTCTAGAAGGTCAAGACCGAGACCTTTTCCAAGGTCAAGGGCGTTCAAGTTCAAAGAGGTTTTCATGGATTCAATATTATCTCTTACATATATTCATAAATGGCGCCAAAGACCACCAAGGAAGAGGATCAAGTCAATGGGCCGAAATTCATCTATTTCCTTATTTAGAAACATATATTAGTTTGTCTCACTTTAGGGCTGAATTTAGTAAGTGACCGGGTGAGATAAATTAATATATGGGTCAAAGTCAACCCTTTGACTTGACCATTCTAAGTAAGAGAAAATATCTTTTATTTATTTAAATATAGTGTGCGTTTTTAATAATGTAGAGAAATCAACTAATAGGCTTATGTTAGTTGGTTGATATTCTCTCTCTTGGTTGTTAGAGATATTTTTAGTTTATTTTGGATATTTTATAGTTGTTAGGATATTTTCCTTAAATAAATAAATCATCCATGATTTATTTTATTTAAGGGGAATCTAGATAGATATTTTATTATATCTTTGGAAGCAAGATAAGGGGCTTTTCTCTCTCCTAGGGCCGGCCCCCTTAGATTGTTTGCTCTCCAAGGATTAGCTTTGTATTCTCTATTTATACTCTTGTTTTATCATTCAATAAAATCAGCTTGAAGTAAGATTAAACCCCTTTGGTTTAGTCTTGCTTTTGGGCTCCAAAAATACCAACTTGTGTTCGTGTGGCTTGCAATTCGAGAATCATCATTCATCCAACATCAATTCGATTTCTCTCTTGTTCGAATCTGGTTTGTTAGTTTAATCAATTAGATTGTTCTAGTTGTGATTGTTAAAGATCAAACTAGTTAATCATTCGGATTTAGCGTTAGAGCCAGTCCGTTTGAACTATCAAGTTGAGCTAATCTATCAAATCTGATCGGTTCTCATTCAATCAATTCAATTCCGTTTGTTACTTGTTGTGCACGATTTCTTTACATTGATAAGCAAATTCAGGTTGGATGGAGATTACTGGCAAGATCGGGACTTGTGTGGGTCGTATACGAGGTTTCTAAGGAGTCATCCGAGACAATCACGTATCAAGTGGTACTCTGAGACCAGCAAGTGGTATCATAATCCAGCGTCTCACCAAGTAAAATTTTCTTTCCTTAATTTGCTTTCTAGTTGATTTAATTCAGTTTTTGATCCCAAATATCCCGCCTTTACCCAAAGATTGAATTTTTGAGACCATAATTGAATTTTTCTTACCTAATCCACCACAACTCCGCCACCCCACCACCACGAACCACCACCATCACCCCAAACTGGTGTCGCTCGACACAACCGCACCACCCCTCACCCTTGTCCGAACCTAACCCCACCAACCCCATCACCAAACCCTAACCCTAAACCTAGATCGCCTACCCCCCACTCTCGAACCCTAACCCTAAATTACGAGAAACCCTAACCCTAATTCTCGTAAACCCTAACCCTAATTTCGGTAAACCCTAAAATCGAAACCCTCACCCACCCCCATCAAACCCTAGAAGTCGAACCCTAAACCCTAACCCTAGGTGCAGCCGAGAGCATCCCAAACCCTAATTCCCTTGAATTACTTGCCCCCCAAGCAATTAACCATCTAGGAGATTTTAAGGGATTTGTTGCATGCTTTTGGTTGAATTGGTTGAGTTTGATTGCAATATAGATTAGCTTTTGTCTTCCTACAATTTTTATGAGTTTTTATTGCATGTTGCATGATCAATAGAGATTCATATTACATTGTTGATATTTTCTAATTTTTATCATTGCATTCAATAATTTCGACTTAGCCCTATCTTCTCTTGTTAATTTGGCTTCTAGTTGGTTTCATTCGTAGTATAAAGTCACTTAGATAAAAAAAAATCAGATTAGCATAGTTTCGTTTTTGCCCTATTTTGCATTCTTTTGCATTGTTTTGTTATTCTTCATTCTAGCACAAGAGTAGATTGTGCATAAAGTCAAAAATAAAATCAGAAAAGCAAAAGTGATCTACCCCAACTAATTTTAAGCCACTTTTAACCCTAGTGACTGCTTGCTTAAAAATAGTTACGTAGAAATCACTTTGAAGAAAAAGAGTGACGAAACAAAAGTCACTTAGCCCACCATATTTCTGTCCTTGCATGATAAATTTGGCTTTATTAACTTGCATAGAGTCAATTGAGAGATAACATGTGTTTTAGAGCTGATAGAGGGATTATTTGCATTGCTTGTCTTATTGCATACTTGCCATTTGCTTAAGCTGCATATTTCCTTTATTTATCATTAGTATTCCATATCTACACCATATCCACCCATTTACTCCCTCAATTCAACCCAAAAACTGAATTAAGTTGATTGGATTGCTTTGAGGCAAGTTTTGGCTTGATTAAGGTGTGGTATTTCTTGTTGTGATTTGCTTTAGAACACACTACTCTCTCTACTTCTTGCTTGTTTCAGGATGTCCCAACAATATGTTCCACACCGAATAGAGACTTTTTATGGGATTATTGACCCTACATGATATTTTGAATGGGAAGACGACACCAACTCTTTCCTTGAGTACCATAATTACACTGAACAAGAGAAGTTGTATGCAGTAACAACTTGTCATGTGGGAGTTGCACGTTTTTGGTGGGATCATGTACAGAGAGATCGTTGGAACCGAGGTCTTAAGCCCATTTCAACTTGGCATCAACTGAAATTCTACATGCGCTAGAAGTTTGTTCCATATGTGCATTCTGAACGGTTGAAAAGAATGGCTAGTTGTAAGCAAGGTTCTAGATCTCCACTTGACTTCTTCATGGAGCTTGAAGAATTGATGTGTTTTGCTGGAGTTGATGTATCACCAAGGTATATATGTCTACAATTCATAGATGGACTGAATTCTCAATTCCAAGATCATCTTGAAAGCTATACAGACTACAATGATGTTGATGCCTTGGTTCGAGCTGCTCAGAAGTATTTTTATCAACTCCAACGAAAGAAGGAGGGTTTGGCTAATTCTAGTCAAAAGAGGTACAATTCTAACTCTTCTTCTATTGGTTTAGATACTAACTCCTTTTTGCAGGAAATGGGAGTTTCTAACTCACCAAAACCAGGAATATCCATTCAAGAAGAGATAGTTACCGCCCCACATAGCCAAGAGACCTCTAAAGAAGAAAGTGACCTCCTATGTGTTCTTCAAAGCCATATTGATGAGGAAAGTTTGAAGGAGGAGGTTCTAGCTGAAGAAATCATTCAAGAGACGAGCATGAAGGAAGACACGGATCTTTCAATTGGAGTTTTAGTCAAAGAGAGCCCTAATGCCCAAGAGATGGTTCAATGTCTTCAATCAGTTTTGCTTGTTTTACAACCTTCTTTATTAACCATGGTACCTTTAGTATTTCCATCTTTTCAGGATAGTTCTCCTCTTACTCTTACATGCAACGTCGAATCGAGGACGATTCGAAACCAAGTGGGGGAGAATGATAGCGATCAAAGGACCATGTTGATTAAAGTTGAAAAGAAGGTGTCTAGAAGGTCAAGACCGAGACCTTTTCCAAGGTCAAGGGCGTTCAAGTTCAAAGAGGTTTTCATGGATTCAATATTATCTCTTACATATATTCATAAATGGCGCCAAAGACCACCAAGGAAGAGGATCAAGTCAATGGGCCGAAATTCATCTATTTCCTTATTTAGAAACATATATTAGTTTGTCTCACTTTAGGGCTGAATTTAGTAAGTGACCGGGTGAGATAAATTGGCATATGCGTCAAAGTCAACCCTTTGACTTGACCATTCTAAGTAAGAGAAAATATCTTTTATTTATTTAAATATAGTGTGTGTTTTTAATAATGTAGAGAAATCAACTAATAGGCTTATGTTAGTTGGTTGATATTCTCTCTCTTGGTTGTTAGAGGTATTTTTAGTTTGTTTTGGATATTTTATAGTTGTTAGGATATTTTCCTTAAATAAATAAATCATCCATGATTTATTTTATTTAAGGGGAATCTAGATAGATATTTTATTATATCTTTGGAAGCAAGATAAGGGGCTTTTCTCTCTCCTAGGGCCGGCCCCCTTAGATTGCTTGCTCTCCAAGGATTAGCTTTGTATTCTCTATTTATACTCTTGTTTTATCATTCAATAAAATCAGCTTGAAGTAAGATTAAACCCCTTTGGTTTAGTCTTGCTTTTGGGCTCCAAAAATACCAACTTGTGTTCGTGTGGCTTGCAATTCGAGAATCATCATTCGTCCAACATCAATTCGATTTCTCTCTTATTCGAATCTGGTTTGTTAGTTTAATCAATTAGATTGTTCTAGTTGTGATTGTTAAAGATCAAACTAGTTAATCATTCGGATTTAGCGTTAGAGCCAGTCCGTTTGAACTATCAAGTTGAGCTAATCTATAAAATCTGATCGGTTCTCATTCAATCAATTCAATTCCGTTTGTTACTTGTTGTGCACGATTTCTCACATTGATAAACAAATTCAGGTTGGATGGAGATTACTGGCAAGATCGGGACTTGTGTGGGTCATATACGAGGTTTCTAAGGAGTCATCCGAGGCAATTACGTATCAGGCTGTGTCAAACTCAGTTCAATATTTTTCAACTCTGAAGCACATAACTCAGCTTGTTTTATGGCATTTGCAACAACAACAACATCTTCATAACCTTTCAACTTTGTAGCCCCGATTCTCCCTAGAACATCAGTAGCTGTATGGTTGCTTATTGTTGGTTCAATGATTGACATATTACTCACTGAATTGGCACCCGAAAACTCAAGCCCCGAACCAACTCGGTATTCAGCTATTTGGACAGTATCATGTCGGTTCTGTTGCAACATTACAGGATCAACACCACCCGCTTCCTTGTAATTCAGTTCTGCATCTGCAGCAGCTAAAACTTGTGATTTTCTCTCAACCTCAGCCTCTGTCCCCTTGTTAAACTGATCAACACAAGTAAATTCATCTAGCTCTTGTTCAAATGACATTTTAGAATCAACATTTTCTACTAAATCACCGCTTGCCTCAGACAAAAAATCCAGAAAATCCACACCATGGCAAGCGTACAAAACAGGTTCAGATTTGGACTTTCTCAAAGCAGCAAAATCAAGGGCACTCTCAAGCACATTTCCATCAGAACAGTCGACAACTAGACTTGAGCATACCTGGTTTATTTCCCTCTAACCTGCAGGTGTTGATTCATCCATGGGTTGTCCAGCTGTAGCAACTAGTGAGGCTTGAATGGCTCATGTTCCAGCTTTCGAGACGAAATTTGACGGAGAGAACTCTAGTAGGCCTTCCAACGAGGTAGGAATGGCTGGAGCTTGATGTTCTTTCAAAGGTGGCTCACGAGAAACGCCTCGCACATCTCTCACATGTCCATCTCCCAGATCCGAGTTCGCAACTGGTGTAGCAGGGAGTCTCTGGCTCCTTTTCTCCTCCACGACCACGGGCTTGCCGTTTGCGTCTACTTTAGGGTTCAGAGATCCCTTAACCGCGCTCGTAGGTGGTGGTGAGGGCGACTCCTGGTGGTTGAGCTCACTATCTCTTTCGCGTTCCCGCCTCCGTTCAGATCTGATAATTCCTTCAATCCTACTTAGGAACGCATCTAGGGCATCTTGTGATGCAGTGAAGCCTGCCATGTCTCCAACCGACGTCGATGAGTTGATTCGAGTGCCTTTTGACGGACCAATTACAAGAAGTCGAGCTAAGAAGATTGCTCAAGGCACAACAACAATCTTGGTTCGATTGGCAGCTGTTCTTGAAGAGCCAACCAAGTCAAAATGGGTCTCGTGCATTCGACATCAATTGAGCCCGGATTCAATGGATTGATTCAAGAGGGCCGAAATTCATCTATTTCCTTATTTAGAAACATGTATTAGTTTGTCTCATTTTAGGGATGAATTTAGTAAGTGACCGGGAGAGATAAATTGGTATATGGGTCAAAGTCAACCCTTTGACTTGACCATTCTAAGTAAGAGAAAATATCTTATTTATTTTAATTATAGGCGTGTGCTTTTAATTTAATAATGTAGAGAAATCAGCCAATAGGCTTATGTTAGTTGGTTGATCTTCTCTCTCTTGGTTGTTAGAGATATTTTTAGATATTTTGAGTTTGTTAGGATATTTTCCTTAAATAAATAAATCAGGCATGATTTATTTTATTTAAGGGGAATCTAGATAGATATTATTAGATATTTTATTATATCTTGGGAAGCAAGACAAGGAGGCCTAATCTATCATTCTAGGGCCGGCCACCTTATATCCTTGCTCCCCAAGTAATAGCTTTTTGTATTCTCTATTTATACTTTGCATAATTGATTAATGAAAATCAGCTTGAGAGAGATTAAACCCAAATTGGTTTAATCTATCTCTTGGGCTCCAAAAAAATATCAAGTGTGTGTGTGCTTGCAATTTCGGCCGAACCATCATCATCATTCTCGGTCTCAATCTCTCGTGTTTTGTTTGTTTGATTCATTCAATTGATCATTCGAGTTTAGTTCTAGTCGATTTATATCAACTAGTTTATCAATTTGGATTAGCGTTCGAGCCATCCATGTTGAACTATCTTATTTGATTCAATTAGTGTTCAAATCAGTTTGGTACTTGTATTCTTCGTGTTCTTACATTCGATTGCAAATTCAGGTTGGAAATAGCATTACAAGGCAAGATCGGGACTTGTGTGGGTCATATACGAGGTTTCTAAGGAGTCATCCGAGGCAATCACGTATCATCTTGGCCCTTGGCTGCAACACTCATGATAGTCTCTCGAACTTCTGGTTTTTCAACCTCCATGATTTGTAACCACAAAGGTGGAATGACGACTGGTTGAACATAATCCATCTCAAAATCCGACTCCTCTAAAGTGAAGCCGTTGTTGCGCGAGGCTGATTTCTTCCTGGCTGATGCAGTGAAGCCTGACATGTCTCCAACCGACGTCGATGAGTTGATTCGAGTGCCTTCTGACGGACCAATTACAAGAAGTCGAGCTAAAAAGATTGCTCAAGGCACATCAACAATCTTGGTTCGATTGGCAGCTGTTCTTGAAGAGCCAACCAAGTCAAAATGGGTCTCGTGCATTCGACATCAATTGAGCCCGGATTCAATGGATTGATTCAAGAGGGCCGAAATTCATCTATTTCCTTATTTAGAAACATGTATTAGTTTGTCTCACTTTAGGGCTGAATTTAGTAAGTGACCGGGTGAGATAAATTGGTATATGGGTCAAAGTCAACCCTTTGACTTGACCATTCTAAGTAAGAGAAAATATCTTATTTATTTTAATTATAGGCGTGTGCTTTTAATTTAATAATGTGGAGAAATCAGCCAATAGGCTTATGTTAGTTGGTTGATCTTCTCTCTCTTGGTTGTTAGAGATATTTTTAATTTGTTTTGGATATTTTATAGTTGTTAGGATATTTTCCTTAAATAAATAAATCAGCCATGATTTATTTTATTTAAGGGGAATCTAGATAGATATTACTGGATATTTTATTATATCTTTGGAAGCAAGATAAGGGGCTTTTCTCTCTCCTAGGGCCGGCCTCCTTAGATTGCTTGCTCTCCAAGGATTAGCTTTGTATTCTCTATTTATACTCTTGTTTTATCATTCAATAAAATCAGCTTGAAGTAAGATTAAACCCCTTTGGTTTAGTCTTCCTTTTGGGCCCAAAAAACTCGAGTTGTCTATGCTTGCTATTGCGTTGTTCGATCGTTCACCATCATCATCCGAATTCTCTCTCGTGTTCATATCAGAATTGTGGTTTTAATTCAATTAGATTGTTCTAGTTTTGATTGTTAAAGATCGAACTAGTTTATCATTCGGATTTAGCGTTAGAGCCAATCCGTTTGAACTATCAAAATTGATTAACTCTAGAATTCTGACCGGTTCTCTTAATTCACCAATTCAATTCGTTCTCTTCGTTTGTGTTCCAAGTCATCTAAAGTTGAAAGCTTTTGTAGGTTGGATTGATTACTGGCAAGATCGGGACTTGTGTGGGTCATATACGAGGTTTCTAACGAATCATCCGAGGCAATCACGTATCACTGGCCTTGGATTTCCCCATCTCAGCTGCGTTCACCGGAGAAGACGAGGGCCTGCCAGCCGCCGGGAAGGCAGGCCTCCGCCCGTGGCCCCAAACAAAACCCTAAATCGCCCCTGTTCAGGCCTAGTAGGGATTAGGTTCCTACTAGCCAATCCAAGGATAGTAGGCCCCTGAAGTGTTGCTCGACACTTTTGACGATTTTGGACTTTTTCTGGGCGTTTTTTGTCCCAATCAGTAGATCCACTCGTGCTTGATGTTGTCCTAAAATTTGAGCCAGAATGCCCGGGTGGAGACTGGGAAACGCCGCTAGTCTTTGATGGTGCGTCGGGCGCCGAGCGCCGGGCCGCAACCTTGGCCCCCGATTCAGCCTCCTCTTTCTCTTCCTTGGCACGCCTAAGTGCCCTAGCTTGGTCTCTGCGTACCTGGTCCTGTAAAACTTGTTGGGGCGACAGTGGTAGAAGAGAAACTCTCCTCTCGTCATAGTTAAACGAATAGGTATTAAGCATGCCATCATATATAACTCTCCTATCGAATAACCATGGTCTACCTAACAAGATATGAGTGCATTCCATGTTTACCACATCACACATGATATCATCCACATAATTGCCTATGGAAACACGGACTAAGCATTGATGAGTAACTAAGTTAGGACCATCATAATCATTAATACCATTTAGACCATAACTAGTAGCCCTAGGTTGGGTTTTTTAATTGCAAGTGATCAACTACCTTAGCATAAATAATGTTACAGCAGCTACCACTATCAATTATCATGCATAACACTTGATTCTTTACTGTACACCTAGTATGAAAAATATTTTCCCTTTGATCTAGCCTAGGTGTTTCTTGTAAAGTAAGAGTACGCATGGTTACCAAAGTTAGAGGCTGTTCGGT
Source organism: Fallopia convolvulus (assembly GCA_964016875.1). NCBI lineage: Eukaryota > Viridiplantae > Streptophyta > Magnoliopsida > Caryophyllales > Polygonaceae > Fallopia > Fallopia convolvulus. The sequence goes on from OZ024735.1 coordinate 10,790,223, forward strand.
GCAATCTGGTTCAATGGCCTCTACGTCCTCCTCCTCTTGTCCATTCCTCTCCTCCTCCACTTTATTTGGAGGTATATCTTCATCACTCACATATCCTCCATTGGTGGTGAGTAGCACTTGTTTCTGATTTGGATATCCTTGGCATAATGACCTCTTCCTTGACATTTATAGCACACTAGATCTCGTGCTCTTGGCTGATTTGGAGGTCCATTGTTGGGACGTCTTTGGCCTTGAAAACCTGTTGGTTTAGGTGAGCCAGAAGCTCCCTTTTGCTGCATAAATTAGAAGAATAAGAATTGGAATTTGAACTAGGATTAGAAACATACCTTTTTGGTGCATTCCAAGCTTCCTTCTTCTTCCTTTGTTGTTGCTCATAAAGTAGTTGGGCTGAATGTACTAAGGCATTGAGATCCTTGATTTGTTGAATCTCCAATGTGTCTTTAATGCTTTGATTCAGTCCAGCCATGAATTGGGTCCTTAGAGACCGTTGGGAATGATGAATTCCCGCTTTGAAGCTCAAATCCTCTAGCTCATTGAAGTACTCAGTTGGAGACTTGGTACCTTATTTGCATGTGGTAACTTTCAATCTCATGTGCTCGGTATGCTCTTCAGGCACATATTTCTTCCTCATTATAAACTTCAGCTGGCCCCAAGTTTCAATTGGTGGTAAGGCCTTTCTAATTCGATCCTCCTTCATTCTGAACCACCAATTTCTAGCGGTCCCAACAAAGTGGATAACAACAACAGCAACTTTCTCCCATTCTCCATAGCCCATGTGATCTAGAATGAAGTTTGTACCTTGTTCCCACTCCAGATATTTCTCTAGATTGAGCTCTCCACTGAATGGCTCTATCTTGATCTTTATATCACGCTTACCAATCTGATTGACGGTTTGGTTAACGATGTTGTTGTTGTTGTTCGGCCTTTGTACTCCATAAGCTGGTGGAATATCTTCTACAACCACAACTTGGTTGTAGAAATCATCAAGGAGAGGATGCCATGGGCGCCTTTCTTCCCCGGTGTAGCCATAAGTCACATCATTATAAGGATTGTTGTAATGTTGTTGCTGATGATGAGTGGCTTGAGGATACCGGTTTGCTGGCTGATTATAGAATTGTTGATGAGTAACCGGTGGATTCCTCGTCCCAAAGCCTCGTCCTCTGCCTCACCCTGCCATGGGGGAATAATGAGCCGGGGGATCTTGATATTTGTAGCTAGCAAGCACATCATTCTCTTCATCAACTGCTTGTTGCTTGCCTTTGTCGCTAAGTGAGGCTTGATTTGGGTCACTTGTAAGCTCTATTGCAGGGGCAACCTTATGACTTCCTTGAGATGACTCAATTAAAGTGGCAAGTTGCTCCTCTAGACGTCGCAATTATGGAGTCAATGCAGCCGTGGCCAACTCTACAGCTCGAGCTTGACCATCTCGTACACTATCACTAATAGACAACCTGATGAAATCGATTGCCTCTTTAGAAAGGTTCAGTTCAGCCGGGTTAGGCTCATTCGGGATCACCATTGTTCCTGAAACAAGCAAGAAAGTAGAGAGAGTAGTGTGTTCTAAAGCAAATCACAACAAGCAATACCACACCTTGATCAAGCCAAAACTTACCTCAAAGCAATCCAATCAACTTAATTCAGTTTTTGGGTTGAATTGAGGGAGTAAATGGGTAGATATGGTGTAGATATCGAATACTAATGATAAATAAAGGAAATATGCAGCTTAAGCAAATGGCAAGTATGCAATAATACAAGCAATGCAAATAATCCCTCTATGAGCTTTAAAACACATGCAATCTCTCAATTGACTCTATGCAAGTTAATAAAGCCAAATTAAGCATGCAAGGACAGAAATATGGTGGGCTAAAAGTGACTTTTTGTTTTGTCACTATTTTTCTTCAAAGTGATTTCTACTTAACTATTTTTAAGCAAGCAGTCACTAGGGTTAAAAGTGGCTTAAAACTAGTTGGGGTAGATCACTTTTGCTTTTCTGATTTTCTTTTGAATTTATGCACAAACTACTCTTGTGCTAGAATTGAGAAACAAGCAACGCAATGCAACAACTGAATGCAAGGGTAAAAACGAAAACAACTAGGCTGAATTTTTTTTTATCTAAGTGACTTTACACTCCAATGAAACCAACTAGAAGCCAAATTAACAAAAGAAGAAAGGGCTAGGTCGAAAATATGGAATGCAATGACAAAAATCAGCAATTATCAACAATGCAATATGAATCTCTATTGATCATGCAACATGCAATAAAAACTCATAAAAATTGTAAGAAGACAAAAGCTAATCTATATTGCAACACAACTCAACCAATTCAACCAAAAGCATGCAACAAATCCCTTAAAATCTCCTAGATGGTTAATTGCTTGGGGGGCAAGTAATTCAAGGGAATTAGGGTTTGGAGAGTGCTCGGCTGGAATAGGGTTCGAAGTGTTAGGGTTCGACTCTAGGGTTGGTGAAGGGTGGGTGAGGGTTTCGATATTAGGGTTACCGAATGAGGGGTAGGGTTTGGGTGGGTTTTTACGCAAAGCTAGGGTTAGGGTTTGCATGAGGGTTGAGGGTGGCGAACTAGGGTTAGGGTGGTCCGATTTGGACGGGGCTGGTGGGGTTGGTTTCGAGTGGTGGTGGAGGGTGGTGCGGCTAGGGTTAGCGACACCAGGTCGTGGTGGTTAGGTGTTGGCGGGGTGGTGGTGTTGGCGGAATTATGTAGTGGTTGGGTGAAAAATTCAGATTATGGTCTTAAAAATTCTAGCTTTGGGTAAAGGTTGGAACTTTAGGATCAAAAACTGAATTAAATCAACTAGAAAGCAAATTAAGGAAAGAAAATTTTACTTGGCGAGACGCTGGATTATGATACCACTTGATACGTGTTTGCCTCGGATGACTCCTCAGAAACCTCGTATATGACCCACACAATCCCGATCTTGCCAGAAAATACGAATCAAACCTACAATAGCTTTCAAATCAGATTCCTTGTGATGCAAGTAATGAAGAACTCGAAATTGAATGGACACAAATCTGGTTCGAACACTTAAAATTGAATCAAAAGGAATAGTTTAATATTGGCTCTAACGCTAAATCCAATTGATAAACTAGATTGATCTTTAACAATCAAAGCTAGAACTAATCAATTGATCAATTTGAATGAACAAACTGATTTGAATCACAAAGAACAAAGAGGGAATTCGGTTGGAATAGTTGAGATGATGATCGATCAATGCAAGCATAAACACGAGTCTTATTTGGCCCAAGAGATAGATTAAACCAATTTGGGTTTAATCTCTCTCAAGCTGATTTTGTTGAATGAAATAACAAGAGTATAAATAGAGAATACAAAGCTATTACTTGGGGAGCAAGGAGGAGCATATGGCCGGCCCTAGCAAGATAGAATAAGCCTCCTTCTCTTGCTTCCCAAGATATAATAAAATATCTATAATAATATCTATCTAGATCCCCTTAATTAAATAAATCATGGCTGACTTATTTAATTAAGGAAATATCTCTAACAAACTAAAAATATCCAAATCAAACTAAAAATATCTCTAACAACCAAGAGAGAGAATATCGGCCAACTAACATAAGCCTATTGGTTGATTTCTCTATATTATTTAAAAGCAAAAAACACGCCTATAATAAAATAATAGAAGATATTTTCTCTTACTTAGAATGGTCAAGTCAAAGGGTTGACTTTGACCCATGTACCAATTTATCTCACCCGGTCACTTACTAAATTCAGCCCTAAAGTGAGACAAACTAATACATGTTTCTAAATAAGGAAATAGGTGAATTTCGGCCCTCTTGAATCAATCCATGGAATCCGGGCTCAATTGATGTCGAATGCACGAGATCCACTTATGCGTGGTTGGCTCTTCAAGAACAGCTGCCAATCGAACCAAGATTGTTGTTGTGCCTTGAGCGATCTTCTTAGCTCGACTTCTTGTAATTGGTCCATCAGAAGGCACTCGAATCAACTCATCGATGTCGGTTGGAGACATAGCAGGCTTCACTGCATCATTCTCCTCCACTTGAGCTCGAATCGTCCACATTAAAAGTCGGATGGACACCATACTCACCAGGCATGTCAACATGATAAGCATTAGGGCCGATTCTTCTAATGATACGAAATGGTCCATCTCCTCTCTGATCTAACTTGTTCTTCCTTTGATTTGGGAACCTTTCCTTCCTTAGATGCACCCAAACAAGATCTCCTTCTTCAAAGATAACCTGTTTTCGACCCTTATCAGCATGGGCCTTGTACTTCATGGATTTCCTCTCCAAGTGCATCTTTGTCCTCTCATGTAGCTTCTTCACAAACTCAGCCCGCTTGTCAGCTTCAAAACTCTCCTTTCCCTTGTATGGCTGATTATACGTGATTTCCTCGGATGACTCCTTAGAAACCTCGTAGATGACCCATACAAGTCCCGATCTTGCCAGTAATCAATCCAACCTACAAAAGCTTTCAACTTTAGATGACTTGGAACACAAACAAAGAGAACGAATTGAATTGGTGAATTAAGAGAACCGGTCAGAATTCTAGAGTTAATCAACTTGGATAGTTCAAACGGATTGGCTCTAACGCTAAATCCGAATGATAAACTAGTTCGATCTTGAACAATCAAAACTAGAACAATCTAATTGAATTAAAACCACAATTCTGATATGAACACGAGAGAGAATTCGGATGATGATGGTGAACGATCAAACAACGCAATAGCAAGGATAGACAACTCGAGTTTTTGGGCCCAAAAGCAAGACTAAACCAAAGGGGTTTAATTTTACTTCAAGCTGATTTTATTGAATGATAAAACAAGAGTATAAATAGAGAATACAAAGCTAATCCTTGGAGAGCAAGCAATCTAAGGAGGCCGGCCTTAGGAGAGAGAAAAGCCCCTTTATCTTGCTTCCAAAGATATAATAAAATATCTAGTAATATCTATCTAGATTCCCCTTAAATAAAATAAATCATGGCTGATTTATTTATTTAAGGAAAATATCCTAACAACTATAAAATATCTAAAACAAACTAAAAATATCTATAACAACCAAGAGAGAGAATATCAACCAACTAACATAAGCCTATTGATTAATTCTCTACATTATTTAAAATAAAACACACGCCTATATTAAATAAAAATAGATATTTTCTCTTACTTAGAATGGTCAAGTCAAAGGGTTGACTTTGACCCATATACCCATTTATCTCACCCGATCACTTACTAAATTCAGCCCAAAAGTGAGACAAACTAATACATGTTTCTAAATAAGGAAATAGATGAATTTCGGCCCCTTGAGTTAATCCATTGAATCCGGGCTCAATTGATGTCGAATGCACGAGACCCATTTTGACTTGGTTGGCTCTTCAAGAACAGCTGCCAATCGAACCAAGATTGCTGTTGTGCCTTGAGCAATCTTCTTAGCTCGACTTCTTGTAATTGGTCCGTCAAAAGGCACTCGAATCAACTCATCGACGTCGGTTGGAGACATGGCAGGCTTCACTGCATCAGCTGAGGCGTCAAATCCACTAGAGTCCTCGGATTCAGCCCATAAACAACCTCAAAAGGGGTCATTTTTGTAGCTGAATGGATTGACCTGTAATAAGCAAACTCCACAAAAGGCAAAACATCTTCTCAACATTTGAGGTTATCTTTAAGCATAGTTCTAAGTAAAACCCCTAACGTTCTATTAGTAACTTCAGTTTGCCCATTAGTTTGTGGATGACATGAGGTAGAAAATTGCAATTCAGTTCCCAATTTAGACCACAGACTCTTCCAAAAATAACTCAAAAACTTAGCATCACGATCTAAAACAATAGAACAAGGAATGCCATGCAATCTAACAATTTCTCTAAAGAACAAATCAGCAACATGCACAGCATCATCAGTCGTGTGACAAGGAATAAAATGAGCCATTTTGGAAAATCGGTCTACTACCACAAAGATAGAATCTCTATCCTTCCTAGTTCTAGGCAATCCTACAATGAAGTCCATAGAAATGTCCTCCCAAGGTGAACTAGGAATAGGCAAGGGCTGGTACAAACCATGGGGATTAAGTCTAGACTTAGCTTTAGCACAAACAACACAACTCTTGACAAATCTAAGCACATAGTTACTCATTTTAGGCCAAAAGTAGTGTTCTTTTAATCCTTCTAAAGTCTTTTCTAAACCCCCTATGTCCTCTTGATTCATGAACCTCTTTAGTTAGAAGCCTACGTATACTAGATGAAGGAATGCACAATTTACCAGCTTTAAATAAGTATCAATCATCAATAAAGTAGGTATCTATTTCCCCCCTAGACATGCAATTCTTATAAATTTCAGCAAAGTGAGGATCACTAGCATACAATTCCCTAATCATTGCAAATCCAAGGATCTTAACATCACATTGGTTCAAGAGAACATACCTGCGAGAAAGGGCGTCAGCTACCACATTCTCTTTGCCTTTCTTATGCTTTACAACATAAGGGAAGGTCTCCATAAATTCAACCCATCTTGCATGTCGCCTGTTGAGTCTGGATTGGCCTTTCAAATACTTCAAGGCCTCATGATCAGAATGGATTACAAATTCCTTAGGCCACAAATAATGAGACCAAGTTTTCAAAACCCTAATTAAAGCATACAACTCTTTATCATAAGTAGGGTAATTCAACTCAGCCCTACTAAGCTTTTCACTAAAGTAAGGTATGGGTTTCTTGTCTTGCAAGAGCACGCCTCCTATGCCATGTCCAGAAGCGTCCACCTCTATCTCGAATGCCTTGGAGAAGTCAGGGAGTTGGAGTACTGGGGCGTGGCATAACCTGTCCTTCAAAGTGTTGAAGGCGTTCTCTTGTTGCTCTCTCCATTTGAATGCTGAATCCTTCTTTGTAAGCTCATGGAGAGGGGCTGCAATTGTGCTAAAATCACGCACAAATCTCCTGTAGAAGCCAGCCAAGCCGAGAAAAGATCTGACCATTGTTGGTGTAGTCGGCTGGGGCCATTCTTTGATTGCCTTGATCTTGTCTTCATCTACCTTCGATCCACCTTTAGACACAACAAAACCAAGAAAAATGGTAGACTCCGAGCAAAAAGAACACTTTTTCAAGTTAACATAAAGCTTTTCTAACCTTAAAGTGTCCAAAATAACCCTAAGATGATCTACATGTTCATGCAAGGTTTTTCTATAGACTAAGATATCATCAAAGTAGACTACAACAAATTTTCCTAAGTATCTTCTTAAAACATGGTTCATAAGCCTCATGAAAGTACTAGGTGCATTAGTTAATACAAAAGGCATTACTAACCATTCATATAAGCCATACTTAGTTTTAAAGGCAGTTTTCCATTCATCCCCTTCCCTCATCCTAATTTGATGGTACCCACTTCTTAAATCAATTTTAGAGAAGAAATTAGCACCATGCAATTCATCAAGCATATCATCTAATCTAGGAATGGGATGACGGTACTTAACTGTTATTTGGTTGATCGCCCTGCAATCAACACACATGCTCCATGTGCCATCCTTCTTTGGCACCAAAATCACTGGAACCGCGCATGGGCTGAGGAATTCACGCACATAGCCTTTGTCCATGAGATCTTGCACTTGTCTATGAAGCTCAGCGGTCTCCTCTGGACTTGCTCTATAGGCTGCACGGTTTGGTAACGAAGCGCCGGGCACCAAATCAATTTGATGCTCAATGCCTCTAATTGGTGGAAGGCCTTGTGACAACTCATCACATCTTCAAATTCCTGTAATAGAGCTTGAATACACTTTGGAAGATGTGAAATATCTTGACTAATAACAAGTATATCTTTCCTCATAAGAAGTAAGCAAAAAGAGTTAGAGAAAGAAATACTAGATTGAGTCAATAGAGAGCGCTTTTCTACACTGCCCTTTGTGCCGTTTTTTGGCAGTTTCTGTGGGCGTTCTTTTTCCAGATCTGTAGCTCTCTGAGTCTCTGAAGTGCTCCCAAAATTTGAGCCAAAACGCTCGAGTGGTTTGGGAGATAGCCCCGTTTTCGTCTCTGGTGCACTGCTGGAAGTGTTGCTCGGCACTTTGGACGATTTAGGGACATTCTCTGGGCGTTTTTCGTCCCAAACAGTAGATCCACCTGTGCTTGATGTTGTCCCACAATTTGAGCCAGAACGCCCGGGTGGAGAATGGGAAACGCCGCTAGGCTTTGTTGGTGCGTCGGGCGCCGAGCGCCGGGCCGCAAGCTTGGCCGCTGATTCAGCCTCTTCTTTCTCTTCCTTGGCACGCCTAAGTGCCCTAGCTTGGTCTCTGCGTACCTGGTCCTGTAAAACTTGTTGGGGCGACAATGGTAGAAGAGAAACTCTCCTCCCGTCATAGTTAAACGAATAGGTATTAAGCATGCCATCATATATAACTCTCCTATCGAATAACCATGGTCTACCTAACAAGATATGAGTGTATTCCATGTTTACCACATCACACATGATATCATCCACATAATTGCCTATGGAAACACGGACTAAGCATTGATGAGTGACTAAGTTAGGACCATTAGAATCATTAATACCATTTAGACCATAACTAGTAGCCCTAGGTTGGGTTTTTAATTGCAAGTGATCAACTACCTTAGCATTAATAATGTTACAGCAGCTACCACTATCAATTATCATGTATAACACTTGATTCTTTACTGTACACCTAGTATGAAAAATATTTTCCCTTTGATCTAGCCTAGGTGTTTCTGGTAAAGTAAGAGTACGCATGGTTACCAAAGTTAGAGGCTGTTCGGTGCAATCTGGTTCAATGGCCTCTACGTCATCCTCTTCTTGTCCATTGCTCTCCTCCTCCACTTGATTTGGAGGTATATCTTCATCACTTACATATCCTCCATTGGTGGTGAGAAGCACTTGCTTTTGATTTGGACAATCCTTGACATAATGAACTCTTCCTTGACACTTGTAGCACACTAAATCACGTGCCCTTCGCTGGGTTGGAGGTCCATTGTTGGGACGCCTTTGGCCTTGAAAACCTGTTGGTTTAGGTGAGCTAGAAGCTCCCTTTTGCTGCATAGAAGGGTTAGAAGAATAAGAATTGGAATTTGAACTAGGATTAGAAACATACCTTTTTGGTGCATTCCAACTTCCTTCTTCTTCCTTTGTTGTTGCTCATAGAGTAGTTGGGCTGAATGTACTAAGGCATTGAGATCCTTAATTTCTTGAATCTCCAATGTGTCTTTAATGCTTTGATTCAGTCCATCCATGAATTGGGTCCTTAGAGACCGTTGGGAGTGATTAATTCCCGCTTTGAAGCTCAAATCCTCTAGCTCATTGAAGTACTCGGTTGGAGACTTGGTACCTTGTTTGCATGTAACAACTTTCAGCCTCATGTGCTCAGTATGCTCTTCGGGCACATACTTCTTCCTCATGACAAACTTCAGCAGGCCCCAAGTTTCAATCGGTGGTAAGGCCTTTCTGATTCTATCTTCCTTCATTCTGAACCACCAATTTCTAGCGGTCCCAACGAAGTGAATAACAACAACTGCAACTTTCTCCCATTCTTCATGATACGTGATTGCCTCGGATGACTCCTTAGAAACCTCGTATATGACCCACACAAATCCCGATCTTGCCAGTAATCTTGATCCAACCTGAATTTGCTTTAAAGTTAGTAACTTTCTTCAACAACAATGAAATTGAATCGAATTGATGAAATTGAAGAACCGATCAGATTTGATAGAATAGTTCAACTTGATAGTTCAAACGAATTGGCTCTAACGCTAAATCCGATTGATTAACTAGTTTGATCTTTAACAATCACAACTAGAACAATCTAATTGATTAAACTAACAAACCAGATTTGAACAAGAGAGAAATCGGATTGATGTTGGACGAATGATGATTCTCGAATTGCAAGCCACACGAACACAAGTTGGTATTTTTGGAGCCCAAAAGCAAGACTAAACCAAAGGGGTTTAATCTTACTTCAAGATGATTTTTATTAATGAAATTGCAAAGTATAAAAAGAGAATACAAAGCTATTCCTTGGGGAGCAAGGACTCAAGGTATGGCCGACCCTAATAGATAGATTAGGCCTCCTTGTCTTGCTTCCCAAGATATAATAAAATATCTAATAATATCTATCTAGATTCCCCTTAAATAAATCATGGCTGATTTATTTATTTAAGGAAAATATCCTAACAAGCTCAAAATATCTAAACAAACTAAAAATATCTCTAACAATGAGGAGAGAGAAGATCAACCAACTAACATAAGCCTATTGGCTGATTTCTCTACATTATTAAATTAAAAACACACGCCTATAATTAAAATAAATAAGATATTTTCTCTTACTTAGAATGGTCAAGTCAAAGGGTTGACTTTGACCCATATACCAATTTATCTCACCCGGTCACTTACTAAATTCAGCCCTAAAGTGAGACAAACTAATACATGTTTCTAAATAAGGAAATAGTGATTTTCGCCCCCCTTGAGTTAATCCATTGAATCCGGGCTCAATTGGTGTCGAATGCACGAGACCCATTTTGACTTGGTTGGCTCTTCAAGAACAGCCGCCAATCGAACCAAGATTGTTGTTGTGCCTTGAGCAATCTTCTTAGCTCGACTTCTTGTAATCGGTCTTCCAGAAGGCACTCGAATCAACTCATCGACGTCGGTTGGAGACATGGCAGGCTTCACTGCATCACTTCATAGCCCATGTGATCTAGGATGAAATTTGTAGCTTGTTCCCACTCTAGATACTTCTCTGGATTGAGCTCTCCATTGAATGGCTCTATCTTGATCTTAATATCACGCTTCCCAATCTGATTGACTTGTTGGTTAGCATGATTGTTGTTGTTCGGCCTTTGCACTCCATAAGCTGGTGGAATATCTTCTACAACCTTAGCTTGGTTATAGAAATCATCAAGGGGAGGATGCCATGGGCGCCTTTCTTCCCCGGGATAGCCATAAGTCACATCATCAAAAGGATTGTTGTATTGTTGTTTGTTGTTGATGAGTGGCTTGAGGATACCGGTTAGCTTGCTGATTGTAGAATTGTTGATGGGTAACCGGTGGAGTCCTCGATCCTATGCCTCTTCTCTACCTCGGCCTGTTGTGGGGGAGTATTGAGCCGGGGGATCTTGATCTTTGTAGCTAGCAAGCACATCATATTCTTCATCAATTGCTTGTTGCTTGCCTTTGTCGCTAATTGAGGCTTGATTTGGATCACTTGTAAGCTCTATTACAGGGGCAACCTTATGACTTCCTTGAGATGACTCAATCAAAGTGGCAAGTTGCTCCTCTAGACGCCGCAATTGAGGATTGATTGCAGCCGTGGCCAACTCTACAGCTCGAGCTTGACCATCTCGTACACTCTCATTAATGGACAACCTAATGAAGTCGATTGCCTCCTTAGTGAGATTCAATTCAGCCGAGTTCGGCTCATTAGAGACCACCATTGTCCTGAAACAAGCAAGAAGGTAGAGAGAGTAGTGTGTTCTAAAGCAAATCACAACAAGCAATACCACACCTTAATCAAGCCAAAACTTGCCTCAAAGCAATCCAATCAACTTAATTCAGTTTTTGGGTTGAATTGAGGGAGTAAATGGGTAGATATGATGTAGATATGGTATACTAATGATAAGTAAGGGAAATATGTAGCTTAAGCAAATGGCAAGTATGCAATAAGACAAGCAATGCAAATAATCCCTTTATGAGCTCTAACACACATGCAATCTCTCAATTGACTCTATGCAAGTTAATAAAGCCAAAATTATCATGCAAGGACAGAAATATGGTAGGCTAAGTGACTTTTGTTTCGTCACTCTTTTTGTTCATAGTGATTTCTACTTAACTATTTTTAAGCAAATAGTCACTAGGGTTAAAAGTGGCTTAAAACTAGTTGGGGTAGATCACTTTTGCTTTTCTGTTTTTTTTTTTTGACTTTATGCACAATCTACTCTTGTGCTAGAATGAAGAATAACAAAGCAATGCAAAGGAATGCAAATAGGGCAAAAACGAAACTATGCTAATCTGATTTTTTTTTTCTAAGTGACTTTATACTACCAATGAAACCAACTAGAAGCCAAATTAACAAGAGAAGATAGGGCTAGGTCGAATTTTATGGAATGCAATGACAAAAATTAGCAAATATCAACAATGCAATATGAATCTCTATTGATCATGCAACATGCAATAAAAACTCATAAAAATTGTAGGAAGACAAAAGCTAATCTATATTGCAATCAAACTCAATCAATTCAACCAAAAGCATGCAACAAATCCCTTAAAATCTCCTAGATGGTTAATTGTTTGGGGGACAAGTAAGTAAAGGGAATTAGGGTTTGGGGATGCTTCGGCTGCACCTAGTGTTAGGGTTTTCGGATTTGGTTCTAGGGTTTGGGAGAGGTAGGGTACGAACTAGGGTTAGGGTTTCGAAACCTAGGGTTGGCCGCCAATTTAGGGTTAGGTTTAGGGTTTGGCAGCCAATTAGGGTTAGGGTTCGAGGGGGTGGGGTAGGCGATCTAGGGTTAGGGTTAGGGTTTGGTGATAGGGTTGGTGGGGTTGTGATCGAGTGGTGGTGGAGGGTGGTGCGGCTAGGGTTAGCGACACCAGGTCGTGGTGGTTAGGTGGTGGGGCGAGGTGGTGGTTGGCGGAATATTGGTGGTGGTTGGTGAAAAATTCAATCTTTGGTCTCAAAAATTCAAACTTTAGGTAAAGGTGGGATTTTTGGGATCAAAAACTGAATCAAATCAATTAGAAAGCAAATTAAGGAAAGAAAATTTTACTTGGCGAAACGCTGGATTATGATACCACTTGATACGTGATTGCCCCGGAATCCTCCGTTGAAACCTCGTATATGACCCACACGATCCCGATCTTGCCTTGTAATCGATTTCCAACCTACAATGCTTTCAAATTAGATGACTTGGAACACAAGCAAAGACGAACTGAATTGAATGATTGAATGAAAGAGAACGATCGGAATTGTAGATGAATCAACTTGATAGTTCACTCGGATTGGCTCTAACGCTAAATCCGAATGATTAACTAGTTTGATCTTTAATGATCACAACTAGAACAATCTAATTGAATTAATCCACAAATCAGATTTCGAAAGAGGGAGAGAGATCTCGAGATTTTGATGATGTTCGAACTTCAATTGCAAGCACACACAAAATATTGTTTTTGAGCCCAAGAGATAGATTAAACCAATTTGGGTTTAATCTCTCTCAAGTTGATTTTCATTAATGAAATTGCAAAGTATAAATAGAGAATACAAAGCTATTCCTTGGGGAGCAAGCAAGGGAGCATGGCCGGCCCTAGTATGATAGAATTGGCCTCCTTGTCTTGCTTCCCAAGATATAATAAAATATCTAATAATATCTATCTAGATTCCCCTTAAATAAAATAAATCATGGCTGATTTATTTATTTAAGGAAAATATCCTAACAACTATAAAATATCCAAAACAACTAGAAATATCTATAACAACCAAGAGAGAGAAGATCAACCAACTAACATAAGCCTGTTGGCTGCTTTCTTTACATTATTTAAATAAAAGCACACGCATATAATAAAAATAAATAAGATATTTTCTCTTACTTAGAATGGTCAAGTCAAAGGGTTGACTTTGACCCATATACCAATTTATCTCACCCGGTCACTTACTAAATTCAGCCCTAAAGTGAGACAAACTAATACATGTTTCTAAATAAGGAAATAGATGAATTTCGGCCCCTTGAGTTAATCCATTGAATCCGGGCTCAATTGATGTCGAACGCACGAGACCCATTTTGACTTGGTTGGCTCTTCAAGAACAGCTGCCAATCGAACCAAGATTGCTGTTGTGTCTTGAGCAATCTTCTTAGCTCGACTTCTTGTAATTGGTCTGTCAGAAGGCACTCGAATCAACTCATCGACGTCGGTTGGAGACATGGCAGGCTTCACTGCATCACCTCACAGGATCCCGATCTTGCCAGCAACTTGATTTCGATCCTACAAAAGCTTTCAAATTAGTTTTCTTCTTGCGCAAGTAACAATGAACGAACTTGATGGATTGAAACTTAGAACGGATCGGATTGATAGAATAAATCAATTGATAGTTCAAACGGATTGGCTCGATCGCTAAATCCGATTGATTAACTAGTTTGATCTTTAATGATCACAACTAGAACAATCTAATTGACCAAACTAAAAACCAGATTCGAAACAAAGAGAGAGAGAGGTCGGATTGATGATCTTGAATTGAAGCAATTGCAAGGCAGAACTCGTGTGTGTTTTTGGAGCCCAAAGACAAGATAAACCTTTCTTACGGTTTATCTTATCTCAAGTTGATTTTATTGAATGAAATAACAAGAGTATAAATAGTGAAACAAAGCTATTACTTGGGGAGCAAGGATAGAAGGTGGCCGGCCCTAGAATGATAGAATTGGCCTCCTTTTCTTGCTTCCCAAGATATAATAAAATATCTAATTAAATCTATCTAGATTCCCCTTAAATAAAATAAATCATGGCTGATTTATTTATTTAAGGAAAATATCCTAACAACTATAAAATATCCAAAACAAACTAAAAATATCTCTAACAACCAAGAGAGAGAATATCAACCAACTAACATAAGCCTATTAGTTGATTTCTCTACTTTATTAAAAACGCACACTATATTTAAATAAATAAAAGATATTTTCTCTTACTTAGAATGGTCAAGTCAAAGGGTTGACTTTGACCCATATACCAATTTATCTCACCCGGTCACTTACTAAATTCAGCCCTAAAGTGAGACAAACTAATACATGTTTCTAAATAAGGAAATAGATGAATTTCGGCCCTCTTGAATCAATCCATTGAATCCGGGCTCAATTGATGTCGAATGCACGAGACCCATTTTGACTTGGTTGGCTCTTCAAGAACAGCTGCCAATCGAACCAAGATTGCTGATGTGCCTTGAGCAATCTTCTTAGCTCGACTTCTTGTAATTGGTCCGTCAGAAGGCACTCGAATCAACTCATCGACGTCGGTTGGAGACATGGAAGGCTTCACTGCATCATAGGGGTCTAGAAAAGACTGTAGAAGGTTTAAAAGAACACTACTAATGGCCTAAGATGAGTAATTATGTGCTTAGATTTGTCAAGAGTTGTGTTGTTTGTGCTAAAGCTAAGTCTAGACTTAACCCCCATGGTTTATATCAGTCTTTGCCTATTCCTAGTTCACCTTGGGAGGACATTTCTATGGACTTCATTGTAGGATTGCCTAGAACTAGGAAGGATAGAGATTCTATCTTTTGAGGTTGTTTATGGGCTGAATCCGAGGACTCCAGTGGATTTGACGCCTCAACCATACAAGGGAAAAGAGAGTTTTGAAGCTGACAAGCGGGCTGAGTTTGTGAAGAAGCTACATGAGAGGACAAAGATGCACTTGGAGCGGAAATCCATGAAGTACAAGGCCCATGCTGATAAGGGTCGAAAACAGGTTATCTTTGAAGAAGGAGATCTTGTTTGGGTGCATCTAAGGAAGGAAAGGTTCCCAAATCAAAGGAAGAACAAGTTAGATCAGAGAGGAGATGGACCATTTCGTATAATTAGAAGAATCGTCCCTAATGCTTATCATGTTGACATGCCTGGTGAGTATGGTGTCCATCCGACTTTTAATGTGGCTGATCTATCTCTTTATGTGCCAGATTTTGATTCCAACGTCGAATCAGAGACGATTCGAGCTCAAGTGGAGGAGAATGATGCAGTGAAGCCTGCCACGTCTCCAACCGACGTCGATGTGTTGATTCGAGTGCCTTCTAACGGACCAATTACAAGAAGTCGAGCTAAGAAGATTGCTCAAGGCACAACATCAATCTTGGTTCGATTGGCGGCTGTTCTTGAAGAGCCAACCAAGTCAAAATGGGTCTGGTGCATTCGACATCAATTGAGCCCGGATTCAATGGATTAACTCAAGGGGGCCAAAAATCACTATTTCCTTATTTAGAAACATGTATTAGTTTGTCTCACTTTAGGGCTGAATTTAGTAAGTGACCGGGTGAGATAAATTGGTATATGGGTCAAAGTCAACCCTTTGACTTGACCATTCTAAGTAAGAGAAAATATCTTATTTATTTTAATTATAGGCGTGTGTTTTTAATTTAATAATGTAGAGAAATCAGCCAATAGGCTTATGTTAGTTGGTTGATCTTCTCTCTCTTGGTTGTTAGAGATATTTTTAGTTTGTCTTAGATATTTTGAGTTTGTTAGGATATTTCCTTAAATAAATAAATCAACCATGATTTATTTTATTTAAGGGGATCTAGATAGATATTATTATAGATATTTTATTATATCTTGGGAAGCAAGACAAGGAGGCCTAATCTATCTATTAGGGCCGACCATACCTTGACTCCTTGATCCCCAAGGAATAGCTTTGTATTCTCTATTTATACTTTGCAATTTCATTAATAAAAATCAGCTTGAGAGAGATTAAACCCAAATTGGTTTAATCTATCTCTTGGGCTCCAAAAAAATAACGAGTTGTGTGCTTGCAAGTTCATTCATTCGATCGTCATATTCATCACTTCGAGATCTCTTCATTCTCTTTGTTCGAAATCTGATTTATTGTGTGGTCAATTAGATTGTTCTAGTTTTGATTATTAAAGATCAAACTAGTTAATCAATCGGATTTAGCGTTAGAGCCAATCTGTTTGAACTATCAAGTTGATTATATCTATACTTCAGATCGGTCCTTCAAATTTATTCAATTCAATTCGGTTTCATTGTTGTTGAGAAAGTTACTAACTTTAAAGCAAATTCAGGTTGGATCAAGATTACTACCAAGATCGGGACTTGTGTGGGTCATATACGAGGTTCCTAAGGAGTCATCCGAGGCAATCACGTATTAGTATCTCCAGCATTTCAATATATTTCTCCTCTTAATCTTACATGCAACATCGAATCGAGGACGATTCGAGGTCAAGTGGGGGAGAATGATAGCGATCAAAGGACCATGAAGAATACGCTTGCAAAGAAGGTGTCTAAGAGGCCAAAAACAAGACCTTTAACAAGGTCTCGGGCATTCAAGTTCAAGAATAAATTCAAGGACTTGATCTTATTTGTTGAAGATATTCATCAATGGCGTCCAAGGCCACCAAGGAAGAGGATGAAGTCTTCAAAGTTCGGAAAGTTAAGAAACCCGTCAAATTAAAAGCAATGCTCAGTAAACTGGTCATAACTTGGGCTAAAAAATTCATCTCAAGTCCGATAAGTACTCGTTGGAAAGATAATTAAACGTTCTACAACTTTGTAGTTTACATCAAATCAAGAATCCAACAGAAAAGGACCTAAAACGGGATTTACTGAGAGCTGTTCAAGTCTTACGAGAATCTTATCTTTAGTTTGAATTTCTATATTTAATTATTTTATTAAGGATGATTTTTATTTATTTATGTTAAGAGGATTTCGACCATAGGCTTAGTGGTTGATTATTCTATCTCCTATGTTTTTATTATCTTTTAGATATTTTGAGTTTGTTAGGATATTTCCTTAAATAATAAATCAGCCATGATTTATTTTATTTAAGGGAATCTAGATAGATTTAATTAGATATTTTATTATATCTTGGGAAGCAAGACAAGGAGGCCAAATTCTATCTCCTAGGGCCGGCCACCTCTCTCCTTGCTCCCCAAGTAATAGCTTTTGTATTTTCATATACTCTTGTTATATCAATTCAATAAAATCAGCTTGAGAGAGATTAAACCCAAATTGGTTTAATCTATCTCTTGGGCTCAAAAACAACAACTTGTGTTTGCTTGCAATTGGAGTTCGTTCATCATAATTTTCGAGGATTCTCATCCCTTTCTCTTCACGAATCTGAGTTATAATTCGTCAATAAGATTGTTCTAGTCTTGATTATTAAAGATCAAACTAGTTAATCATTCGGATTTAGCGTTAGACCAATCCGAGTGAACTATCAAGTTGATTTACTATAATTCTGTTCGGCTTCCATTCATTCAACATCGAATCAGTTTGGTTACTTGTTGTCAACGTTTTTCTCACATTGATTGCAAATTCAGGTTGAATCAAGGATTACTAGGCAAGATCGGGACTTGTTGGGTCATATACGAGATTATCAAAGAGGATTCCGAGGCAATCACGTATCAAGTGGTACTCAGAGACCAGCAAGTGGTATCATAATCCGGCGTCTCGCCAAGTAAAATTTTCTTTCCTTAATTTGCTTTCTAGTTGATTTGCTTTCAGTTTTTGATCCCAAAAATCCCACCTTTACCAAAAGATTGAATTTTTGAGACCAAAGCTGAAATTTTTCCGTCACCACCACCATATTTCCCCCACCTAACCACCACGAACCACCCACCACCACCCAATCTGGTGTCGCTCTTGTGAGCCGCACCATTCCCCATCCTTGTCCGAACCCAACCCTACTAACCCTACCCTAATCAGACCAGCCAAACACTAGATCGCCTACCCCCACCCTCGTAACCCTAACCCTAATTGGCGGCCAACCCTAACCATAATTTCGCAAACCCTAGCTTTAATTAGGAAACCCTAGACCGAACCCTACCAGCCTCTAAACCCTAGAACCGAACCACAAACCCTAACCATAGACCTCAGCCGAGCACTCTCCAAACCTTAAATCCCTTGAATTACTTGCCCCCCCAAGCAATTAACCATTTAGGAGATTTGTAAGGGATTTGTTGCATGCTTTTGGTTGAATTGGTTGAGTTGTGTTGCAATATTGATTAGCTTTTGTCGTCCTACAATTTTTATGAGTTTTTATTGCATGTTGCATGATCAATAGAGATTCATATTGCATTGTTGATATTTGTTAATTTTTGTCATTGCATTCCATAATTTCGACCTAGCCCTATCTTCTCTTGTTAATTTGGCTTCTAGTTGGTTTCATTGGTAGTGTAAAGTCACTTAGATAAAAAAAAAATTCAGATTAGTTTCGTTTTCCTCTATTGCATTCCTTGTTGCATTGTTTTGCTTGTTTCTCAATTCTAGCACAAGAGTAGTTTGTGCATAAATTAAAAAAAAATCAGAAAAGCAAAAGTGATCTACCCCAACTAGTTTTAAGCCACTTTCAACCCTAGTGACTGCTTGCTTAAAAATAGGTGAGTAGAAATCACTTTGAAGAAAAAGGGTGACGAAATAAAAGTCACTTAGCCTACCATATTTCTGTCCTTGCATGCTTGAATTTGGCTTTATTAACTTGCATAGAGTCAATTGAGAGATTGCATGTGTTTTAGAGCTCATAAAGGGATTATTTGCATTGCTTGTCTTATTGCATACTTGCCATTTGCTTAAGCTGCATATTTCCTTTATTTATCATTAGTATTCCATATCTACACCATATCTACCCATTACTCCATCAATTCAACCCAAAAACTGAATTAAGTTGATTGGATTGCTTTGAGGCAAGTTTTGGTTTGATTAAGGTGTGGTATTGCTTGTGTGATTTGCTTTTGGAACACACTACTCTCTCTCATTTTATTGCTTTGTTTTCATGATTAAGATGTATTGGTTTGATCCCTTTAATTATATTCCACCAACTCCAAGGGTACAAAGACCTCCAAAGATTGAGCCTTTTTCTGGAGAGTATGGACCGGATGATTATTTGGCATGGGAGCAAGATATTGAGTACCACCTTGACTACTATGGCTATCCTGAATGGGATATCCTTCCATGGGTGACTAACTACCTAGTTGGTTCTGCCCGTTCCTTTTGGTTATGGATATGTCAATCTAGAAGACGTCAAGGCTTGATTCCAATTGCAAACTGGGATCAAATGAAGTTTGTAATGCAAAAGATGTATGTGACAAACGATGAAGAGTTGCAAAGAAGGTATAAAGCAGTTTGTGCTCCTGTTTGCCAAAAGAGAGCTCCAATCCGATCCTTCAATCACAAGTATGAGTCTTTGGACTTGACTAAGGAGGCTTTGGCTAATTCTAGTCAAATAAGGTATAATTCTTACTCTTCTTCAATTGGTTTGGAAACTAACTCCTTTTTACAAGAAATGGGAATTTCTAACTCACCAAAATCAGGAATTTCAAGTAAAGAAGATAAAGTTATAGCCCCACAAAGCCAAGAGAGCTCTAAAGAATCAAGTGACCTCCCATGTGTTCCTCAATGCCATATTGTGGATGAAAGTTTGAAGAAGGAGGTTCTAGTTGAGGACAACTTGCAAGATGAGAGCATGGAGGAAGAAGTTATCATCTCAAATGGAGTTTCAAACAAAGAGAGCCATAATGTCCAAGAGATGATTCAATGTCTTCCATCAATTATGTTTGATCCAAAACCTTCTTTACTAACCATGGTGCCTTTAGTATCTCCAGCATTTCAATATATTTCTCCTCTTAATCTTACATGCAACATCGAATCGAGGACGATTCGAGGTCAAGTGGGGGAGAATGATAGCGATCAAAGGACCATGAAGAATACACTTGCAAAGAAGGTGTCTAAGAGGCCAAAACCAAGACCTTTTCCAAGGTCTCGGGCATTCAAGTTCAAGAATAAATTCAAGGACTTGATCTTATTTGTTGAAGATATTCATCAATGGCGTCCAAGGCCACCAAGGAAGAGGATGAAGTCTTCAAAGTTCGGAAAGTTAAGAAACCCGTCAAATTAAAAGCAGTGCTCAGTAAACTGGTCATAACTTGGGCTAGAAAATTCATCTCAAGTACGATAAGTACGCGTTGGAAACATAATTAAATGTTCTACAACTTTGTAGTTTACATCAAATCAAGACTCCAACAGAAAAGGACCGAAAAATGGGATTTACTGAGAGTTGTTCAAGTCTTACGGGAATCTTATCTTTAGTTTGAATTTCTATCTTTAATTATTTTATTAAGGATGATTTTTATTTATTTATGTTAAGAGGATTTCGACCATAGGCTTAGTGGTTGATTATTCTCTCTCCTATGTTTTTATTATCTTTTAGAAATTTTTAGTTTGTTAGGATATTTCCTTAAATAAATAAATCAGCCATGATTTATTTTATTTAAGGGAATCTAGATAGATTTAATTAGATATTTTATTATATCTTGGGAAGCAAGACAAGGAGGCCAAATTCTATCTCCTAGGGCCAGCCACCTCTCTCCTTGCTCCCCAAGTAATAGCTTTTGTATTCTCATATACTCTTGTTATATCAATTCAATAAAATCAGCTTGAGAGAGATTAAACCCAAATTCGTTTAATCTATCTCTTTGGCTCAAAAACAACAACTTGTGTTTGCTTGCAATTGGAGTTCGTTCATCATAATTTTCGAGAATTCTCATCCCTCTCTCTTCACGAATCTGAGTTATAATTCGTCAATAAGATTGTTCTAGTCTTGATTATTAAAGATCAAACTAGTTAATCATTCGGATTTAGCGTTAGAGCCAATCCGAGTGAACTATCAAGTTGATTTACTATAATTCTGTTCGGCTTCCATTCATTCAACATCGAATCAGTTTGGTAACTTGTTGTCAACGTTTTTCTCACATTGATTGCAAATTCAGGTTGAATCAAGGATTACTAGGCAAGATCGGGACTTGTTGGGTCATATACGAGATTATCTAGGAGGATTCCGAGGCAATCACGTATCAAGTGGTAATTAGAGACCAACAAGTTGTATCATAATCCAGCGTCTCGCCAAGTAAAATTTGCTTCCCTTAATTTGCTTTCTAGTTGATTTGATTCAGTTTTTGATCCCAAAATTCCCACCTTTACCAAAAGATTGAATTTTTGAGACCAAAGCTGAAATTTTTCCGCCACCACCACCACCACCATAATTCCGCCACCTAACCACCACGAACCACCCACCACCACCCAATTTGGTGTCGCTCTTGTGAGCCGCACCATTCCCCACCCTTGTCCGAACCCAACCCTACTAACCCTACCCTAATCGGACCAGCCAAACCCTAGATCGCCTACCCCCACCCTTGTAACCCTAACCCTAATTAGCGGCCAATCCAAACCCTAACCCTAAATTCGCAAACCTTAGCCCTAATTAGGAAACCCTAGACCGAACCCTACCAGCCTCTAAACCCTAGAACAAAACCACAAACCCTAACCCTAGACCTCAGCCGAGCACTCTCCAAACCCTAAATCCCTTGAATTACTTGCCCCCCAAGCAATTAACCATCTAGGAGATTTTGAGGGATTTGTTGCATGCTTTTGGTTGAATTGGTTGAGTTGTGTTGCAATATAGATTAGCTTTTGTCTTCCTACAATTTTTATGAGTTTTTATTGCATGTTGCATGATCAATAGAGATTCATATTGCATTGTTGATATTTGCTAATTTTTGTCATTGCATTCCATAATTCGATCTAGCCCTATCTTCTCTTGTTAATTTGGCTTCTAGTTGGTTTCATTGGTAGTGTAAAGTCACTTAGATAAAAAAAATCATATTAGTTTCGTTTAGCCCTATTGCATTCCTTGTTGCATTGTTTTGCTTGTTTCTCAATTCTAGCACAAGAGTAGTTTGTGCATAAAATTCAAAAAAAAAAATCAGAAAAGCAAAAGTGATCTACCCCAACTAGTTTTAAGCCACTTTCAACCCTAGTGACTGCTTGCTTAAAAATAGGTAAGTAGAAATCACTTTGAAGAAAAAGGGTGACGAAATAAAAGTCACTTAGCCTACCATATTTATGTCCTTGCATGCTTGAATTTGGCTTTATTAACTTGCATAGAGTCAATTGAGAGATTGCATGTGTTTTAGAGCTCATAAAGGGATTATTTGCATTGCTTGTCTTATTGCATACTTGTCATTAGCTTAAGCTGCATATTTCCTTTATTTATCATTAGTATTCCATATCTACACCATATCTACCCATTTACTCCGTCAATTCAACCCAAAAACTGAATTAAGTTGATTGGATTGCTTTGAGGCAAGTTTTGGCTTGATCAAGGTGTGGTATTGCTTGTTGTGATTTGCTTTAGAACACGCTACTCTCTCTACTTTCTTGCTTGTTTCAGGAACAATGGTGATCCCGAATGAGCCTAATCCGGCTGAACTGAACCTTTCTAAGGAGGCAATCGATTTCATCAGGTTGTCTATTAGTGATAGTGTACGAGATGGTCAAACTCGAGCTGTAGAGTTGGCCACGATTGCAATAAATCCACAATTGCGGCGTCTAGAGGAGCAACTTGCCACTTTGATAGAGTCATCTCAAGGAAGTCATAAGGTTGCCCCTGCAATAGAGCTTACAAGTGACCCAAATCAAGCCTCAATTAGCGACAAAGGCAAGCAACAAGCAGTTGATGAAGAGCATGATGTGCTTGCTAGCTACAACAAAGATCAAGACCCCCCGGCTCACTATTCCCCCACGGCAGGCCAAGGTAGAGGACGAGGCTTTGGGACGAGGATTCCACCGGTTACTCATCAACAGCTCTATAATCAGCCAACAAACTGGTATCCTCAAACCACTCATCATCAACAACAACAATACAACAATCCTTATGATGATGTAACTTATGCCTACACCGGGGAAGAAAGGCGCCCATGGCATCCTCCCCTTGATGATTTCTACAACCAAGCTGAGGTTGTAGAGGATATTCCACCAGCTTATGGAGTACAAAGGCCGAACAACAACAACACCGCTAACCAAACCGTCAATCAGATTGGTAAGCGTGATATAAAGATCAAGATAGATCCATTCAGTGGAGAGCTCAATCCAGAGAAGTATCTAGAGTGGGAGCAAGCTACAAACTTCATTCTAGATCACATGAGCTATGAAGAATGGGAGAAAGTTGTTGTTGTTGTTATCCACTTTGTTGGGACTGCTAGAAATTGGTGGTTCAGAATGAAGGAGGATCGAATTAGAAAGGCCTTACCACCAATTGAAACTTGGGGCCAACTGAAGTTTGTAATGAGGAAGAAATATGTGCCTGAAGAACATACTGAGCACATGAGATTGAAAGTTGCCACATGCAAACAAGGTACCAAGTCTCCAACTGAGTACTTCCATGAGCTAGAGGATTTGAGTTTCAAAGCGGGAATTCATCATTCCCAACGGTCTCTAAGGACCCAATTCATGGCTGGACTGAATCAAAGCATCAAAGACACATTGGAGATTCAACAAATTAAGGATCTCAATGCCTTAGTACATTCAGCCCAACTACTTTATGAGCAACAACAAAGGAAGAAGAAGGAAGCTTGGAATGCACCAAAATGGTATGTTTCTAATGCTAGTTCAAATTCCAATTCTTATTCTTCTAACCCTTCTATGCAGCAAAAGGGAGCTTCTAGCTCACCTAAACCAGCAGGTTTTCAAGGCCAAAGACGTCCCAACAATGCACCTCCAAATCAGCCAAGAGCACGAGATCTACTGTGCTATAAATGTCAAGGAAGAGGTCATTATGCCAAGGATTGTCCAAATCAGAAACAAGTGCTACTCACCACCAATGGAGGATATGTGAGTGATAAAGATATACCTCCAAATCAAGTGGAGGAGGAGAGCAACGGACAAGAGGAGGTCGTAGAGGCCATTGAACCTGATTGCACCAAACAGCCTCTAACTTTGGTAACCATGCGTACTCTTACTTTACAGGAGATACCTAGGCTAGATCAAAGGGAAAATATTTTTCATACTAGGTGTACAGTAAAGAATCAAGTGTTATGCATGATAATTGATAGTGGTAGCTGCTGTAACATTATTAATGCTAAGGTAGTTGATCATTTGCAATTAAAAACCCAACCTAGGGCTACTAGTTATGGTCTAAATGGTATTAATGATTCTGATGGTCCTAACTTAGTTACTCATCAATGCTTAGTTCGTGTTTCCATAGACAATTATGTGGATGATATCATGTGTGATGTGGTAAACATGGAATGCACTCATGTCTTGTTAGCTAGACCATGGTTATTCGATAAGAGAGTTATATATGATGGCATGCTTAATACCTATTCGTTTAACTATGACGGGAGGAGAGTTTCTCTTCTACATTGTCGTCCCAACAAGTTTTACAGGACCAGGTACGCAGAGACCAAGCTAGGGCACTTAGGCGTGCCAAGGAAGAGAAAAAGGAGGCTGAATCGGCGGCCAAGCTTGCGGCCCGGCGCTCGGCGCCCGACGCACCATCAAAGACTAGCGGCGTTTCCCAGTCTCCACCCGGGCATTCTGGCTCAAATTTTAGGACAACATCAAGCACGAGTGGAGCTACGGATTGGGACAAAAAAACGCCCAGAAAAAGTCCCTAAATCGTCAAAAGTGCCGAGCAACACTTCCAGCAGTGCGTCTGAGACGAAAATAGGGCTATCTCCCAAACCACTCGGGCGTTTTCCCTCAAATTTTGGGAGCAATTCAGAGACTCAGAGAGCTACAGATCTGGAAAAAGAAAGCCTACAGATGGAGCCAAAAATCGGCTTAAAAGCCAGTGTAGAAAAGCGCTCTCTAGTGACTCAATCTAGTATTTCTTTTCCTAACTCTTTTTGCTTACTTCTTATGAGGAAAGACATACTTATTATTAGTCAAGATATTTCACATCTTCCAAAGTGTATTCAAGCTCTATTACAGGAATTTGAAGATGTGATGCCTGAAGAGTTGCCACAAGGCCTTCCACCAATTAGAGGCATTGAGCATCAAATTGATTTGGTGCCCGACGCTTCTTTACCAAACCGTGCAGCCTATAGAGCAAGTCCGGAGGA
The DNA here is from genome assembly GCA_964016875.1 of Fallopia convolvulus. Classification (NCBI taxonomy): domain Eukaryota; kingdom Viridiplantae; phylum Streptophyta; class Magnoliopsida; order Caryophyllales; family Polygonaceae; genus Fallopia; species Fallopia convolvulus. The sequence continues at coordinate 10,815,801 of OZ024735.1, forward strand.
GACCGCTGAGCTTCAAAGACAAGTGCAAGATCTCATGGACAAAGGCTATGTGCGTGAATCCCTCAGCCCATGCACGGTTCCGGTGATTTTGGTGCCAAAGAAGGATGGCACATGGAGAATGTGTGTTGATTGCAGGGCGATCAACCAAATAACATGGAGAATGTGTGTGGATTAACTAATGCACCTAGTACTTTCATGAGGCTTATGAACCATGTTCTGAGAAAATACTTAGGTAAATTTGTTGTAGTCTACTTTGATGATATCTTAGTCTATAGCAAAACCTTGCATGAACATGTAGACCATCTTAGGGCTGTTTTGGACACTTTAAGGTTAGAAAAGCTTTATGTTAACTTGAAAAAGTGTTCTTTTTGCTCGGAGTCTACCATTTTTCTTGGTTTTGTTGTGTCCAAAGGTGGATTGAAGGTAGATGAAGACAAGATCAAGGCAATCAAGGAATGACCCCAGCCGACTACACCAACAATGGTGCGCTCTTTTCTCGGCTTGGCTGGCTTCTACAGGAGGTTTGTGCGTGATTTTAGCACAATTGCAGCCCCTCTCCATGAGCTTACAAAGAAGGATTCAGCATTCAAATGGAGAGAGCAACAAGAGAACGCCTTCAACACCTTGAAGGACAGATTATGCCACGCCCCAGTACTCCAACTCCCTGACTTCTCCAAGACATTCGAGATAGAGGTGGACGCTTTTGGACATGGCATAGGAGACGTGATCTTGCATGACAAGAAACCCATAGCTTATTTTAGTGAGAAGCTTAGTGGGGCTGAGTTGAATTACCCTACTTATGATAAAGAGTTGTATGCTTTAATTAGGGTTTTGAAAACTTGGTCTCATTATTTGTGGCCTAAAGAGTTTGTAATCCATTCTGATCATGAGGCCTTGAAGTATTTGAAAGGCCAATCCAGACTCAGCAGGCGACATGCAAGATGGGTTGAATTTATGGAGACCTTTCCTTATGTTGTAAAGCATAAGAAAGGCAAAGAGAATGTGGTAGCTGACGCCCTTTCTCGCAGGTATGTTCTCTTGAACCAATGTGATGTTAAGATCCTTGGATTTGCAATGATTAAGGAATTGTATGCTAGTGATCCTCACTTTGCTGAAATTTATAAGAATTGCATGTCTAGGGGAGAAATAGATACCTACTTTATTGATGATGGATACTTGTTTAAAACGGGTAAATTGTGCATTCCTTCATCTAGTATACGTAGGCTTCTAACTAAAGAGGTTCATGAATCAAGAGGACATAGGGGTTTAGAAAAGACTTTAGAAGGATTAAAAGAACACTACTTTTGGTCTAAAATGAGTAACTATGTGCTTAGATTTGTCAAGAGTTGTGTTGTTTGTGCTAAAGCTAAGTCTTGACTTAATCTCCATGGTTTGTACCAGCCTTTGCCTATTCCTAGCTCACCTTGGGAGGACATTTCTATGGACTTCATTGTAGGATTGCCTAGAACTAGGAAGGGTAGAGATTCTATCTTTGTAGTGGTAGACCATTTTTCTATAATGGCTCATTTTATTCCTTGTCACACGACAGAGGATGTTGTGCATGTTGCTGATGTGTTCTTTAGAGAAGTTGTTAGATTGCATGGCATTCCTTGTTCTATTGTTTCAGATCGTGATGCTAAGTTTTTGAGTTATTTTTGGAAGAGTCTGTGGTCTAAGTTGGGAACTAAATTGCTATTTTCTACCTCATGTCATCCACAAACTGATGGGCAAACTGAAGTTACTAATAGAACGTTAGGGGTTTTACTTAGAACTATGCTTAAAGCTAACCTCAAACGTTGGGAAGATGTTTTGCCTTTTGTGGAGTTTGCTTATAACAGGTCAATCCATTCAGCTACAAAGATGACCCCTTTTGAGGTCGTTTATGGGCTGAATCCGAGGACTCCGGTGGATTTGACGCCTCAGCCATACAAGGGAAAAGAGAGTTTTGAAGCTGACAAACGGGCTGAGTTTCTGAAGAAGTTACATGAGAGGACAAAGATGCACTTGGAGAGCAAATCCATGAAGTACAAGGCCCATGATGATAAGGGTCGGAAACAGGTTATCTTTGAAGAAGGAGATCTTGTTTGGGTGCATCTAAGGAAGGAAAGGTTTCCAAACAAAGGAAGAACAAGTTAGATCAGAGAGGAGATGGACCATTTCGTATCATCAAAAGGATCGGCCCTAATGCATATCATGTTGACATGCCTGGTGAGTATGGTGTCCATCCGACTTTTAATGTAGCTGATCTATCTCTTTATGTGCCAGATTTTGATTCCGACGTCGAATCAGAGACAATTCGAGCTCAAGTGGAGGAGAATGATGCAGTGAAGCCTGCCATGTCTCCAACCGACGTCGATGAGTTGATTCGAGTGCCTTCTGACGGACCAATTACAAGAAGTCGAGCTAAGAAGATTGCTCAAGGCACAACATCAATCTTGGTTCGATTGGCAGCTGTTCTTGAAGAGCCAACCAAGCCTAATTGGGTCTCGTGCATTCGACATCAATTGACCCCGGATTCCATGGATTAATTCAAGAGGGCCAAAATTCACCTATTTCCTTATTTAGAAACATGTGTTAGTTTGTCTCACTTTAGGGCTGAATTTAGTAGGTGACCGGGTGAGATAAATTGGTACATGGGTCAAAGTCAACCCTTTGACTTGACCATTCTAAGTAAGAGAAAATATCTTCTATTATTTTAATATAGGGGTGTTTTGTTTTTTTTAAATAATGTAGAGAAATCAATCAATAGGCTTATGTTAGTTGGTTGATATTCTCTCTCTTGGTTGTTAGAGATATTTTTAGTTTGTTTTAGATATTTTGAGTTTGTTAGGATATTTCCTTAAATAAATAAATTAGCCATGATTTATTTTATTTAAGGGGATCTAGATAAATATTATTATAGATATTTTATTATATCTTGGGAAGCAAGACAAGGAGGCCAAATTCTATCTCCTAGGGCCGGCCACCTCTCTCCTTGCTCCCCAAGTAATAGCTTTGTATTCTCTATTTATACTTTGCAATTTCCATTTAATAAAATCAGCTTGAGATGAGATAAACCCTAAGAAAGGTTTATCTCGTCCTTGGGCTCAAAACACGAGTGTCAATTGCTTGCAAAGCTGCGATCTTCAACATCATCATCTCGGCGATCTCTTTCTCTCTCTCTCTCTCGTGTTTTCTTTTGTTTGATTCATTGAATTGATCAATCAAGTTTAGTTCTAGTCGATTCATATCAACTAGTTTATCAATTTGGATTAGCGTTCGAGCCATCCAAGTTGAACTATCTTATTTGATTCAATTAGTGTTTCGAAATCAGCTTTGTTATTATTCAAGTTCGAGTTCTTCAATTCCTTGTGAGACAAGTTTCTGATTTTGAAAGTGTTGTAGGGAAGAATTCAAAATTACAAGGCAAGATCGGGATCGTATGGGTCATATACGAGATTATCAAGGAGGATTCCGAGGCAATCACGTATCAGATGTCTTCATCTTGATCAACTTTGTGGACTTCTTTTTGGACTGGTGGAAAAAATTTCATTAGTGTTGCGAGTAGCGCCTCTATGCGATCAAAGCAAACACTGAGAGAAGTCGGTAGAGGGTCATTGAATCACCGTGACTGAGTTTCGGTTGAATAGACATCGTTGTACTTGACACACAAGGAACAAAGAACGAATCAGAAATTGAAGAGTAAGAGAAAGGAGATTTGAATGAATAGAACTTCTCAAGATGATAGTTCAATTGAAAGGCTCGAATGCTATTTCAATTGACAAACTAGTTGAGATCTTTAACAATCCAACTAGAACAATCAAATTGATGATTCTATAAACTCAAATCTGAAATTTGGAATGAAAACAAGGTGGATCGATCAATGCAATTAATCACACAAGAAATCTGGATTTTTAAGGCCCGAGAGATAGATTAAACCAATTTGGGTTTAATATCTCTCAAGATGATTTTATTGAATGAAATAACAAGAGTATAAATAGAGAATACAAAGCTATTCCTTGGGGAGCAAGCAAGGGAGCATGGCCGGCCCTAGTAGGGGTAGATATGTCTCTTTCTTGCTTCCCAAGATATAATAAAATATCTAAAATAATATCTATCTAAATCTCCTTAAATAAAATAAATCATGGCTGATTTATTTATTTAAGGAAATATCCTAACAAACTCAAAATATCTAAAAGATAATAAAAACATAGGAGAGAGATTATCAACCACTAACAATATGCCTATGGTCGAAATCTCTAGTTATTCTAGCATAAAAACGTCCATAAATAAAATAAATAAAGATAGAAATTTAAACTGAAGATAAGATTCACGTAAGACTTGAACAGCTCTCCGTAAAACCCATTTTTCGGTCCTTTCAAACGAGTACTTATAGGACTTGAGATGAATTTTCTAGCCCAAGTTATGACCAGTTTACTGAGCACTGTTTTCCATTTGACGGACTTCTTACTTTCCGAACTTTTGTGACTTGATTCTCTTCCTTGCTGGCCTTGGACGCCATGGATGGATATTTTGAAGAGATAGTATTAATTCCATGAAAACCTTCTTGAACTTGAATGCTCGGGACCTTAGTAAAGGTCTTGGTTTTTGGCCTTCATTCGTCTTCAACGAATCATTCGCTTGGATCCACCCTTGATTTGTATCAAAAGGGTCCCTATTAGCCAATTACCCTCTCCTGCTAGGGAAGGGAGAAATCGTGCTAATGATTTTCATGATTTTCAGGGACATAGGAGAGCTCCAGGCCAAGAAGACCATTTCGATGAGTATGACGCCGACGATGATGAACAATGGGAGCGCTATTCAAGGCGCGAAGACAGAGATAGGCGTCCAAGGCGCCCTAGAGAGCCCGAGCAACATGGTGTTGGAAAAATTAAAGTGAAGATCCCAGCCTTTGAAGGCAAGTGTGACCCGAATGTCTACATGGAGTGGGAGACGAAAATTGAGCAAATATGGAATTGCCATAATTTTGCCGAGCACAAAAAGGTACAACTCGCCACCCTTGAATTTTCCGGTTATGCACTAATCTGGTGGGATAACTTAGTGAAGGAAAGGAGAAGAGCTCTTGACGCACCAATAGGAACTTGGGAGCAAATGAAGGCCCTCATGAGGAGGCGTTTCATTCCCCAACATTATGCACGTGAGCTGCGTCAAAGATTGGAGAATCTCAAGCAAGGTTCCATGTGTGCCGAGGAGGCCTACAATGCCATGCAAGTGGCAATGGTAAGGGACAATGTGGATGAGGATGAAGAGTCCACAATGGCACGTTTCCTTCGAGTTCTACACCCTTCTTTAGCTAATGAGGTCGATTTATATCCGTACACTACTATGACTGGTTTGTTACATTTAGATATGAAGGTTGAAAAGAAGAACAAGGCAAGGATTCTAGGAGGCCGTGGCACGAGTAACCAGCCCAACTCATGGAGAAACAACCGTGGTCAGACCATGCCTTATGGAAAGGAAGGCGCGCCTACAAAGGAAAGAGGAAGCACCGTCGGCGCCTATGGAGATCAAGCTGGCCGAACCAAGCCTTCCGCGGGCACCGCGACAACCTACAACAAGGGCACCAATAGTGGAGCTTCGTCAGCTCCTAAGGGCAGTACTTCTAACCCTTCCTCTAGAGCTAGGGATATTGTGTGTTTTAAGTGCCAAGGTAGAGGGCACATGATGAAAGATTTCCCTAACAAGAAAACACTTTTAATCAATCATTTAGGCCAATATGAATCTGAGGAAGAAATTGATGATGTGCATGAAAATGAGCCTAATAATGATGATTTGCATGATGATGAGGATGAGATAGAGTATGAATCAGGGGAGTCTTTAATTGCTAGACGCAACATGCATATAACACCAGCCCCTTGTGAAGATAATCAACGTGAAAATCTATTTCATACTCAATTATCTATGACTCAACACCCTAGGCCCTATAAATTGCATTGGATGAATGATTGTGGTGAACTTAAAGTGAACAAGCAAGCGCATGTTTCTATTAAATTAGGGCATTACGAGGATGTTGTTCTTTGTGATGTTGTTCCTATGCAGGCTTATCACATTTTATTAGGTCGTCCATGGCAATATGATAGGAAGGTCACACATGATGGATTCACTAACAGGAACACCTTCACCCACAATGGCCAAACCATAGTGCTCAAACCTATGACGCCTACGCAGGTGGCCGAGGAGTTTGACAAAAAGAAGGTAAGTAAGGTAAGTGTGGAAGGTGAGGGAAAGAAGGGAACAGCTCGGGGTAAGACGAGCTCACCTAACAATCTCCCACCCTCCAGCGCGCTTTTGGCTTCCAATCGGGAACTAGAGGCCGAGTATTTGGATGGGCAAACAACACTCATGCTCTTGTGCAAGGAGCTGAGCTTGTTGAATGAGGAACTTAGAGCCTCTTTGCCCCCACGAATTTTGGGGCTCATTGAGGAATACAAGGACGTGTTTCCCGATGAGATACCGGCTGGCTTACCTCCAATTAGAGGAATCGAGCATCAAATTGATCTCATTCCTGGAGCATCTTTGCCTAATAGGCTAGCCTATCGTATGAACCCCAAAGAGACTCAAGAAGTCCAATCTCAAGTCCAAGAATTATTGGATAAGGGATACATTAGGGAAAGCTTAAGCCCTTGTGATGTACCGATGTTGCTAGTGCCTAAGAAAGACAACACATGGTGTATGTGTGTCGATTGTAGGGCTATTAACAACATAACGGTAAAGTATAGACACCCCATCCCTCGTCTAGATGACATGCTAGATGAATTGCATGGAGCCACTATCTTTTCAAAGATAGATTTAAAAAGTGGCTACCATCAAATAAGGATGAAGGAGGGGGGCGAATGGAAAACAGCCTTCAAGACCAAATTTGGTCTCTATGAATGGCTTGGTATGCCATTCGGGCTAACAAACGCCCCAAGTACTTTCATGCGCCTAATGAATCATGTGCTTAGAAACTTCATAGGGAAATTTGTTGTTGTTTATTTCGATGATATTCTGATTTATAGCAAATCCCTAGAAACGCATGAAGATCATTTGAGGGAAGTACGCTCTACACTTAGATTAGAGCACTTGTATGCAAATTTGAAGAAATGTGAATTGTGCACTAATCATGTCACTTTTCTTGGTTTTGTAGTGAGCTCCAAGGGACTAAAAGTAGACGAAGCCAAGATAAGGGCGATTCAAGAGTGGCCGACGCCTATCTCCATTGGCCAAGTCAGGAGCTTCCACGGCCTCGCCAGCTTCTATAGGCGATTCGTGAGGGATATTAGCACCATTGTTGCTCCCTTGACCGAAATCACTAAGAAGAGGAGTGAGTTCAAGCGGGAGAAGGCACAAGAGAGGGCATTCAACGCCCTAAAGGACAGATTGACGCAGGCCCCATTGCTAGCCTTGCCCGACTTCACTCGGCCCTTCGAAGTGGAGTGTTGATGAGGGACCATCTAAGCAGCCTCCACCAAGCGCCTACACTCTTTGATGGACCACTCACTCGTGCTCGAGCCAAGAAGCTACAACATGAGATGAATGCATTTGTGGGCTACACTATGGCTAAGGAGGCAGGAGCATGTATGGAGTCCAAAGCTAGGGCGGTGTGCGTCTTGAGCGCCGAGGGATCTTCGAGCCAAGGCTGTAGCGACGTGCACCAAACCGACATTGCAACGGCGCGTCCTAACTCCAGCGATGCAGCGCTGCGCCTTCGCCAGCGTAGCGATGCAACGGCGCGCCCCTGAGCGCGCCTGTCCGCGTGTGTGCGCGCTTGTCCGAGCATGAGCAAGCATGCGACGTCGGCCTATGTTGGGCTTATTTCTGAATTGGGCCATTTTGTGCTATTGACTATCTTTTATTTTAATTAGACTTTAATTATTATTTCCTTGTAATTTATGGACATATAAATAGCTTTTGGGTAGTTAATTTTCAGATCAGACAACTCATTTGTAATTTCCAATTCTCCTTGCAATAGAGAGAAAACGAGAGCTTTGGCTTTCAACGTGTGTGTGTTTGCAGCTTGGATTGTTTTGGATTGTGTCAATTTCATAGAAGATTGGTGCCTTTTAACAATCACGAGCCCCTTTCTCGTGCTACAAGGCTTGCTCCTTGTTTGTGTGAGATCGTAAAGGTTGGTTTCTCGATCATTCTAGTTGGTTCTTGTCTCTTCGAGCCAAGGGTCTTCTAGTTGTTTCTGGGAGTTGATCTTCAGTCCTTTATTGAGTCGTTTCCTTGTTTCTTTGTTGCGTTTGTTTGTCGTCACCGAGTCTGTTTTGTGTCTTTGAGTCGTTGCTTCCATTGTTCTCATTGAGTCGCTTTCGTTTGAATCCATTTCTGACCACTTTGTTCTTGTTTCTATTGTTTGAGTCACGAACGTCGAAGATCGGGTATCAAGCGGCCTTAATCCCGCATCAAATTGGTATCAGAGCTTCGTTGTAGACGTTCTTCTTGTGTTCGAGTCGATCCGCCATTAGAGTCCACAAAATCCAAAAAGAAAAACGTCCTCAAGGTCAGGTTGATTAATTCCTTTGCTTTAATTAACTTGATAGTACTAACCATTTGTTGCTTGTGTAGTGGTTTGTTTTTGCCCAGCCAAACACACCCTAAACTTCAAGTAACCGTCACCAACACCACCTCCTGCCCACCACCTTCACAAAAACGTCCACCACCTTCCTAGTTTCATCAGCCACGTTTGAATTAAGTAAGAAGGAGCTGATTTAATTTAATTAAGTCAGAAATTCAATTACCTTTCCCACCTCCTACATTTAAGGTTGACTAGTTCAAAGATTCTAACAACCTTCATTTCAGCCACAAAAGCTACACCCACCTCCTACAAAGTAGCAAGATCCATTCCAATCCATTCCCACACTCTCCCAACGTCCAAATTCATACCCCACCTCCTACATTTCAGCCTTGAGACCGATTCAACCCACAACCCACCCAACGTCCAAAATTCACCTCATTCTTGCACATAATATTCATATCCTGCATTAGTATTTTATTTCGTGATTATTCTTGTAATTATTTCTGTTTAAAAAAAAAAGAAAAAAAAAAAAGAAAAAGAGAATAAAAAAAGAAAAAAAAAATCGAAAAATCAGAAATATCTCTTACGTTTCATACATCAAGTTGCATTTCATACTAGTGCATAGACTAAGTATATTTCATTCAGTGCAAGCATTGTGTCTTCTCTCCTTTTTCATTCTTTGGACGCCATTAAAGAGACCTACCTCCACAAAGAGCCACCCTTATCCTCACCTAACAAACCATTCCAAGTCGCACTTGGTTAAGGAATTCAAGGTGAAAAGGACTTAATCAGGTTGATCTCTTCCTTGTCTTTTCATTTCATCCTTGTTTATAATCGAGTCATCTTCTCATTTTCTCTAATTCTTCTATGCTACATTCGAGTCTTCTTTGTTTAACTTCTTGTCTCTCCAACCTTGTCTCTGCTCGTGTTTGATTGATCTACTAAACTTCAACTTGATTTTGATCATTTCAAAGCAGATTGCAACAACAAGCTCGATCACACCACCCGAGAGTGAGAGCGAGTGAAACACAAGCGAGGAGTTTATTGATTTGACTAACATTAACCATTTGCTTGTAGTGCATTGTGTGTGATCATGTCAGGAGACGAGAGAGGATCCCACCGATCCAGGAGCCCCGACCAGGTTCACCCCGATGTGTTCAACTTGTTGAGCTCTCTCAACAGCAACATGGCGCGCCTCAATTCGCGCATGGCTGCCTTGGAGGCGCAAACAATTACGACGCCTCAACCGGGGGCTGCACCGAGCGTCGCGCCAGGTACCGCGCCAACGGCGCACGATCCAGCCACAGCGGCGAGCCAAGAGCAAGGGCGCGCTCGTGAGTCCGCGCCTACGTTCCATCCGTCCAGCATGGATCCGAATTTTGCCTCCACTTCCCATCATCAAAACAGGGAAGATCACTTGAACTCAACTCATTTCCATTCTCCCGGGATTTTTGCTCAAGGGATACCAATTAGCCAATTACCCTCTCCCGCTAGGGAAGGGCAAAATCGTGCTAATAATTTTCAAGATTTTCAGGGACATAGGAGAGCTCCAGGCCAAGGATACCCGTTTGACGAGTACGACGCCGAGGACGAGGATCCATGGGAGCGCTACTCACGGCGCGACGATAGGGACAGGCGTCCAAGGCGGCCTAGAGAGCCCGAGCAAGATGGAGTAGGAAAAATCAAAGTGAAGATCCCAGCCTTTGAAGGCAAGTGTGATCCGAACGTCTACATGGAGTGGGAGACGAAAATTGAACAAATATGGAATTGCCATAACTTTGCCGAGCATAAAAAGGTACAACTCGCCACCCTTGAATTTTCCGGTTATGCACTAATCTGGTGGGATAATCTAGTAAAGGAAAGGAGAAGAGCTCTTGACGCACCAATAGGAACTTGGGAGAAAATGAAGGCCCTCATGAGGAGGCGTTTCATTCCCCAACATTATGCACGTGAGCTGCGTCAAAGATTGGAGAATCTCAAGCAAGGTTCAATGAGTGCCGAGGAAACTTACAATGCCATGCAGGTGGCAATGGTAAGGGCCGATGTGGATGAGGATGAAGAGTCCACAATGGCACGTTTCCTTCGAATTTTACACCCTTCTTTAGCTAATGAGGTCGATTTATATCCATATACTACTATGACTGGTTTGTTACATTTAGCTATGAAGGTCGAGAAAAAGAACAAGGCACGGATTCTAGGAGGCCGAGGCACGAGTAACCAGCCCAACGCATGGAGGAACAACCGTGGCCAGGCCATGTCTTATGGAAAGGAAGGCGCGCCTACAAAGGAACGAGGAAGCACCGCCGGCGCCTATGGAGATCAAGCTGGCCGAACCAAGCCTTCCGCGGGCACCGCGCCATCCTACAACAAGGGCCCCAATAGTGGAGCTTCGGCAACCCCTAAGGGCAGTACCTCTAACCCTTCCTCTAGAGCTAGGGATGTTGTGTGTTTTAAGTGCCAAGGTAGGGGTCACATGATGAAAGATTGCCCTAACAAGAAAACACTTTTAATCAATCATTTAGGCCAATATGAATCGGAGGAAGAAATTGATGATGTGCATGAAAATGAGCCTAATAATGATGAGTTGCATGATGATGAGGATGAGATAGAGTATGAATCAGGGGAGTCTTTAATTGCTAGACGTAACATGCATATAAAACCAGCCCCTTGTGAAGATATCAACGTGAAAATCTATTTCATACTCGATGTTTAATTAAGGGTAAGGTTTGCAACATGATAATAGATAGTGGAAGTTGCTGTAACATTGCTAGTCTTGAAATGGTACAAAAACTGCAATTATCTATGACTCAACACCCTAGACCTTATAAATTGCATTGGATGAACGATTGTGGAGAACTTAAAGTGAACAAGCAAGCGCATGTTTCTATTAAATTAGGGCATTACGAGGATGTTGTTCTTTGTGATGTAGTTCCTATGCAGGCTTGTCACATTTTATTAGGTCGCCCATGGCAATATGATAGGAAGGTCACGCATGATGGATTCACCAACCGGAACACCTTCACCTACAATGGCCAAACCATAGTGCTCAAACCCATGACGCCTATGCAGGTGGCCGAGGAGTTTGACAAAAAGAAGGTAAGTAAGGTAAGTGGAGAAGGTGAGGGAAAGAAGGGGACAACTCGGGGTAAGACGAGCTCACCTAACAATCTCCCACCCTCCAGCGCACTTTTGGCTTCCATGCGGGAGTTAGAGACCGAGTATTTGGATGGGCAAACAACACTCATGCTCTTGTGCAAGGAGCTGAGTTTGTTGAATGAGGAACTTAGAGCCTCTTTGCCCCCACAAATTTTGGGGCTCATTGAGGAATACAATGACGTGTTTCCCGATGAGATACCGGCTGGCTTACCTCCAATTCGAGGAATCGAGCATCAAATTGATCTCATTCCCGGAGCATCTCTGCCTAATAGGCCAGCCTATCGTATGAACCCAAAGGAGACTCACGAAGTCCAATCACAAGTCCAAGAGTTATTGGATAAGGGATACATTAGGGAAAGTTTAAGCCCTTGTGTTGTACCGGTGTTGCTAGTGCCTAAGAAAGACAACACGTGGCGTATGTGTGTCGATTGTAGGGCTATTAACAACATAACGGTAAAGTATAGGCACCCCATCCCTCGTCTAGACGACATGCTAGATGAATTGCATGGAGCCACTATCTTTTCAAAGATAGATTTAAAAAGTGGCTACCATCAAATAAGGATGAAGGAGGGGGACGAATGGAAAACAGCCTTCAAGACCAAGTTTGGTCTCTATGAATGGCTTGTTATGCCATTCGGGCTTACAAACGCCCCAAGTACTTTCATGCGTCTAATGAATCATGTGCTTAGAAACTTCATAGGGAAATTTGTTGTTGTTTATTTTGATGATATTCTGATCTATAGCAAATCCCTAGAAACGCATGAAGATCATTTGAGGGAAGTACTCTCTACACTTAGATTAGAGCACTTGTATGCAAATTTGAAGAAATGTGAATTGTGCACTAATCATGTCACTTTTCTTGGGTTTGTAGTGAGCTCCAAAGGATTACAAGTAGACGAAGCCAAGATAAAGGGGATTCAAGAGTGGCCGACGCCTACCTCCATTGGCCAAGTCAGGAGCTTCCACGGCCTCGCCAGCTTCTATCGCAGATTTGTGAGGGATTTTAGCACCATTGCTGCTCCCTTGACCGAAATCACTAAGAAGAGGAGTGAATTCAAGTGGGAGAAGGCACAAGAGAGGGCATTCAACGCCCTAACGGACAGATTGACGCATGCCCCATTGTTGGCCTTGCCCGACTTCACTCGTCCCTTCGAAGTGGAGTGTGATGCGAGTGGCATTGGAATTGGAGGCGTTCTCATGCAGGAAGGTAAGCCTATTGCCTTCTTTTCTGAAAAATTGAAAGGTGCATGTTTAAACTACTCTACTTATGATAAAGAGTTATATGCTTTGTTTCGAGTGTTAAAAACATGGCAACATTATCTTTGGCCTAGTGAATTTGTCTTGAAAACTGACCATGAATCCTTAAAACATTTCAAGAGTCAAGATAAATTGGATAGAAGGCATGGTAGGTGGATGGAATTCATTGAGACATTTCCATATGTCATAAAATATAAAAAGGGAAAGGATAATGTAGTAGCCGATGCCTTGTCACGTCGCCATGCTTTGCTTGTCTCATTAGATTCTAGAGTGTTAGGATTTACTTACATTCGTGAATTATATGAGAATGATATTGATTTTGGCGATGCTTTTAAGTGCTGCACGCAAAGGGGTTCGGATGAGAAATACTACATTCATGATGGATTTTTATTTAGAGTAGATAAAGTTTGCATTCCTCGTTGCTCTTTGCGTTTATTGTTGGTTGAGGAAGCCCATAAAGGCGGCCTAATGGGACATTTTGGGAGGGATAAGACTTATCATACTCTTAGGGCTCATTTTTACTGGCCACACATGCTTAGAGACGTTGAAAATGTAGTTAAGCGTTGTGTTGATTGTTTAAGAGCCAAATCTAGGTTGATGCCACATGGACTTTACACCCCTTTGCCTACGCCTACGGCCCCGTGGGAGGATTTATCCATGGACTTTATAGTAGGGTTGCCTAGGACTAAGAAGGGGAGAGATTCAATTATGGTGGTAGTTGACCGATTTTCCAAAATGGCACATTTTGTGCCATGCCATAAAACTGATGATGCTAGTAATGTAGCTAACTTGTTCTTTAGGGAAATAGTTAGGCTTCATGGCATACCAAAAACAATAGTGAGTGATAGGGATACCAAGTTCCTTAGCCATTTTTGGAGGACTTTATGGAATAAGCTAGGAACTAAGCTAATGTTCTCTACATCTAGCCACCCACAAACTGATGGGCAAACCGAAGTGACCAATAGGACGTTAGCTACTATCCTTAGAACCATTATTAAAAAGAATTTGAAAATGTGGGAAGAAGCTTTACCTCATGTGGAGTTTGGTTACAATCGCACTATGCACTCATCTACTATGTTAACTCCATTTGAATGTGTTTATGGTACTAACCCACTCACCCCCTTAGATCTTACCCCATTTCCAATGAGGGAGCATGAAAGTTTTGATGCAGGAAAGCACGTTGAATTTATTAAGGAGCTGCATGCTCGCACCAAGACTCGGTTGGAGCAAAAGGCCGACTACAATGCTAGGCGCGCCAACCATGGGCGGCGCCGCGTAATTTTCCAACCCGGCGATTTGGTATGGGCACATCTAAGGAAGGAGCGGTTTCCGGAGCTAAGGAAGAGCAAGCTGTCTCCAAGAGGCGATGGACCTTTCAAGGTGCTTCAACGGATTGGAGACAATGCTTACAAGTTAGAGCTGCCCGGGGATTATGGTGTGAGCGCCACCTTCAATGTCGCTGATCTTACGCCGTACTTAGCCTTGGATGAGGAGCTGGATTCGGGGTCGAATCCTTTCCAAGAAGGGGAGGTTGATGAGGGACCATCTAGGCAGCCTCCACCGGGCGCGCCTACACTCTTTGATGGACCACTCACTCGTGCTCGAGCCAAGAAGCTACAACATGAGATGAATGCTTTTGTGGGCTACACTATGGCTAAGGAGGCAGGAGCATGTATGGAGTCCAAAGCTAGGGCGGTGTGCGTCTTGAGCGCCGAGGGATCTTCGAGCCAAGGCTGTAGCGACGCGCACCAAACCGACGTTGCAACGGCGCGTCCTAACTCCAGTGATGCAGCGTTGCGCCTTCGCCAGCGTAGCGATGCAACGGCGCGCCCCTGAGCGCGCCTGTCCGCGTGTGTGCGCGCTTGTCCGAGCATGAGCAAGCATGCGACGTCGGCCTATGTTGGGCTTATTTCTGAATTGGGCCATTTTGGGCTATTGACTATCTTTTATTTTAATTAGACTTTAATTATTATTTCCTTGTAATTTATGGACATATAAATAGCTTTTAGGTAGTTAATTTTCAAATCAGACAACTCATTTGTAATTTCCAATTCTCCTTGCAATAGAGAGAAAACGAGAGCTTTGGCTTTCAACGTGTGTGTGTTTGCAACTTGGTTTGTTTTGGATTGTGTCAATTTCATAGAAGATTGGTGCCTTTCAACAATCACGAGCCCCTTTCTCATGCTACAAGGCTTGCTCCTTGTTTGTGTGAGATCGTAAAGGTTGGTTTCTCGATCATTCTAGTTGGTTCTTGTCTCTTCGAGCCAAGGGTCTTCTAGTTGTTTCTGGGAGTTGATCTTCAGTCCTTTATTGAGTCGTTTCCTTATTTCTTTGTTGCGTTTGTTTGTCGTCACCGAGTCTGTTTTGTGTCTTTGAGTCGTTGTTTCCATTGTTCTCATTGAGTCGCTTTCGTTTGAATCCATTTCCGACCACTTTGTTCTTGTTTCTATTGTTTGAGTCACGAACGTCGAAGATCGGGCATCAAGCGGCCTTAATCCCGCATCAAGTGTGATGCGAGTGGCATTGGGATTGGAGGTGTTCTCATGCAAGAAGGTAAGCCTATTGCCTTCTTTTCTGAAAAATTAAAAGGTGCATGTTTAAATTACTCGACTTACGATAAAGAGTTATATGCTTTGTTTCGAGTGTTAAAAACATGGCAACATTATCTTTGGCCTAGCGAATTTGTCTTGAAAACTGACCATGATTCTTTAAAACATTTCAAGGGTCAAGATAAATTGGATAGAAGGCATGGTAGGTGGATGGAATTTATTGAGACATTTCCATATGTCATAAAATATAAAAAGGGAAAGGATAATGTAGTAGTCGATGCCTTATCTCGTCGCCATGCTTTGCTTGTCTCATTAGATTCTAGAGTGTTAGGATTTACTTATATTCGTGAATTATATGAGCATGATATTGATTTTGGTGATGCTTTTAAGTGCTGCATGCAAAAAGGTTCGGATGAGAAATATTACATTCATGATGGATTTTTATTTAGAGTAGATAAAGTTTGTATTCCTCGTTGCTCTTTGCGTTTGTTGTTGGTTGAGGAAGCCCATAAGGGCGGCCTAATGGGACATTTCGGGAGGGATAAAACTTATCATACTCTTAGGGCTCATTTTTATTGGCCACACATGCTTAGAGACGTTGAAAATGTAGTTAAGCGTTGTGTTGATTATTTAAGAGCCAAATCTAGGTTGATGCCACATGGACATTACACCCCTTTGCCTACGCCTACAACCCCTTGGGAGGATTTATCCATGGACTTTATAGTAGGGTTGCCTAGGACTAAGAAGGGGAGGGACTCAATTATGGTGGTAGTTGACCGATTCTCAAAAATGGCACACTTTGTGCCGTGCTATAAAACTGATGATGCTAGTAATGTAGCTAACTTGTTCTTTAGGGAAATAGTTAGGCTTCATGGCATACCTAAAACAATAGTGAGTGATAGGGATACCAAGTTCCTTAGCCATTTTTGGAGGACTTTATGGAATAGCTAGGAACTAAGCTAATGTTCTCTAAATCTAGCCACCCACAAACTGATAGGCAAACCGAAGTGACCAATAGGACGTTATATACTATCCTTAGAACCATTATTAAAAAGAATTTGAAAATGTGGGAAGAAGCTTTACCTCATGTGGAGTTTGCTTACAATCGCACTATGCACTCATCTACTATGTTAACTCCATTTGAATGTGTTTATGGTACTAACCCACTCACCCCCTTAGATCTTACCCCATTTCCAACGAGGGAGAATGAAAGTTTTGATGCAGGAAAGCACGCCAAGTTTATTAGGGAGTTGCATGTTCGAACCATGACTCGGTTGGAGCAAAAGGCCGAGTACAATGCTAGGCGCGCCAACCATGGGCGGCGCCGCGTGATTTTCCAGCCCGGCGATTTGGTATGGGCGCATCTAAGGAAGGAGCGGTTTCCGGAGCTAAGGAAGAACAAGCTGTCTCCAAGAGGTGATGGACCTTTCAAGGTGCTTCAACGGATTGGAGACAACGCTTACAAGTTGGAGCTGCCCGGGGATTATGGTGTGAGCGCCACCTTCAATGTCGCTGATCTTACGCCGTACTTAGTTGTGGATGAAGAGCTGGATTCAGGGTCGAATCCTTTCCAAGAAGGGGAGGTTGATGAGGGACCATCTAGGCAGCTTCCACCGGGCACGCCTACACTCTTTGATGGGCCACTCACCCGTGCTCGAGCTAAGAAGCTACAACGAGAGATGAATGTTTTTGTGGCTACACTATGGCTAAGGAGGCAGGAGCAAGTGTGGATTCCAAGGCCAGAGCGGTGTGCGTCTTGAGCGCCGATGGATCGCCAACCCGAGGCTGCAGCGACGCGCCCAGCAATGCAACGGAGCACCTCGATGCAACAGCGCGCTTCAGCGCATCGAAGATGCGGCCTAGGTGATGCGGCGCGCCCTTAGTGCACGTGCCTGTCCGTGTGCTAGCAAGCATGCGACACTGGTTTTATTGGATTTGTTTTATTGGGCCATTTCCATTTTGGGCCACTAGTTATCTTTTAATTAGACTTTTATTTGTTATTTCCATTATTATTTCAGGACATATAAATAGCTTTTAGGTGGTTAATTTTCAGATTAGACAACTTATTTTGTATTTTCCAATTCTCCTTGCAATAGAGAGAAAACAAGAGCTTTGGCTTTCAACGTGTGTGTGCAATTGCAGCTTGGTTTGCTTTGATTTGTGTCAATCTCATCGAAGGTTGGTGCTTGTCAACAATCACGAGCCCCTTTCTCGTGCTTCAAGGTCTCGCTCCTTGTTGTGTGAGATTTTAAAGGTTGGTTACTTGTCCATTCGATTAGGTTCTTGTCTTTGCAAGACAAGGGTCTTCTAGTTGTCTCAAGTAGTTTATCTTCTAGTCTTATTGAGTCATTTCATTTCATTCATCGTTGCGTCTGGTTTGTATTATTTGAGTCGTTCCTAGTCTTTGTTCTTGTCGAGTCTTTCGTTTTGATTTCATTACTGATCATTGTTCGTTGTTTCCTTTGTTTGAGTCGTGAACGTCGAAGATCGGGCATCAAGCGGCTTATCCCCGCATCAGGCCACTTCCTCTCCTTGCTCCCCAAGTCATAACTTTGTATTCTACTATAAATACTCTTGCATTTCATTAATAAAAATCAGCTTGAGAGAGATTAAACCCAAATTGGTTTAATCTATCTCTTGGGCCCAAAAATACACGCTTATTGATTTTCTGCATTGAGAAGTTCGATCATCATCCACACACGAGATAATCATCATCACCGATTCATCCATCTCTTTTCTCGTGTTTTTTGCTTGTTTGATTCATTCAATTGATCAATCAAGTTTAGTTCTAGTCGATTCATATCAACTAGTTTATCAATTTGGATTAGCGTTCGAGCCATCCAAATTGAACTATCTTATTTGATTCAATTAGTGTTTCGAAATCAGTTTGCTATTATTCAAGTTCGAGTTCTTCAATTCCTTGTGAGACAAGTTTCTGACTTTGAAAGTGTTGTAGGGAAGAATTCAATATTACAAGGCAAGATCGGGACTTGTGTGGGTCATATACGAGATTATCAAGGAGGATTCCGAGGCAATCACGTATCACTATCCTCATTCTTTATTCTTATGCCTAGATTTCTTTAAAGTTCACTTGTTTTTTCTCCTTTTGCCTTTAAAATGACTTGGTTTCTAACATTGCACGTGATGAGGGACCATCTAGGCAGCCTCCACCGGGCGCGCCTACGCTCTTTGATGGACCACTCACCCGTGCTCGAGCCAAGAAGCTACAACGCGAGATGAATGTTTTTGTGGGCTACACTATGGCTAAGGAGGCAGGAGCAATTATGGATGATACGTGATTGCCTCGGATGGCTCCTCAGAAACCTCGTATATGACCCACACGATCCCGATCTTGCCTTGTAATCGAATTTCCAACCTACAATGCTTTCAAAATTAGATGACTTTTAACGCAAGCAAAGACGAAACTGAATTGATTGAATGATTAAGATCGATCGGAATTATAGAATAAATCAAGTTGATAGTTCAAACGGATTGGCTCTAACGCTAAATCCGAATGATTAACTAGTTTGATCTTTAACAATCACAACTAGAACAACCAATTGATTAAACTACAACTCAGATTTCGAACGAGAGAGAGAAGAGAATTCGATGATGATGATGCTCGAATTGAAGAACTTGAATGCTGATCACACGTGTGTCTTTTTGGCCCAAGAGATAGATTAAACCAATTAGGGTTTAATCTCTCTCAAGCTGATTTTATTGAATGAAATAACAAGAGTATAAATAGAGAATACAAAGCTATTACTTGGGGAGCAAGGAGGAGCATATGGCCGGCCCTAGCAAGATAGAATAAGCCTCCTTGTCTTGCTTCCCAAGATATAATAAAATATCTATAATAATATCTATCTAGATCCCCTTAATTAAATAAATCATGGTTGACTTATTTAATTAAGGAAACATCTCTAACAAACTAAAAATATCCAAAACAAACTAAAAATATTTCTAACAACCAAGAGAGAGAATATCAACCAACTAACATAAGCCTATTGGTTGATTTCTCTACATTATTTAAAAGCAAAAACACGCCTATAATAAAATAATAGAAGATATTTTCTCTTACTTAGAATGGTCAAGTCAAAGGGTTGACTTTGACCCATGTACCAATTTATCTCACCCAGTCACTTACTAAATTCAGCCCTAAAGTGAGACACACTAATACATGTTTCTAAATAAGGAAATAGGTGAATTTCGGCCCTCTTGAATCAATCCATGGAATCCGGGCTCAATTGATGTCGAATGCACGAGACCCACTTAGGCTTGGTTGGCTCTTCAAGAACAACTGTCAATCGAACCAAGATTGCTATTGTGCCTTGAGCAATCTTCTTAGCTCGACTTCTTGTAATTGATCCGTCAGAAGGCACTCGAATCAACTCATCGACGTCGGTTGGAGACATGGCAGGCTTCACTGCATCATTCTCCTCCACTTGAGCTCGAATCGTCTCTGATTCGACGTCGGAATCAAAATCTGGCACATAAAGAGATAGATCAACCACATTACAAGTCGGATGGACACCATACTCACCAGGCATGTCAACATGATATGCATTAGGGCCGATTCTTCTGATGATAAGAAATGGTCCATCTCCTCTCTGATATAACTTGTTCTTCCTTTGATTTGGGAACCTTTCCTTCCTTAAATGCACCCAAACAAGATCTCCTTCTTCAAAGATAACCTGTTTCCGACCCTTATCAGCATGGGCCTTGTACTTCATGGATTTCCTCTCCAAGTGCATCCTTGTCCTCTCATGTAGCTTCTTCAGAAACTCAGCCCGCTTGTCAGCTTATAAACTCTCTTTTCCCTTGTATGGCTGAGGCGTCAAATCCACCGGAGTCCTCGGATTCAGCCCATAAACAACCTCAAAAGGGGTCATTTTTGTAGCTGAATGGATTGACCTGTTATAAGCAAACTCCACAAAAGGCAAAATATCTTCCCAACGTTTGAGGTTATCTTTAAGCATAGTTCTAAGTAAAACCCCTAACGTTCTATTAGTAACTTCAGTTTGCCCATCAGTTTGTGGATGACATGAGGTAGAAAATAGCAATTTAGTTCCCAACTTAGACCATAGACTTTTCCAAAAATAACTCAAAAACTTAGCATCACGATCTGAAACAATAGAACAAGGAATGCCATGCAATCTAACAACTTCTCTAAAGAACGAATCAGCAACATGCACAGCATCATCAGTCGTGTGACAAGGAATAAAATGAGCCATTTTGGAAAAACGGTCTACCACTACAAAGATAGAATCTCTACCCTTCCTAGTTCTAGGCAATCCTACAATGAAGTCCATAGAAATGTCCTCCCAAGGTGAACTAGGAATAGGAAAAGGCTGGTACAAACCATGGGGATTAAGTCTAGACTTAGCTTTAGCACAAACAACACAACTCTTGACAAATCTAAGTACATAGTTACTCATTTTAGGCCAAAAGTAGTGTTCTTTTAATCCTTCTAAAGTCTTTTCTAAACCCTTGTGTCCTCTTGATTCATGAACCTCTTTAGTTAGAAGCCTACGTATCCTAAATGAAGGAATGCATAATTTACCAGCTCTAAACAAGTATCCATCATCAATAAAGTAGGTATCTATTTCTCCCCTAGACATGCAGTTCTTATAAATTTCAGCAAAGTGAGGATCACTAGCATACAATTCCTTAATCATTGCAAATCCAAGGATCTTAACATCACATTGGTTCAAGAGAACATACCTGCGAGAAAGGGCGTCAGCTACCACATTCTCTTTGCCTTTCTAATGCTTTACAACATAAGGGAAGGTCTCCATAAATTCAACCAATCTTGCATGTCGCCTGCTGAGTCTGGATTGGCCTTTCAAATACTTCAAGGCCTCATGATCAGAATGGATTACAAACTCTTTAGGCTACAAATACTGAGACCAAGTTTTCAAAACCCTAATTAAAGCATACAACTATTTATCATAAGTAGGGTAATTCAATTCAGCCCCACTAAGCTTCTCACTAAAATAAGCTATGGGTTTCTTGTCTTGCAAGAGCACGCCTCCTATGCCATGTCCAGAAGCGTCCACCTCTATCTCGAATGCCTTGGAGAAGTCAGGAAGCTGGAGTACCGGGGCGTGGCATAATCTGTCCTTCAAGGTGTTGAAGGCGTTCTCTTGTTGCTCTCTCCATTTGAATGCTGAATCCTTCTTTGTAAGCTCATGGAGAGGGGCTGCAATTGTGCTAAAATCACGCACAAACCTCCTGTAGAAGCCAACCAAGCCGAGGAAAGAGCGCACCACGGTTGGTGTAGTCGGCTGGGGCCACTCCTTGATTGCCTTGATCTTGTCTTCATCTACCTTTAATCCACCTTTAGACACAACAAAACCAAGAAAAATGGTAGACTCCGAGCAAAAAGAACACTTTTTCAAGTTAACATAAAGCTTTTCTAACCTTAAAGTGTCCAAAACAGCCCTAAGATGATCTACATGTTCATGCAAGGTTTTGCTATAGACTAAGATATCATCAAAGTAGACTACAACAAATTTACCTAAGTATTTTCTCAGAACATGGTTCATAAGCCTCATGAAAGTACTAGGTGCATTAGTTAATCCAAAAGGCATTACTAACCATTCATATAAACCATACTTAGTTTTAAAGACAGTTTTCCATTCATCCCCTTCCCTCATCCTAATTTGATGGTACCCACTTCTTAAATCAATCTTAGAAAAGAAATTAGCACCATGCAATTCATCAAGCATATCATCTAATCTTGGAATGGGATGACGGTACTTAACTGTTATTTGGTTGATCGCCCTGCAATCAACACACATTCTCCATGTGCCATCCTTCTTTGGCACCAAAATCACCGGAACCGCGCATGGGCTGAGGGATTCACGCACATAGCCTTTGTCCATGAGATCTTGCACTTGTCTTTGAAGCTCAGCGGTCTCCTTTGGACTTACTCTATAGGCTGCACGGTTTGGTAAAGAAGCGTCGGGCACCAAATCAATTTGATGCTCAATGCCTCTAATTGGTGGAAGGCCTTGTGGCAACTCTTCAGGCATCACATCTTCAAATTCCTGTAATAGAGCTTAAATACACTTTGGAAGATGTGAAATATCTTGACTAATAATAAGTATGTCTTTCCTCATAAGAAGTAAGCACAAAGAGTTAGGGAAAGAAATACTAAACTGAGTAACTAGAGAGCGCTTTTCTACACTGCCTTTTAAGACAATTTTTGGCTCTTTCTGTAGGCGTTCTTCTTTCAGATCTTTAGATCTCTAAGTCTCTGAATTGCTCCCAAAATTTGAGGGAAAACGCCCGAGTGGTTCAGGAGATAGCCCCGTTTTCGTCTCAGATGTACTGCTGGAAGTGTTGCTCGGAACTTTTGACGATATAGGGACTTTTTCTGGGCGTTTTTCATCCCAGTCAGTAGCTCCACTCGTGCTTGATGTTTTCCTAAAATGTGAGCCAGAATGCCCGGGTGGAGACTGGGAAACGCCGCTAGTCTTTGATGGTGCGTCGGGCGCCGAGCGCCGGGCCGCAAGCTTGGCCGCCGATTTAGCCTCCTCTTTCTCTTCCTTGGCACGCCTAAGTGCCCTAGCTTGGTCTCTGCGTACCTGGTCCTGTAAAACTTTTTGGGGCGACAGTGGTAGAAGAGAAACTCTCCTCCCGTCATAGTTAAACGAATAGGTATTAAGCATGCCATCATATATAACTCTCCTATCGAATAACCATGGTCTACCTAACAAGATATGAGTGCATTCCATGTTTACCACATCACACTTGATATCATCCACATAATTGCCTACGGAAACACGGACTAAGCATTGATGAGTAACTAAGTTAGGACCATCAAAATCATTAATACCATTTAGACCATAACTAGTAGCCCTAGGTTGGGTTTTTAATTGCAAGTGATCAACTACCTTAGCATTAATAATGTTACAGCAGCTACCACTATCAATTATCATGCATAACACTTGATTCTTTACTGTACACTTAGTATGAAAAATATTTTCCCTTTGATCTAGCCTAGGTGTTTCTTGTAAAGTAAGAGTACGCATGGTTACCAAAGTTAGAGGCTGTTCGGTGCAATCTGGTTCAATGGCCTCTACGTCCTCCTCCTCTTGTCCATTGCTCTCCTCCTCCACTTGATTTGGAGGTATATCTTCATCACTCACATATCCTCCATTGGTGGTGAGTAGCACTTGTTTCTGATTTGGACAATCCTTGGCATAATGACCTCTTCCTTGACATTTATAGCACACTAGATCTCGTGCTCTTGGCTGATTTGGAGGTCCATTGTTGGGACGTCTTTGGCCTTGAAAACCTGTTGGTTTAGGTGAGCTAGAAGCTCCCTTTTGTTGCATAGAAGGGCTAGAAGAATAAGAATTGGAATTTGAACTAGGATTAGAAACATACCTTTTTGGTGCATTCCAAGCTTCCTTCTTCTTCCTTTGTTGTTGCTCATAAAGTAGTTGGGCTGAATGTACTAAGGCATTGAGATCCTTGATTTGTTGAATCTCCAATGTGTCTTTAATGCTTTGATTCAGTCCAGCCATGAATTGGATCCTTAGAGACCGTTGGGAATGATGAATTCCCGCTTTGAAGCTCAAATCCTCTAGCTCATTGAAGTACTCAGTTGGAGACTTGGTACCTTGTTTGCATGTGGCAACTTTCAATCTCATGTGCTCGGTATGCTCTTCAGGCACATATTTCTTCCTCATTACAAACTTCAGCTGGCCCCAAGTTTCAATTGGTAGTAAGTGATAGCGATCAAAGGACCATGAAGAATACGCTTGCAAAGAAGGTGTCTAAGAGGCCAAAACCAAGACCTTTT
Source organism: Fallopia convolvulus (assembly GCA_964016875.1). Taxonomy (NCBI): domain Eukaryota; kingdom Viridiplantae; phylum Streptophyta; class Magnoliopsida; order Caryophyllales; family Polygonaceae; genus Fallopia; species Fallopia convolvulus. The sequence goes on from OZ024735.1 coordinate 10,840,078, forward strand.
ACAAGGTCTCGGGCATTCAAGTTCAAGAATAAATTCAAGGACTTGATCTTATTTGTTGAAGATATTCATAAATGGCGTCCAAGGCCACCAAGGAAGAGGATGAAGTCTTTAAAGTTCGGAAAGTTAAGAAACCCGTCAAATTAAAAGCAGTGCTCAGTAAACTGGTCATAACTTGGGCTAGAAAATTCATCTCAAGTCCGATAAGTAATCGTTGGAAAGATAATTAAAAGTTATACAACTTTGTAGTTTATATCAAATCAAGAATCCAAAAGAAAAAGACCGACAAATGGGATTTACTGAGAGTTGTTCAAGTCTTACGGGAATCTTATCTTTAGTTTGAATTTCTATCTTTAATTATTTTATTAAGGACGATTTTTATTTATTTATGTTAAGAGGATTTCGACCATAGGCTGATGTTAGTGGTTGATTATTCTCTCTCCTATGTTTTTATTATCTTCTAGATATTTTGAGTTTGTTAGGATATTTCCTTAAATAAATAATTCAGCCATGAATTATTTTATTTAAGGGAATCTAGATAGATTTAATTAGATATTTTATTATATCTTGGGAAGCAAGACAAGGAGGGCAAATTCTATTTCCTAGGGCCGGCCACCTCTCTCCTTGCTCCCCAAGTAATAGCTTTTGTATTCTCTATTTATACTCTTGTTATTTCATTCAATAAAATCAGCTTGAGAGAGATTAAACCCAAATTGGTTTAATCTATCTCTTGGGCCAAAAACAAACACACGTGTGATTGCAATTTCAGCATTGGAGAGTTCGACATCATCATCCTCATTCGATCATCATCCATTCAACTTTGATCTCTTCTCTCTTGTTTCAAATCTGATGTATTGGTGTGATCCCTTTAATGATATTCCACCAACTCCAAGGGTACAAAGACCTCCAAAGATTGAGCCTTTTTCTGGAGAGTATGGACCGGATGATTATTTGGCATGGGAGCAAGATATTGAGTACTACCTTGACTACTATGGCTATCCTGAATGGGATATCCTTCCATGGGTGACTAACTACCTAGTTGGTTCTGCCCGTTCCTTTTGGTTATGGATATGTCAATCTAGAAGACGTCAAGACTTGATTCCAATTGCAAAGTGGGATCAAATGAAGTTTGTAATGCAAAAGATGTATGTGACAAACGATGAAGAGTTGCAAAGAAGGTATAGAGCAGTTTCTGCTCCTGCTTGCCAAAAGAGAGCTCCAATCCGATCCTTGAATCACAAGTATGAGTCTTTGGACTTGACTAAGGAGGCTTTGGCTAATTCTAGTCAAATAAGGTATAATTCTAACTCTTCTTCAATTGGTTTAGATACTAACTTCTTTTTGCAGGAAATGGGAGTTTCTAACTCACCAAAATCAGGAATTTCAAGTCAAGAAGATAGAGTTATAGCCCCACAAAGCCAAGAGAGCTCTAAAGAATCAAGTGACCTCCCATGTGTTCCTCAATGCCATATTGTGGATGAAAGTTTGAAGAAGGAGGTTCTAACTGAGGACAACTTGCAAGATGAGAGCATGGAGGAAGAAGTTATCATCTCAAATGGAGTTTCAAACAAAGAGAGCCATAATGTCCAAGAGATGATTCAATGTCTTCCATCAATTATGTTTGATCCAAAACCTTCTTTACTAACCATGGTGCCTTTAGTATCTCCAGCATTTCAATATATTTTTCCTCTTAATCTTACATGCAACAACGAATCGAGGACGATTCGAGGTCAAGTGGGGGAGAATGATAGCGATCAAAGGACCATGAAGAATACGCTTGCAAAGAAGGTGTCTAAGAGGCCAAAACCAAGACCTTTTCCAAGGTCTCGGGCATTCAAGTTCAAGAATAAATTCAAGGACTTGATCTTATTTGTTGAAGATATTCATCAATGGCGTCCAAGGCCACCAAGGAAGAGGATGAAGTCTTCAAAGTTCGGAAAGTTAAGAAACCCGTCAAATTAAAACCAATGCTCAGTAAACTGGTCATAACTTGGGCTAGAAAATTCATATCAAGTCCGATAAGTACTCATTGGAAAGATAATTAAAAGTTCTACAACTTTGTAGTTTACGTCAAATCAATAATCCAACAGAAAAGTACCGAAAAATGGGATTTACTGAGAGCTGTTCAAGTCTTACGGGAATCTTATCTTTAGTTTGAATTTCTATCTTTAATTATTTTATTAAGGACGATTTTTATTTATTTATGTTAAGAGGATTTCGAACATAGGCTGGTTTAGTGCTTGATTATTCTCTCTCCTATGTTTTTATTATCTTTTAGATATTCTGAGTTTGTTAGGATATTTCCTTAAATAAATAAATCAGCCATGATTTATTTTATTTAAGGGAATCTAGATAGATTTAATTAGATATTTTATTATAGAGAAAATTGTACTAAACCACCCGTTAAATAGGCGAATTTACACTTAACCACCCGTTATACACGAATTTGTTTTAAACCCCCCAAAACTTCGATTCCGTTAACAAATAGCCACCCATGGCGTTATTCCGTCAAAAATTCCGTTAGATCGTGTACAATTACTACTTTGCCCTCAATTGTTCCAAACATTTACCCCCAAAACTCTCCTTTCTCCTCGTCCGCCTCTTCAAAATCATCGACCCTGTCCAGATATCCCCTTCCCTCTACTTCTCCTCCGTCGTTCCCATCAGAATCCACTACTCCCTCTCCCTCTGGCTCTCCAATTCCGCCTACATTTACCTCCCCGTCTCCTTCATCCAGATGACACAATTGTCAAGGGTGGAGCCGAAATCAGCCCTCCACTTAAGCAAAACTCCGTCGTCGATCCCCAATTCACCACTGGGAAGCTCAATCCTAAGAGATCTGATTTCGATGAAATTCTTAAGAACCTGAGTAGTAGAATGGTGGGTGACTCCACCTTGGTCCGCTTCCTCCTCTCCACTTCTGCCGCCGTTCTGCACCGTCAAGGCGATGGTGGACGGGAAAGGAAACGAAGAGGAGGACGAGGAAGGAGAGGATCGTTTGGGGCCAAGGAACTGGCCGAGAGCTTGAAGGGGCTTGAAGATATTGGTGAAGACGACACGGAAGAGGTTGACGAAGGGGGAACGAGACTTATCAGAGGAGGAAGACGCGGAAGAGGAGGGAGTGGAATTTCTTGAGAACAAGGGAGTGGAATCTTCTGGAGACGACGCAGCAACGGCCGAGCGCCTTTACATCGCCGATCTTGTTGAAGACGAGGAGGAGGAGAGAGTCCGGGAGGTGATCGAAGTGGTCGATTCCGACGGCGGTGTCGAGAGCTGCATAGGGTTGGGGTAAATGCTTGGAACAATTGAGGGCAAAGTAGTAATTGTACACGATCTAACGGAATTTTTGACGGAATAACGCCATGGGTGGCTATTTGTTAACGGAATCGAAGTTTTGGGTGGTTTAAAACAAATTCATGTATAATGGGTGGTTAAGTGTAAATTCGCCTATTTAACGGGTGGTTTAGTGTAATTTTCTCTTTATTATATCTTGGGAAGAAAGACAAGGAGGCCAAATTCTATCTCCTAGGGCCGGCCACCTCTCTCCTTACCCCCCAAGTAATAGCTTTTGTATTCTCTATTTATACTCTTGTTATTTCATTCAATAAAATCAGCTTGAGAGAGATTAAACCCAAATTGGTTTAATCTATCTCTTGAGCCAAAAACAAACACACGTGTGATTGCAATTTCAGCATTGGAGAGTTCGACATCATCATCCTCATTCGATCATCATCCATTCAACTTTGATCTCTTCTCTCTTGTTTCAAATCTGATTTATTGTGTGATCAATTAGATTGTTCTAGTTTTGATTATTAAAGATCAAACTAGTTAATCAATCGGATTTAGCGTTAGAGCCAATCCGTTTGAGCTATCAAAGTTGATTATATCTATAACTTCAGATCGGTTCTTCAAATCAATCAATTCAATTCGCTTTCATTGTTGTTGAGAAGTTACTAACTTTAAAGCAAATTCAGGTTGGATCATTCGTTACTGGCAAGATCCGGACTTGTTGGGTCATATACGAGATTATCAAGGAGGATTCCGAGGCAATCACGTATCAGTAAGGCCTTTCTAATTCGATCCTCCTTCATTCAGAACCACCAATTTCTAGCGGTCCCAACAAAGTGGATATCAACAACAAAAACTTTCTCCCATTCTTCATAGCCCATGTGATCTAGAATGAACTTTGTAGCTTGTTCCCACTCTAGATATTTCTCTGGATTGAGCTCTCCACTGAATGGCTCTATCTTGATCTTTATTGCACGCTTACCAATCTGATTGACGGTTTGGTTAGCGGTGTTGTTGTTGTTCGGCCTTTGTACTCCATAAGCTGGTGGAATATCCTCTTCAACCTCAGCTTGGTTGTAGAAATCATCAAGGGGAGGATGCCATGGGCGCCTTTCTTCCCCAGTGTATCCATAAGTCACATCATCATAAGGATTGTTGTAATGTTGTTGTTGATAATGAGTGGCTTGAGGATACCGGTTTGCTGGCTGATTATAGAATTGTTGATGAGTAACCGGTGGATTCCTCGTCCCAAAGCCTCGTCCTCTACCTCGGCCTTCCGTGGGGGAATAATGAGTCGGGGAATCTTGATCTTTGTAGCTAGCAAGCACATCATGCTCTTCATCAACTGCTTGTTGCTTGCCTTTGTCGCTAACTGAGGCTTGATTTGGGTCACTTGTAAGCTCTATTGCAGGGGCAACCTTATGACTTCCTTGAGATGACTCAATCAAAGTGTCAAGTTGCTCCTCTAGACGCCACAATTGTGGAGTCAATGCAGCCGTGGCCAACTCTACAGCTCGAGCTTGACCATCTCGTACACTATCACTAATAGACAACCTGATGAAATCGATTGCCTCTTTAGAAAGGTTCAGTTCAGCCGGGTTAGGCTCATTCGGGATCACCATTGTTCCTGAAACAAGCAAGAAAGTGGAGAGAGTAGTGTGTTCTAAAGCAAATCAAAACAAGCAATACCACACCTTGATCAAGCCAAAACTTGACTCAAAGCAATCCAATCAACTTAATTCAGTTTTTGGGTTGAATTGAGGGAGTAAATGGGTAGATATGGTGTAGATATGGAATACTAATGATAAATAAAGGAAATATGCAACTTAAGCAAATGGCAAGTATGCAATAAGACAAGCAATGCAAATAATCCCTCTATGAGCTTTAAAACACATGCAATCTCTCAATTGACTCTATGCAAGTTAATAAAGCCAAATTAAGCATGCAAGGACAGAAATATGGTGGCTAAAAGTGACTTTTTGTTTTGTCACTATTTTTCTTCAAAGTGATTTCTATTTAACTATTTTTAAGCAAGCAGTCACTAGGGTTGAAAGTGGTTTAAAACTAGTTGGGGTAAAACACTTTTGCTTTTCTGATTTTTTTTTTTTTGAATTTATGCACAAACTACTCTTGTGCTAGAATTGAGAAACAAGCAACGCAATGCAACAACTGAATACAAGGGTAAAAACGAAAACAACTAGGTTGAATTTTTTTTTATTTAAGTGACTTTACACTACCAATGAAACCAACTAGAAGCCAAATTAACAAAAGAAGAAAGGGCTAGGTCGAAATTATGGAATGCAATGACAAAAATCACCAATTATCAACAATGCAATATGAATCTCTATTGATCATGCAACATGCAATAAAAACTCATAAAAGTTGTAGGAAGACAAAAGCTAATCTATATTGCAACACAACTCAACCAATTCAACCAAAAGCATGCAACAAATCCCTTAAAATCTCCTAGATGGTTAATTGCTTGGGGGGGCAAGTAATTCAAGGGAATTAGGGTTTGGAAAGTGCTCGGCTGGATTAGGGTTCGAAGTGTTAGGGTTCGACTCTAGGGTTGGTGAAGGGTGGGTGAGGGTTTCGGTATTAGGGTTACCGAATTAGGGTTAGGGTTTGGGTGGGTTTTTACGCAAAGCTAGGGTTAGGGTTTGCGTGTAGGGGTGGCGATCTAGGGTTTAGGGTAGGCCGTTGGTGGTGGGGTTGGTGGGGTTAGGTTCGGCCAGTGGTGGTGGGTGGTGCGGCAGGGGAGTGCGACACCAGATCGTGGTGGCTAGTGGTGGTTCGTGGTGGTGGTGGCGGAAAAAGGTGGTGGTTGTGGGGAAAATTCAGCCTTTGGATCTCAAAAATTGTAACTTGATTAAAGGTTCAAGCTTTGGGATCAAAAACTGAATTAAAATTGACTAGAAAGCAAATCAAGGAAAGAAGTTTAGTTCTAGTCGATTCATATCAACTAGTTTATCAATTTGGATTAGCGTTCGAGCCATCCAAGTTGAACTATCTTATTTGATTCAATTAGTGTTTCGAAATCAGTTTTGTTATTGTTCAACCTCGCTCTGATACCACTTGATACGTGATTGCCTCGGATGACTCCTTAGAAACCGCGTATATGACCCACACAAGTCCCGATCTTGCCTTGTAATATTGAATTCTTCCCTACAACACTTTCAAAGTCAGAAACTTGTCTCACAAGGAATTGAAGAACTCGAACTTGAACAATAACAAAACTGATTTCGAAACACTAATTGAATCAAATAAGATAGTTCAACTTGGATGGCTCGAACGCTAATCCAAATTGATAAACTAGTTGATATGAATCGACTAGAACTAAACTTGATTGATCAATTCAATGAATCAAACAAACAAAAACACGAGAGAAGAGATGATGAATCGGTGATGATGAGGATCTCGTGTGATGGTGATGATCGAACTCTTCAATGCAGAAAATCAATAACACATGTGTTTATTTTTGGCCCAAGAGATAGATTAAACCAATTAGGGTTTATCTCTCTCAAGCTGATTTCATTGAATGAAATAACAAGAGTATAAATAGAGAATATAAAGCTATTACTTGGGGAGCAAGGAGGAGCATATGGCCGGCCCTAGCAAGATAGAATAAGCCTCCTTGTCTTGCTTCCCAAGATATAATAAAATATCTATAATAATATCTATCTAGATCCCCTTAATTAAATAAATCATGACTGACTTATTTAATTAAGGAAATATCTCTAACAAACTAAAAATATCCAAAACAAACTAAAAATATCTCTAACAACCAAGAGAGAGAATATCAACCAACTAACATAAGCCTATTGGTTGATTTCTCTACATTATTTAAAAGCAAAAACACGCCTATAATAAAATAATAGAAGATATTTTCTCTTACTTAGAATGGTCAAGTCAAAGGGTTGACTTTGACCCATGTACCAATTTATCTCACCCGGTCACTTACTAAATTCAGCCCTAAAGTGAGACAAACTAATACATGTTTCTAAATAAAGAAATAGGTGAATTTCGGCCCTCTTGAATCAATCCATGGAATCCGGGCTCAATTGATGTCGAATGCACGAGACCCACTTAGGCTTGGTTGGCTCTTCAAGAACAGTTGCCAATCGAACCAAGATTGTTGTTGTGCCTTGAGCAATCTTCTTAGCTCGACTTCTTGTAATTGGTCCGTCAGAAGGCACTCGAATCAAATCATCGACGTCGGTTGGAGACATGGCATGCTTCACTGCATCAAGAGGTGCGAGACTCCATAGAGGATTTAAACGAAGGCAAGGATGGCCTCGAGTCCTCCATGGACGAGCTCAGGGGGGGAGCTACTGCGCACGCTGAACGAGTCCCACGACAACCTAGCCAAGGAGAATGAGGTTCTCAAAGCCGGGATTGTGGCCTTGCGGGAGGAGATGGCGCAACTCAAGAGGGAGCTTGAGGCATGCAGGGCCGCCATGGGGGCAGGCATGATCGCCATGACGCCAGGACACAAGCTAACTGTGCCGAAGCTGAAAGAGTTCGCGGGGAACCGAACGGCCAAGGACGTGGAGAACTTTCTCTATGGCATGGAGCAATACTTTGATGGGGTGGGCATCACGGACGAAGAGCGCAAGGTAAGCACCGTAAAGCTTTACTTAACGGATACGGCCTTGATACAAATCAAGGGAGGATCCAAGCGAATGATTCGTTGAAGACGAATGGAGGCCAAACAACAAGACCTTTACTAAGGTCCCGAGCATTCAAGTACAAGGATAACTTCATGGACTTGATACTATCTCTTCAAAATATCCATCCATGGCGTCCAAGGCCAGCAAGGAAGAGAATCAAGTCACAAAAGTTCGGAAAGTAAGAAGCCTGTCAAATGGAAAACAGTGCTCCGTAAACTGCTCATAACTTGGGCTAGAAAATTCATCTCAAGTCCGCTAAATACTCGTTGGAAAGTTCATTAAAAGTTCTACAACTTTTTAGTTTACATGAAATCCAGAATTGATGTAGTGAAGCCTGCCATGTCTCCAACCGACGTCGATGAGTTGATTCGAGTGCCTTCTGACGGACCAATTACAAGAAGTCGAGCTAAGAAGATTGCTCAAGGCACAACAGCAATCTTGGTTCGATTGGCAGCGATTCTTGAAGAGCCTAGCAAGACAAAGTGGGTCTCGTGCATTCGACATCAATTGAGCCCGGATTCAATGGATTAACTCAAGGGACCGAAATTCATCTATTTCCTTATTTAGAAACATGTATTAGTTTGTCTCACTTTAGGGCTGAATTTAGTAGGTGACCGGGTGAGATAAATTGGTATATGGGTCAAAGTCAACCCTTTGACTTGACCATTCTATGTAAGAGAAAATATCTTCTATTTATTTATAATAGGCGTGCGCTTTTTATTTAAATAATGTAGAGAAATCAGCCAATAGGCTTATGTTAGTAGGTTGATATTCTCTATCTTGGTTGTTAGAGATATTTTTAGTTTGATTTAGATATTTTGAGTTTGTTAGGATATTTCCTTAAATAAATAAATCAGCCATGATTTATTTTATTTGAGGGAATCTAGATAGATATTATTAGATATTTTATTATATCTTGGGAAGCAAGACAAGGAGGCCTAATCTACCTGATTAGGGCCGGCCAGACCTCTCTCCTTGCTCCCCATGTAATAGCTTTGTATTCTCTATTTATACTTTGCAATTTCCATTCAATAAAATCAGCTTGAAGTAAGATTAAACCCCTTTGGTTTAGTCTTGCTTTTGGGCCCAAAAACTCGTGTGTTTATGCTTGCAATTTGAGATCGTTCGAACATCATCATCATGCCGATCATCATCATCTTCTCGATCTCTCTCTCTTTGATTTTTTGATTGATTTGATTAAGTTAGATTGTTCTAGAATTGATTGTTAAAGATCATTCTAGTTAATCAATTGGATTTAGCGATCGAGCCAATCCAATTGAACTATCAAAAGTTAATCCTTTCAATTATCCAATTCGGTCATCATTCATTCGTTTCAGTTTCGTTGTTACTTGATCCGCAAGTTTCTCACTTTGAAAGCAATTTGTAGGTTTGATTCGATTACTGGAAAGATCGGGACTTGTGTGGGTCATATACGAGGTTTCTAAGGAGTCATCCGAGGCAATCACGTATCAAGTGGTATCATACTCCAGCGTCTCGCCAAGTAAAATTTTCTTTCCTTAATTTGCTTTCTAATTGATTTGATTCAGTTTTTGATCCCAAAAATCCCACCTTCACCTAAAGTTTGAATTTTTGAGACCAAAGATTGAATTTTTCACCAACCACCACCATATTCCGCCAACCACCACCTCGCACCACCACCCACCACCACGACCTGGTGACGCTCTCACCAGCCGCACCACCTACCACCACCGTCCGATCATAACCCCACCAACCCCATCACCAAACCCTAACCCTAACCCTAGATCGCCTACCCCACCCCCCTCGAACCCTAACCCTAATTGGCGGCCAAACCCTAACCCTAACCCTAAATTGGAGGCCAACCCTAGGATTCGAAACCCTAACCCTAGTTCACACCCTACCTTCTCTCAAACCCTAGAAGCTGAACCCTAAACCCTTCTAACCCTAAATTGTTTTCCTACAATTTTTATGAGTTTTTATTGCATGTTGCATGATCAATAGAGATTCATATTGCATTGTTGATATTTGCTAATTTTTGTCATTGCATTCCATAATTTCGACCTAGCCTTATCTTCTCTTGTTAATTTGGCTTCTAGTTGGTTTCATTGGTAGTATAAAGTCACTTAGATAAAAAAAAAATCAGATTAGCATAGTTTTGTTTTTGCCCTATTTGCATTCTTTTGCATTGCTTTGTTATTCTTCATTCTAGCACAAGAGTAGATTGTGCATAAAGTCAAAAAAAATAAATCAGAAAAGCAAAAGTGATCTACCCCAACTAGTTTTAAGCCACTTTTAACCCTAGTGACTACTTGCTTAAAAATAGTTAAGTAGAAATCACTTTGAAGAAAAAGAGTGACGAAACAAAAGTCACTTAGCCCACCATATTTCTGTCCTTGCATGATTAATTTGGCTTTATTAACTTGCATAGAGTCAATTGCGAGATTGCATGTGTTTTAGAGCTCATAAAGGGATTATTTGCATTGCTTGTCTTATTGCATACTTGCCATTTGCTTAAGCTGAATATTTCCTTTATTTATCATTAGTATACCATATCTACACCATATCTACCCATTTACTCCCTCAATTCAACCCAAAAACTGAATTAAGTTGATTGGATTGCTTTGAGGCAAGTTTTGGCTTGATTAAGGTGATGCAGTGAAGTCTTCCATGTCTCCAACCGACGTCGATGAGTTGATTCGAGTGCCTTCTGACGGACCAATTACAAGAAGTCGAGCTAAGAAGATTGCTCAAGGCACAACAACAATCTTGGTTCGATTGGCAGCTGTTCTTGAAGAGCCAACAGAGTCAAAATGGGTCTCGTGCATTCGACATCAATTGAGCCCGGATTCAATGGATTGATTCAAGAGGGCCGAAATTCATCTATTTCCTTATTTAGAAACATGTATTAGTTTGTCTCACTTTAGGGCTGAATTTAGTAAGTGACCGGGTGAGATAAATTGGTATATGGGTCAAAGTCAACCCTTTGACTTGACCATTCTAAGTAAGAGAAAATATCTTATTTATTTTAATTATAGGCGTGTGCTTTTAATTTAATAATGTAGAGAAATCAGCCAATAGGCTTATGTTAGTTGGTTGATCTTCTCTCTCTTGGTTGTTAGAGATATTTTTAGATATTTTGAGTTTGTTAGGATATTTTCCTTAAATAAATAAATCAGCCATGATTTATTTTATTTAAGGGGAATTTAGATAGATATTATTAGATATTTTATATCTTGGGAAGCAAGACAAGGAGGCCTAATCTATCATTCTAGGGCCGGCCACCTTCTATCCTTGCTCCCCAAGTAATAGCTTTTTGTATTCTCTATTTATACTTTGCATAATTCATTAATGAAAATCAGCTTGAGAGAGATTAAACCCAAATTGGTTTAATCTATCTCTTGGGCTCCAAAAAAATATCAAGTGTGTGTGTGCTTGCAATTTCGGCCGAACCATCATCATCATTCTCGATCTCAATCTCTCGTGTTTTGTTTGTTTGATTCATTCAATTGATCATTCGAGTTTAGTTCTAGTCGATTTATATCAACTAGTTTATCAATTTGGATTAGGGTTCGAGCCATCCAAGTTGAACTATCTTATTTGATTCAATTAGTGTTCAAATCAGTTTGGTACTTGTATTCTTCGTGTTCTTACATTCGATTGCAAATTCAGGTTGGAAATAGCATTACAAGGCAAGATCGGGACTTGTGTGGGTCATATACGAGGTTTCTAAGGAGTCATCCGAGGCAATCACGTATCAAGTGGTATCATACTCCAGCATCTCGCCAAGTAAAATTTTCTTTCCTTAATTTGCTTTCTAATTGATTTGATTCAGTTTTTGATCCCAAAAATCCCACCTTTACCGAAAGTTTGAATTTTTGAGACCAAAGATTGAATTTTTCACCAACCACCACCATATTCCGCCAACCACCACCGCGCACCACCACCCTCCACCACGACCTGGTGTCGCTCTCACCGGCCGCACCACCTACCACCACCGTCCGATCATAACCCCACCAACCCCATCACCAAACCCTAACCCTAACCCTAGATCGAATACCCTATCCCCCCTCGAACCCTAACCCTAATTGGCGGCCAAACCCTAACCCTAACCCTAAATTGGCGGCCAACCCTAGGATTCGAAACCCTAACCCTAGTTCGCACCCTACCTTCTCTCAAACCCTAGAAGTCGAACCCTAAACCCTTCTAACCCTAGGCAGCCAAGAACACCAAACCCTAATTCCTTAGTTGATTACTTGCCCTCCAAGCAATTAACCATCTAGGAGATTTTAAGGGATTTGTTGCATGCTTTTGGTTGAATTGGTTGAGTTTGATTGCAATATAGATTAGCAATTGTTTTCCTACAATTTTTATGAGTTTTTATTGCATGTTGGATGATCAATAAAGATTCATATTGCATTGTTGATATTTGCTAATTTTTGTCATTGCATTCCATAAATTCGACCTAGCCCTATCTTCTCTTGTTAATTTGGCTTCTAGTTGTTTTCATTGGTAGTTTAAAGTCACTTAGTTAAAAAAAAATCAGATTAGCATAGTTTTCGTGTTAGCCCTATTTGCATTCCTTTGCATTGCTTTGCTTGTTTCTTCACTCTAGCACAAGAGTAGATTGTGCATAAAGTCAAAAAAAAAATCAGAAAAGAAAAAGTGATCTACCCCAACTAGTTTTAAGCCACTTTTAACCCTAGTGACTACTTGCTTAAAAATAGTTAAGTAGAAATCACTTTGAAGAAAAAGAGTGACGAAACAAAAGTCACTTAGCCTACCATATTTCTGTCCTTGCATGATAATTTTGGCTTTATTAACTTGCATAGAGTCAATTGAGAGATTGCATGTGTTTTAGAGCTCATAAAGGGATTATTTGCATTGCTTGTCTTATTGCATACTTGCCATTTGCTTAAGCTGCATATTTCCTTTACTTATCATAGTATACCATATCTACACCATATCTACCCATTTACTCCCTCAATTCAACCCAAAAACTTAAGTTGATTGGATTGCTTTGAGGCAAGTTTTGGCTTGATTAAGGTGTGGTATTGCTTGTTGTGATTTGCTTTAGAACACACTACTCTCTCTACCTTCTTGCTTGTTTCAGGAACAATGGTGGTCTCTAATGAGCCGAACTCGGCTGAATTGAATCTCACTAAAGAGGCAATCGACTTCATTAGGTTGTCCATTAATGAGAGTGTACGAGATGGTCAAGCTCGATGATACAAATCAAGGGAGGATACAAGCGAATGATTCGTTGAAGACGAAGGGAGGCCAAACAACAAGACCTTTACTAAGGTCCCGAGCATTCAAGGTCAAGAAGGTTTTCATGTATTCCATATTATCCTCTAATTATGTTCATCAATGGCGTCCTCGACCACCAAGGAAGACGATGAAGTCACAAAAGTTCGGAAGTTTAGAAGCCCGTTAAATTAAAAACAGTGCTCAGTAAACTAGTCATAACTTGGGCTAGAAAATTCATCTCAAGTCCGATAAGTACTCGTTGGAAAGATAATTAAACGTTCTACAACTTTGTAGTTTACATCAAATCCAGAATACAACAGAAAAGGACCGAAAAATGGGTTTTACTGAGAGCTGTTCAAGTCTTACGGGAATCTTATCTTCAGTTTAAATTTCTATCTTTATTTATTTTTATTAAGGACGATTTTTATTTATTTATGTTAAGAGGATTTCGACCATAGGCTGATGTTAGTGGTTGATTATTCTCTCTCCTATGTTTTTATTATCTTTTAGATATTTTGAGTTTGTTAGGATATTTTCTTAAATAAATAAATCAGTCATGATTTATTTTATTTAAGGAAATCTAGATAGATATAGTTATAGATATTTTATTATATCTTTGGAAGCAAGACATGGGTTACTTGCTCTCCAAGGATCAACTTTGTATCTCTATTTATACTTTGCAATTTCATTAATAAAAATCAGCTTGAGAGAGATTAAACCCAAATTGGTTTAATCTATCTCTTGGGCTCCAAAAATAACGAGTTGTGTGCTTGCAAGTTCATTCATTTGATTTTTGGATCAAGATTACTGGCAAGATCGGGACTTGTGTGGGTCATATACGAGGTTCCTAAGGAGTCATCCGAGGCAATCACGTATCACTCGAGTTGTAGAGTTGGCCACGGCTGCAATCAATCCTCAATTGCGGCGTCTAGAGGAGCAACTTGCCACTTTGATTGAGTCATCTCAAGGAAGTCATAAGGTTGCCCCTGCAATAGAGCTTACAAGTGATCCAAATCAAGCCTCAATTAGCGACAAAGGCAAGCAAGAAGCAATTGATGAGGGGCATGATGTGCTTGCTAGCTACAAAGATCAAGATCCCCCGGCTCAATACTCCCCCATAGCAGGCCGAGGTAGAGGAAGAGGCATAGGATCGAGGACTCCACCGGTTACCCACCAACAATTCTACAATCAGCAAGGTAACCGGTATCCTCAAGCCACTCATCAACAACAACAACAATACAACAATCCTTTTGATGATGTGACTTATGGCTATCCCGGGGAAGAAAGGCGCCCATGGCATCCTCCCCTTGATGATTTCTATAACTAAGCTGAGGTTGTAGAAGATATCCCACCAGCTTATGGAGTGCAAAGGCCGAACAACAACAATCATGCTAACCAACAAGTCAATCACATTGGGAAGCGTGATATTAAGATCAAAATAGAGCCATTCAATGGAGAGCTCAATCCAGAGAAGTATCTAGAGTGGGAACAAGCCACAAATTTCATTCTAGATCACATGGGCTATGAAGAATGGGAGAAAGTTGCAGTTGTTGTTATTCACTTCGTTGGGACCGCTAGAAATTGGTGGTTCAGAATGAAGGAAGATAGAATCAGAAAGGCCTTACCACCGATTGAAACTTGGGGCCAGCTGAAGTTTGTCATGAGGAAGAAGTATGTGCCCGAAGAGCATACCGAGCACATGAGGCTGAAAGTTGTTACATGCAAACAAGGTACCAAGTCTCCAACCGAGTACTTCAATGAGCTAGAGGATTTGAGCTTCAAAGCAGGAATTCATCACTCCCAACGGTCTCTAAGGACCCAATTCATGGCTGGACTGAATCAAAGCATTAAAGACACATTGGAGATTCAACAAATCAAGGATCTCAATGCCTTAGTACATTCAACCCAACTACTCTATGAGCAACAACAAAGGAAGAAGAAGGAAGTTTGGAATGCACCAAAAAGGTATGTTTCTAATCCTAGTTCAAATTCCACTTCTTAGCGGCGTTTCCCAGTCTCCACCCGGGCTTTCTGGCTCAAATTTTAGGACAACTTCAAGAACAGGTGGATCTACTGTTTGGGACGAAAAACACCCAGAGAATGTCCCTAAATCGTCCAAAGTGCCGAGCAACAGTTCCAGCAGCGCACCAGAGACGAAAATGGGGCTATCTCCCAAACCACTTGAGCGTTTTGGCTCAAATTTTGGGAGCACTTCAGAGACTCAGAGAGCTACAGACCTAGGAAAAGAACGCCCACAGAAAGTGCCAAAAAACGGCAAAAAGGGCAGTGTAGAAAAGCGCTCTCTAGTGACTCAGTCTAGTATTTCTTTCCCTAACTCTTTTTGCTTACTTCTTTTGAGGAAAGATATACTTGTTATTAGTCAAGATATTTCACATCTTCCAAAGTGTATTCAAGCTCTTTACAGGAATTTGAAGATGTGATGCCTGACGAGTTGCCACAAGGCCTTCCACCAATTAGAGGCATTGAGCATCAAATTGATTTGGTGCCCGACACTTCTTTACCAAACCGTGCAGCCTATAGAGCAAGTCCAGAGGAGACCGCTGAGCTTCAAAGACAAGTGCAAGATCTCATGGACAAAGGCTATATGCGTGAATCCCTCAGCCCATGCGCAGTTCCGGTGATTTTGGTGCCAAAGAAGGATGGCACATGGATAATGTGTGTTGATTGCAGAGCTATCAACCAAATAACAGTTAAGTACCGTCATCCCATTCCTAGATTACATGATATGCTTGATGAATTGCATGGTGCTAATTTCTTTTCAAAGATTGATTTAAGAAGTGGGTACCATCAAATTAGAATGAGGGAAGGGGATGAATGGAAAACTGCCTTTAAAATTAAGTATGGATTATATGAATGGTTAGTAATGCCTTTTGGATTAACTAATGCACCTAGTACTTTCATGAGACTTATGAACCATGTTTTAAGAAGATACTTAGGAAAATTTGTTGTAGTCTACTTTGATGATATCTTAGTCTATAGCAAAACCTTGCATGAACATGTAGATCATCTTAGGGCTGTTTTGGACACTTTAAGGTTAGAAAAGCTTTATGTTAACTTGAAAAAGTGTTCTTTTTGCTCGGAGTCTACCATTTTTCTTGGTTTTGTTGTGTCTAAAGGTGGATTGATGGTAGATGAAGACAAGATCAAGGCAATCAAGGAGTGGCCCCAGCCGACTACACCAACCATGGTGCGCTCTTTTCTCGGCTTGGCTGGCTTCTACAGGAGATTTGTGCGTGATTTTAGCACAATTGCAGCCCCTCTCCATGAGCTTACAAAGAAGGATTCAGCATTCAAATGGAGAGAGCAACAAGAGAACGCCTTCAACACTTTGAAGGACAGGTTATGCCACGCCCCAGTACTCCAGCTCCCTGATTTTTCCAAGGCATTCGAGATAGAGGTGGACGCTTCTGGACATGGCATAGGAGGCGTGCTCTTGCAAGACAAGAAACCCATAGCTTACTTTAGTGAAAAGCTTAGTGGGGCTGAGTTGAATTACCCTACTTATGATAAAGAGTTGTATGCTTTAATTAGGGTTTTGAAAACTTGGTCTCACTATTTGTGGCCTAAGGAGTTTGTAATCCATTCTGATCATGAGGCCTTGAAGTATTTGAAAGGCCAATCCAGACTCAGCAGGCGACATGCAAGATGGGTTGAATTTATGGAGACCTTCCCTTATGTTGTAAAGCATAAGAAAGGCAAAGAGAATGTGGTAGCTGACGCCCTTTCTCGTAGGTATGTTCTCTTGAACCAATGTGATGTTAAGATCCTTGGATTTGCAATGATTAGGGAATTGTATGTTAGTGATCCTCACTTTGCTGAAATTTATAAGAATTGCATGTCTAGGGGAGAAATAGATACCTACTTTATTGATGATGGATACTTGTTTAAAGCTGGTAAATTGTGCATTCCTTCATCTAGTATACGTAGGCTTCTAACTAAAGAGGTTCATGAATCAAGAGGACATAGGGGTTTAGAAAAGACTTTAGAAGGATTAAAAGAACACTACTTTTGGCCTAAAATGAGTAACTATGTGCTTAGATTTGTCAAGAGTTGTGTTGTTTGTGCTAAAGCTAAGTCTAGACTTAATCCCCATGGTTTATATCAGCCTTTGCCTATTCCTAGTTCACCTTGGGAGGACATTTATATGGACTTCATTGTAGGATTGCCTAGAACTAGGAAGGATAGAGATTCTATATTTGTGGTAGTAGACAGATTTTCCAAAATGGCTCATTTTATTCCTTGTCACACGACTGATGATGTTGTGCATGTTGCTGATTTGTTCTTCAGAGAAATTGTTCGATTGCATGGCATTCCTTGTTCTATTGTTTCAGATCGTGATACTAAGTTTTTGAGTTATTTTTGGAAAAGTCTGTGGTCTAAATTGGGACTAAATTGTTATTTTCTACCTCATGTCATCCACAAACTGATGGGCAAACTGAAGTTACTAATAGAACGTTAGGGGTTTTACTTAGAACTATGCTTAAAGCTAACCTCAAACGTTGGGAAGATGTTTTGCCTTTTGTGGAGTTTGCTTATAACAGGTCAATCCATTCAGCTACAAAAATGACCCATTTTGAGGTTGTTTATGGGCTGAATCCGAGGACTCCAGTGGATTTGACGCCTCAGCCATACAAGGGAAAAGAAAGTTTTGAAGCTGACAAGCGGGCTGAGTTTGTGAAGAAGCTACATGAGAGGACAAAGATGCACTTGGAGAGGAAATCCATGAAGTACAAGGCCCACGCTGATAAGGGTCGAAAACAGGTTATCTTTGAAGAAGGAGATCTTGTTTGGGTGCATCTAAGGAAGGAGAGGTTCCCAAATCAAAGGAAGAACAAGTTAGATCAGAGAGGAGATGGACCATTTCGAGTCATCAGGAGAATCGGCCCTAATGCTTATCATGTTGACATGTCTGGTGAGTATGGTGTCCATCCGACTTTTAATGTGGCTGATCTATCTCTTTATGTGCCAGATTTTGATTCCGACGTCGAATCAGAGACGATACGAGCTCAAGTGGAGGAGAATGATGCAGTGAAGCCTGCCATGTCTCCAACCGACGTCGATGAGTTGATTCGAGTGCCTTCTGACGGACCAATTACAAGAAGTCGGGCTAAGAAGATTGCTCAAGGCACAACAACAATCTTGGTTCGATTGGCAGCGGTTCTTGAAGAGCCTAGCAAGACAAAGTGGGTCTCGTGCATTCGACATCAATTGGGCCCGGATTCAATGGATTAACTCAAGGGGCCGAAATTCATCTATTTCCTTATTTAGAAACATGTATTAGTTTGTCTCACTTTAGGGCTGAATTTAGTAGGTGACCGGGTGAGATAAATTGGTATATGGGTCAAAGTCAACCCTTTGACTTGACCATTCTAAGTAAGAGAAAATATCTTCTATTTATTTATAATAGGCGTGAGCTTTTTATTTAACTAATGTAAAGAAATCAGCCAATAGGCTTATGTTAGTTGGTTGATATTCTCGAAATGTGGTAAATATATAGAAAGAGGGGGAAAAACAAATACAAAACACACTTGGCCTAGTGGCCAAGGTGAGAAAAACCATGAACTCCAGAGTCGGATGTGCCATCCGATCAAAACTACCCTACGGGCCTAACAAAACGGGTCTAAGACCCTACCAAAACCCAGCCAAGAGGCTATTTACATGCCTAGAAAACCTAGGAAAACTTCCTAGCACCACCTATAAAAAAGTACCCTAATTACAATGCCACAAACATCGGTCCCAGGCCCCATACACTATCCTCCCAAAGGATGGAAGCGATTCTTGTGCCGCTCATACGGTCCTGGTAGTGTAACTCCCGCCCGGGGTAGCTTCGAGTACTTCCTTGCCTTTCCAGGGACATTCGTCCACTCTTCCTCTACTAGTTTCCCCTTACCTTTATCTTGGCCACTTGATATCTCTTCCCCCTTGCCTTCTTCAATAGCCCTGCGCATTGGTATAGAACTTGTCATTGCCTTACCATGTCCTTTTCCTAGTGTGCCACCTTTACCTTTGAGTTTAATTGATTGTCCCCTTGATCCCCTATTTGCCCCTTCTTTTTCGAAGGGTCAAACTCATTTTGTGGCCCTTCCCCCATTGGTATGGGTTGCTTATCCACAACTTGAGCCCAAGTTTTTGTAGGTTCCTCTTTTTCCTCCCGGATTTTTGGCCTCCAAACAGTCTTTCCCCTTGCCCAAATCTTCCTTTTTTGATCTCCATCTCTCGTTTTGCAGAAATGAGAAGAATGGCCAAATGTATTGCAAGTATCACATTGCCATGGTAGCCACTCAAACTCTACCTTATGCTTGTAGAGCACTCCCTTGTAGCTTTCCAAAACAACCTCCTTTCTCTTGGCTTCTTCCATTGTGACCTCTACTAGAATGCGAGCATATGAGATCTTTTCCACCTTCCTAGTAATATGATCAATACTGATGGGTCTCCCTATCATGTTCCCGATCACTTCTAACATATGATTTGAGGAGAGAAAGATAGGGTCAATGTCAATGATTTTTACCCACACCGGGACCGCTTCAAAGCTCGTCCAGTCTATGTTCATTCATGTACCCCATTCTTTTAGCATCAGCAGTTTGTTTCCGTCAATTAAGCACGGCCCATTTTCTAAGACCCATAAGCTGTCCTCTTGTCTATGAAATTTATAGACCATCACCCCATTCTCCTTCACAAACAGTTTTGGTGGTTCGACTTTCCAATATTCTCTCATATATTCAACCATGGCATGATAAGTTAATGGATATCCAAGAACTCCTCCTACCAAAGTTGCTTGCCAGTCTATTTCTGCTGATGCAACTTCTTCAGCTGAAAACTTGTATACATCCCTCGGGATATTTGGCAAGTAGTTAAGCCTTACCTCGTTGGTGATATATCTATTCCCCTCCACAACTTGGCTTTTTAGTTTCTGCTTTGGGTGCAGCTCATCTCGTTTTGCTTCATTTGCAGCATCATAATTAAACCCGAGATTTGAACTGCTTGCTGAATCTGCAGGTGCAGCAGATGCGCCTGTTCTGTTAATAGGCAAATTTGGATCCAGCCCAATCACATCTCCTACTAAGCATACAGGCTTGTTTTGATCAGAATATTCACTTGCTGGTACACCAATATTCGGCTTCAACTTGTCAGTTGTTGAATCTGTTGGATTATTCAGGTGTATTTCAAGCGAACCATTACCCCCAGCAGCTTGCTCTTTTACATGTGACTCAGCTGAATTAAATTCAGCATGATCTCCCCCTTTATTGGCGTTTATCTCTTCTGTGAACTCACCAGCTGGTGTTTCACTCTTGCCATTGTCGACCCCTAGCTGCGATTCCAACTGACCTTGCATCTGATACGTTTGCATACTCAAGCACATCAGCTCTAATTTCTGGATTTATTCCAACTATAACATCATCAATGATGCCATCAGATTCAGCAAAGACGACACAAGTAACAGATTCAACAATTCCCCCCCCCCCCCCACAACCAAAACACTTTGGTCCATCGACTGTTTTATGTGAACTTGAGAAACATTCTCAACAGCAGCAACTAGGCCCGGACAAACACCATCCATTTCAACCAAGTTAGACCTTGGAAACTCAGCTGTAACACCAGCATCACAAGACACCTCATCTTCCCTTGGCTTCTCGTTAAAACTACTCTCTTTTACATCAGTAAATTGCTGATGTTGTGTTTCACTCAGGACTTCAGCTGGCTCCTTTGAATCCTGAACAATTAGCTCGATTTTATCATCCACCACCATGGTTTTCTTCAGATTTGATTCGTTGATTGCCTTACGCCCTGCTTCAGAAAGAAACATTGATGGCGAGGTATTCACCAAATCTACAGGAGACATAGGCGTATCCAGATCCGCTGAATCATGCTCATCAATCTTCCTTGTTTTCACACTCGAACCTTGCTCCACCCATTTATCCTCCTCTAAGTCTGGATTTGGTCTCCCGCCGCCCAAACTAGGGTTTTCCAACCCGCCTCCACCCAGATCTGAAAAGTCTGAGGCTGACCCAACAAGCTCCGGATTTGAAACGCCCCTTCCTGTCTCGACCTGGTGCTCTGGGACTTGACCCCAAGCTGGATCTGCATCATACACTCGCACCAACTTCCGTAGGAACTCGTACAACTGCTCCTTACCTTTTGACTCAAGATCGTCAATGTAATCCCTGGCCTCTTAGCTGTCATTTCGCAAGAGCTCTTTCAACCCTTCCAAGTTTTTAGGGTAGCAAGGTGGAGATTCAGGAACAGATCGATCTTGTGATGAAGCCTCCAAATCTGCGCACCCTGCATTTCGTGAATGGTTTGGGGCTTTCTTCCCCCTTCTTGCCTTTGAACCAGACCTCGAGCCTGCCATATCTCTTTACCCCAACGAGCCTCACCACTGAGCAGACCGCCGGCGGCTAGGCCAGCCGGAGGCGACCGGAAACCACCAGGAAAGGTGTGGGGAAGAAAGTCAACGTCGGTCAAACCTAGAGAGAGGTGAGAGACTCTCGGCTCAGTTGGTTGATATTCTTTCTCTTGGTTGTTAGAGATATTTTTAGTTTGTTTTAGATATTTTGAGTTTGTTAGCATATTTCCTTAAATAAATAAATCAGCCATTATTTATTTTATTTGAGGGAATCTAGATAGATATTATTAGATATTTTATTATATCTTGGAAAGCAAGACAAGGAGGCCTAATCTATCTATTAGGGCCGGCCATACCTCTCTCCTTTCTCCCCAAGTAATAGCTTTGTATTCTCTATTTATACTTTGCAATTTCCATTCAATAAAATCAGCTTGAAGTAAGATTAAACCCCTTTGGTTTAGTCTTGCTTTTGGGCCCAAAAACTCATGTGTTTATGCTTGCAATTGGAGATCGCTCGAACATCATCATCATCGCCGATCATCATCATCTTCTCGATCTCTCTCTCTTTGATTGTTTGATTGATTTGATTAAGTTAGATTGTTCTAGAATTGATTGTTAAAGATCATTCTAGTTAATCAATTGGATTTAGCGATCGAGCCAATCTAATTGAACTATCAAAAGTTAATCCTTTCAATTATCCAATTCGGTCATCATTCATTCGTTTCAGTTTCTTTGTTACTTGATCCGCAAGTTTCTCACTTTGAAAGCAATTTGTAGGTTTGATTCGATTGCTGGCAAGATCGGGACTTGTGTGGGTCATATACGAGGTTTCTAAGGAGTCATCCGAGGCAATCACGTATCAAGAATCCAACAGCAAAGGACCGAAAAATGGGTTTTACTGAGAGCTGTTCAAGTCTTACGGGAATCTTATCTTTAGTTTGAATTTCTATCTTTAATTATTTTATTAAGGACGATTTTTATTTATTTATGTTAAGAGGATTTCGACCATAGGCTGATGTTAGTGGTTGATTATTCTCTCTCCTATGTTTTTATTATCTTTTAGATATTTTGAGTTTGTTAGGATATTTTTTTAAATAAATAAATCAGTCATGATTTATTTTATTTAAGGGAATCTAGTTTGTTATAGGTCTAGATATTTTATTATATCTTTGGAAGCAAGACATGGGTTACTTGCTCTCCAAGTAATAGCTTTGTATTCTCTATTTATACTTTGCAATTTTCATTAATAAAGAACAGCTTCAGAGAGATTAAACCCTAATTGGTTTAGTCTATCTCTCGGGCCCTTAAAAATTCAGATTTCTTGTGTGGTTAATTTGCATTGATCGATCCACCTTGTTTTCATTCCAAATTTCAGATTTGAGTTTATCGAATCATCAATTTGATTGTTCTAGTTGGATTGTTAAAGATCTCAACTAGTTTGTCAATTGAAATAGCGTTCGAGCCTTTCAATTGAACTATCATCTTGAGAAGTTCTATTCATTCAAAGCTCCTTTCTCTTACTCTTCAATTTCTGATTCGTTCTTTGTTCCTTGTGTGTCAAGTACAACGATGCCTATTCAATCGAAACTCAGTCACGGTGACTACAATGACCCTCTACCGACTTCTCTCAATGCTTGCTTTGATCGCATAGAGGCGCTACTCGCAACACTAATGAAGATTTTTCCACCCGTCCAAAAAGATGTCCACAAAGTTGATCAAGATGAAGACATCACTATTGCAAAGCTTCCTGACATAGTGATTGCTCCCGATTGGTGTGGTGAACCAATAATCTTAGAAGAAGTCTATCAAGAGCACCCTACTCTTGATGAAGAGCCATTGGTCATCGACACCGCATCAAATTCAGTCATGCAAGTTGTTGCAATGCCTAGCTCGGATACTTCCACGGGTTTGTCTCTTTCTGATTTCAAATTATTAATTACTGAATCTCCCGTTGCATCTACATACAACGTCGAATCGAGGACGATTTGAGGCCAAATGGGGGAGAATGATACAAATCAAGGGAGGATCCAAGCGAATGATTCGTTGAAGACGAATGGAGGCCAAACAACAAGACCTTTACTAAGGTCCCGAGCATTCAAGTACAAGGATAACTTCATGGACTTGATACTATCTCTTCAAAATATCCATCCATGGCGTCCAAGGCTAGTAAGGAAGAGAATCAAGTCACAAAAGTTCAGAAAGTAAGAAGCCCGTCAAATGGAAAATAGTGCTCAGTAAACTGGTCATAACTTGGGCTAGAAATTAAATCTCAAGTCCGCTAAGTACTCGTTGGAAAGATCATTAAAAGTTCTACAACTTTGTAGTTTACATGAAATCCAGAATCCAACAGAAAAGGACTGAAAAATGGGTTACGGGAATCTTATCTTTAGTTTGAATTTCTATCTTTAATTATTTTATTAAGTACGATTTTTATTTATTTATGTTAAGAGGATTTCGACCGTAGGCTGATGTTAGTGGTTGATTATTCTCTCTCCTATGTTTTTATTATCTTTTAGATGTTTTGAGTTTGTTAGGATATTTTCTTAAATAAATAAATCAGTCATGAATTATTTTATTTAAGGGAATCTAGTTTGTTATAGGTCTAGATATTTTATTATATATTTGGAAGCAAGACATGGGTTACTTGCTCTCCAAGTAATAGCTTTGTATTCTCTATTTATACTTTTCAATTTCCATTCAATAAAATTAGCTTGAGATAAGATAAACCCTAAGAAAGGTTTATCTTGTCTTTGAGCTCCAAAAACTCGAGTTGTCTATGCTTGCTATTGCTTCGATCGATCAACATCATCACCGAATTCTCTTTGTTCTTGTGTTAATTTAAAGTTTGGTTAATTGATTCATTCAATAGAGATTGTTCTAGAATTGATTGTTAAAGATCATTCTAGTTAATCAATCAGATTTAGCGTTAGAGCCAATCTGATTGAACTATCAAAATTGAGTCTTTCAATTTATCAAAACTCGTCCTTTTCATCATCATTCAATTCAGATTCGTTACTTGTGGTCCAAGTTTCTTACATTGATTGCAAATTCAGGTTGGAATAATCGTTACAAGGCAAGATCGGGACTTGTGTGGGTCATATACGAGGTTTCTAAGGAGTCATCCGAGGCAATCACGTATCAGGCCTTACTTTAGTGGAGGCGTCGGACGTGCGAGAGGACCGGGGGGTCCCCAATCCACACTTGGGCCGAGTTCGTGGCAGAGTTCAAGAAGCAATTCTATCCCTTCTATGCCAACGACGAGGCCAGGGCCAAGATCCGACGACTCACGCAGAGGACCACGGTTCGGGACTACGTGCGGGAGTTTTCAGAGCTCATGCTTCAAGTCACCGACTTGGGAGAGGTCGAGGCATTCTTCCAATTCATGGATGGACTCAAGCCGTGGGCACAACAAGAGCTCCGACGTAGAAACGCAAGGGACTTGAACGAGGCCATGACGGCGGCCGACTCATTGATCGAGTTCAAGGGTCGGGACCATGCCAGCTCTCGCCGCACCAAGGGGAACGGTGGGGGAGAGGAAGACCGGGACGAGTCATCGGGGAGCGATGACAATCACAAGAGCAAGCCAAGGAGGAAGTCTTGGGCCGATCGAGACGCGAAGTCGGGGAGCGAGGACGAGCGTCAGTCCAGGCCGAGGTGGAGGTCCGGAGGTGAACTAGGCAAAGGCCAGTGTCGGGAGAGGAAACCCTTGAGTTGCTTCCTTTGCGGGGAGAATCACCTTGTGCGAGACTGCCCATCCCGAGGTAAGCTCAATGCTATCCTATCCTCGAGAGACGAGGACGCCGAGCGAGGGGCGCTGCGGCTGGGGGCGATAGCACGTCGAGCTAAGGGAGGTGACGAGGGGACGTCGCAATGGACAGGGGGGAGATCCAACCAAGACTATGCCAAGATCGAGGAGGGAGCGCCGTCAACCAAGGGACAGGAACAGAGGACGCTTAGACTTGGCACAATACGGCTACGCTCGAGACCGAGGGACGAGGATCCAACATCCGAGGCACGAGGCTAGGCAAGGATCCTTCTAAGACCGAGGAACGAAGGGACTGAGAGAAGAACTGGCCAGAGGAGCACGAGGCACCGTCTCACGGGGAGACGCTTCAGCCATCCGAGGGGGTCAAGGTCTCTCTAGGCGAGCGGGACATCAAGGCCGGCGTGGACGCGACGAGGACGTCGCTAGATCCGGTGGGGGAGAATGACACAGACCGCGGTCCCGTGTCCCCAAGGACGCACGGATTCATATGCCAAGACCGTGCCAAGAAGCTTCCGAAGGATTCTAGAGGCATCGGGGACGGTTCCGGAGGCATCGGGATTGATCCGGCACATAGAGGCAACAAGGACGCACTCTTTATAGAAGATTCCGGAGGGATCCGAACTCCTCCGGGGCGTTCGGAAAGCCATGGCATGGGAAAGCCCATGGGAAGGGCTACATGGCAAGGAGGGATTCTTCTAGAGGGTTCTAGAGTTGGCGCTCCCCATCCGGAGAGGTCTAGCATAAGCGCGCCCAAGGGAGAAGACAAAGGAGTAGACGCGGCCCTCCTGGAAGGTTCCAGAAGGGGCGCGCCCCTTCTGTGCAAGGGCGGGAAACAGGCGCGCCCAGGCGCGCCCCACCAGAAGGCTCCAGAAGCATCCAGCGTGGGCGCAAGGCACCTAGAAGCAATTGCCATGGGCGGTCCACCTTGGGATTGTTCTAGACTTGTCTAGGGGACACTTAGTCTAGAATGTTCTTAGGATTAGGGGAGGCTACATCTATAAATAGGCCATGGCTCTCATTTTGCAAGGCATCCAAGTCCCACTTAGCATTTCCTAGGCAACCAAAGCTTTAGGCACTCAAAGACACTTGTAAAGCACTCTTGTAAGGCTTTCCTTGTATAATACAAAGTCCATTCCCACAAAACACATCCATCATCCTTCTCTTGAGCATTCGGGTCAAGGCCTGACTTAGCCATTCGAAGGAGTTCGATCTAGCTAAGGGCCGCACAGGTTCGAGAAGAGTCTCAGCCCGTGTCACAAGCACCCGCTTCTCCTTCATCTCTTCTCTTCTTCTTCTGGACGCCATTGGAGTACACCTCGAGCCTTCACAAAAAGCCATCCCACGCCTCACCTAACAAACCACTCCAAGTGCACTCTTGGTTAAGGAAATCAAGGCGAAAAAGGCTTACTCAAGGTTTGATCTTATTCCTTGTATGTCAATTTCACTTTTTGTATTCCGGTCCTTGTTTATAATCGAGTTTTCTTTTCATTTCTCTACTTCTTTCTACGTACACTCGAGTCTTTCTTTGTTTAATTCCTCTATTCTCCAACCTTCTCTTTCTCGTGTTTGATTGATCTACTAAATCTTCAACTTGATTTTGGTCTTTTCAAAGCAGATTGAAACAACACGCTCGATCACACCACCCGAGAGTGAGCGCGAGTGAAACACAAGCGAGGAGTTTATTGTTCGACTTCTTGTAATTGGTCCGTCAGAAGGCACTCGAATCAACTCATCGACGTTGGTTGGAGACATGGCAGGCTTCACTGCATCATTCTCCTCCACTTGAGCTCGAATCGTCTCTGATTCGACGTCGGAATCAAAATCTGGCACATAAAGCGATAGATCAGCCACATTAAAAGTCGGATGGACACCATACCCACCAGATATGTCAACATGATATGCATTAGGGCCGATTCTCCTAATGATACGAAATGGTCCATCTCCTCTCTGATCTATCTTATTCTTCCTTTGATTTGGGAACCTCTCCTTCCTTAGATGCACCCAAACAAGATCTCCTTCTTCAAAAATAACCTGTTTTCGACCCTTATCAGCATGGGCCTTGTACTTCATGGATTTCCTCTCCAAGTGCATCTTTGTCCTCTCATGTAGCTTCTTCAGAAACTCAGCCCGCTTGTCAGCTTCAAAGCTCTCTTTTCCTTTGTATGGCTGAGGCGTCAAGTCCACTGGAGTCCTCGGATTCAGCCCATAAACGACCTCAAAAGGGGTCATTTTTGTACCTGAATGGATTAACCTGTCATAAGCAAACTCCACAAAAGGCAAAACATCTTCCCAACGTTTGAGGTTAGCTTTAAGCATAGTTCTAAGTAAAACCCCTAACGTTCTATTAGTAACTTCAGTTTGCCCATCAGTTTGTGGGTGACATGAGGTAGAAAACAACAATTTAGTTCCCAATTTAGACCACAGACTTTTCCAAAAATAACTCAAAAATTTAGCAGCATGATCTGAAACAATAGAACAAGGAATGCCATGCAATCTAACACCTTCTTGATGCAGTGAAGCCTGCCATGTCTCCAACCGACGTCGATGAGTTGATTCGAGTGCCTTCTGACGGACCAATTACAAGAAGTCGAGCTAAGAAGATTACTCAAGGCACAACATCAATCTTGGTTCGATTGGCCGCTGTTCTTGAAGAGCCAACCAAGCCTAAGTGGGTCTCGTGCATTCGACATCAATTGAGCCCAGATTCCATGGATTGATTCAAGAGGGCCGAAATTCACCTATTTCCTTATTTAGAAACATTTATTAGTTTGTCTCACTTTAGGGTTGAATTTAGTAAGTGACCGGGTGAGATAAATTGGTACATGGGTCAAAGTCAACCCTTTGACTTGACCATTCTAAGTAAGAGAAAATATCTTCTATTATTTTATTATAGGCGTGTTTTTGCTTTTAAATAATGTAGAGAAGTCAACCAATAGGCTTATGTTAGTTGGTTGATATTCTCTCTCTTTGTTGTTAGAGATATTTTTAGTTTGTTTTGAATATTTTTAGTTTGTTAGAGATATTTCCTTAATTAAATAAGTCAACCATGATTTATTTAATTAAGGGGATCTAGATAGATATTATTATAGATATTTTATTATATCTTGGGAAGCAAGACAAGGAGGCTTATTCTATCTTTCTAGGGTCGCCCATATGCTCCTCCTTGCTCCCCAAGTAATAGCTTTGTATTTTCTATTTATATGCTTGTTATTTCATTCAATAAAATCAGCTTGAGAGAGATTAAACCCAAATTGGTTTAATCTATCTCTTGGGCCAAATAAGACTCGTGTTTATGCTTGCATTGATCGATCATCATCTCAACTATTCCAATCGAATTCTCTCTTTGTTCTTTGTAATTCAAATCAGTTTGTTCATTCAAATTGATCAATTGATTAGTTCTAGTTTTGATTGTTAAAGATCAATCTAGTTTATCAATTGGATTTAGCGTTATGCCAATCCAATTGAACTATTCATTTTGATTCAATCTTAAGTGTTCGAACCAGATTCGTGTCCATTCAATTTCGAGTTCTTCATTACTTGCATCACAAGGAATCTGATTTCAAAGCTATTGTAGGTTTGATTCGTATTTGCTTGCAAAATCGGGATCGTGTGGGTCATATACGAGGTTTCGGAGGAGTCATCCGAGGCAATGACGTATCAAGTGGTATCATAATCCAGCGTCTCACCAAGTAAAATTTTCTTTCCTTAATTTGCTTTCTAGTTGATTTAATTCAGTTTTTGATCCTAAAGTTCGAACCTTTACCCAAAGCTAGAATTTTTAAGACTATAATCTGAATTTTTCACCCAACCACCACATAATTCCGCCAACACGCCCACCCCGCCACCACCTAACCACCACGACCTGGTGTCGCTAACCCTAGCCGCACCACCCTCCACCACGACTCGAAACCAACCCCACCAGCCCCGTCCAAATCGGACAACCCTAACCCTAGATCGCAACCCTCAACCCTCACGCAAACCCTAACCCTAGCTTTGCGTAAAAACCCACCCAAACCCTAATCCTAATTCGGTAACCCTAATACCGAAACCCTCACCCACCCTTCACCAAAACCTAGAGTCGAACCCTAACACTTCGAACCCCCAGCCGAGCACTCTACAAACCCTAATTCCCTTGAATTACTTGCCCCCTAAGCAATTAACCATCTAGGAGATTTTAAGGGATTTGTTGCATGCTTTTGGTTGAATTGGTTGATTTGTGTTGCAATATAGATTAGCTTTTGTCTTCCTACAATTTTTATGAGTTTTTATTGCATGTTGCATGATCAATAGAGATTCATATTGCATTGTTGATAATTGCTGATTTTTGTCATTGCATCCCATAATTTCGATCTAGCCCTTTCTTCTTTTGTTAATTTGTCTTCTAGTTGGTTTCATTGGTAGTGTAAAGTCACTTAGATATAAAAATAAAAAATAAAAAAAAAATTTAGCCTAGTTGTTTTCGTTTTTACCCTTGCATTCAGTTGTTGCATTGCGTTGCTTGTTTCTCAATTCTAGCACAAGAGTAGTTTGTGCATAAATTCAAAAAAAAATCAGAAAAGCAAAAGTGATCTACCCCAACTAGTTTTAAGCCACTTTTAACCCTAGTGACTACTTGCTTAAAAATAGTTAAGTAGAAATCACTTTGAAGAAAAATAGTGACAAAATAAAAAGTCACTTTTAGCCCACCATATTTCTGTCCTTGCATGCTTAATTTGGCTTTATTAACTTGCATAGAGTCAATTGAGAGATTGCATGTGTTTTAGAGCTCATAAAGGGATTATTTGCATTGCTTGTCTTATTGCATACTTGCCATTTGCTTAAGCTGCATATTTCCTTTATTTATCATTAGTGTTCAATATCTACACCATATCTACCCATTTACTCCCTCAATTCGACCCAAAAACTGAATTAAGTTGATTGGATTGCTTTGAGACAAGTTTTGGCTTGATCAAGGTGTGGTATTGCTTGTTGTGATTTGCTTTAGAACACACTACTCTCTCTACTTTCTTGCTTGTTTCAGGAACAATGGTGATCCCGAATGAGCCTAACCCGGTTGAACTGAACCTTTCTAAGGAGGCAATCGATTTCATCAGGTTGTCTATTAGTGATAGTGTACGAGATGGTCAAGCTCGAGCTGTAGAGTTGGCCACGGCTGCAATAAATCCACAATTGCGGCGTCTAGAGGAGCAACTTGCCACTTTGATTGAGTCATCTCAAGGAAGTCATAAGGTTGCCCCTACAATAGAGATTACAAGTGACCCAAATCAAGCCTCAATTAGCGACAAAGGCAAGCAACAAGCAGTTGATGAAGAGCATGATGTGCTTGCTAGCTACAACAAAGATCAAGACCCCCCGACTCACTATTCCCCCACGGCAGGCCGAGGCAGAGGACGAGGCTTTGGGACGAGGATTCCACCGGTTACTCATCAACAGCTCTATAATCAGCCAACAAACCGGTATCCTCAATCCACTCATCATCAACAACAACAATAC
Organism: Fallopia convolvulus; assembly: GCA_964016875.1. Lineage (NCBI taxonomy): Eukaryota > Viridiplantae > Streptophyta > Magnoliopsida > Caryophyllales > Polygonaceae > Fallopia > Fallopia convolvulus. The sequence goes on from OZ024735.1 coordinate 10,870,883, forward strand.
AACAATCCTTATGATGATATGACTTATGGCTACACCGGGGAAGAAAGGCGCCCATGGCATCCTCCCCTTGATGATTTCTACAACCAAGCTGAGGTTGTAGAGGATATTCCACCCGCTTATGGAGTGCAAAGGCCGAACAACAACAACACCGCTAACCAAACCGTCAATCAGATTGGTAAGCGTGATATAAAGATCAAGATAGAGCCATTCAGTGGAGAGCTCAATCCAGAGAAGTATCTAGAGTGGGAGCAAGCTACAAACTTCATTCTAGATCACATGGGCTATGAAGAATGGGAGAAAGTTGTTGTTGTTGTTATCCACTTTGTTGGGACCGCTAGAAATTGGTGGTTCAGAATGAAGGAGGATCGAATTAGAAAGGCCTTACCACCAATTGAAACTAGGGGCCAGCTGAAGTTTGTAATGAGGAAGAAATATGTGCCTGAAGAGCATACCGAGCACATGAGATTGAAAGTTGCCACATGCAAACAAGGTACCAAGTCTCCAACTGAGTACTTCAATGAGCTAGAGGATTTGAGCTTCAAAGCGGGAATTCATCATTCCCAACGGTCTCTAAGGACCCAATTCATGGCTGGACTGAATCAAAGCATTAAAGACACATTGGAGATTCAACAAATCAAGGATCTCAATGCCTTAGTACATTCAGCCCAACTACTTTATGAGCAACAACAAAGGAAGAAGAAGGAAGCTTGGAATGCCACCTAACCACCACGAACCACCCACCACCACCCAATCTGGTATCGCTCTTGTGAGCCGCACCATTCCCCACCCTTGTCCGAACCCAACCCTACTAACCCTACCCTAATCGGACCAGCCAAACCCTAGATCGCCTACCCCCACCCTCGTAACCCTACCCCTAATTGGCGGCCAATCTAAACCCTAACCCTAAATTCGCAAACCCTAGCCCTAATTAGGAAACCCTAGACCGAACCCTACCAGCCTCTAAACCCTAGAACTGAACCATAAACCCTAACCCTAGACCTCAGCCGAGCACTCTCCAAACCCTAAATCCCTTGAATTACTTGCCCCCCAAGCAATTAACCATCTAGGAGATTTTGAGGGATTTGTTGCATGCTTTTGGTTGAATTGGTTGAGTTGTGTTGCAATATAGATTAACTTTTGTCCTCCTACAATTTTTATGAGTTTTTATTGCATGTTGCATGATCAATAGAGATTCATATTGCATTGTTGATATTTGCTAATTTTTGTCATTGCATTCCATAATTCGATCTAGCCTTATCTTCTCTTGTTAATTTGGCTTCTAGTTGGTTTCATTGGTAGTGTAAAGTCACTTAGATAAAAAAAAATCATATTAGTTTCGTTTAGCCCTATTGCATTCCTTGTTGCATTGTTTTGTTTGTTTCTCAATTCTAGCACAAGAGTAGTTTGTGCATAAAATTCAAAAAAAAAAATCAGAAAAGCAAAAGTGATCTACCCCAACTAGTTTTAAGCCACTTTCAACCCTAGTGACTGCTTCTTAAAAATAGCTAAGTAGAAATCACGTTGAAGAAAAAGGGTGACGAAATAAAAGTCACTTAGCCTACCATATTTTTGTCCTTGCATGCTTGAATTTGGCTTTATTAACTTGCATAGAGTCAATTGAGAGATTGCATGTGTTTTAGAGCTCATAAAGGGATTATTTGCATTGCTTGTCTTATTGCATACTTGCCATTTGCTTAAGCTGCATATTTCCTTTATTTATCATTAGTATTCAATATCTACACCATATCTACCCATTTACTCCCTCAATTCGACCCAAAAACTGAATTAAGTTGATTGGATTGCTTTGAGATAAGTTTTGGCTTGATCAAGGTGTGGTATTGCTTGTTGTGATTTGCTTTAGAACACACTACTCTCTCTACTTTCTTGCTTGTTTCAGGAACAATGGTGATCCCGAATGAGCCTAACCCGGTTGAACTGAACCTTTCTAAGGAGGCAATCGATTTCATCAGGTTGTCTATTAGTGATAGTGTACGAGATGGTCAAGCTCGAGCTGTAGAGTTGGCCACGGCTGCAATAAATCCACAATTGCGGCGTCTAGAGGAGCAACTTGCCACTTTGATTGAGTCATCTCAAGGAAGTCATAAGGTTGCCCCTGCAATAGAGATTACAAGTGACCCAAATCAAGCCTCAATTAGCGACAAAGGCAAGCAACAAGCAGTTGATGAAGAGCATGATGTGCTTGCTAGCTACAACAAAGATCAAGACCCCCCGGCTCACTATTCCCCCACGGCAGGCCGAGGCAGAGGACGAGGCTTTGGGACGAGGATTCCACCGGTTACTCATCAACAGCTCTATAATCAACCAACAAACCGGTATCCTCAATCCACTCATCATCAACAACATTAATACAACAATCCTTATGATGATATGACTTATGGCTACACCGGGGAAGAAAGGCGCCCATGGCATCCTCCCCTTGATGATTTCTACAACCAAGCTGAGGTTGTAGAGGATATTCCACCCGCTTATGGAGTGCAAAGGCCGAACAACAACAACACCGCTAACCAAACCGTCAATCAGATTGGTAAGCGTGATATAAAGATCAAGATAGAGCCATTCAGTGGAGAGCTCAATCCAGAGAAGTATCTAGAGTGGGAGCAAGCTACAAACTTCATTCTAGATCACATGGGCTATGAAGAATGGGAGAAAGTTGTTGTTGTTATCCACTTTGTTGGGACCGCTAGAAATTGGTGGTTCAGAATGAAGGAGGATCGAATTAGAAAGGCCTTACCACCAATTGAAACTTGGGGCCAGTTGAAGTTTGTAATGAGGAAGAAATATGTGCCTGAAGAGCATACCAAGCACATGAGATTGAAAGTTGCCACATGCTACCAAGTCTCCAACTGAGTACTTCAATGAGCTAGAGGATTTGAGCTTCAAAGCGGGAATTCATCATTCCCAACGGTCTCTAAGGACCCAATTCATGGCTGGACTGAGTCAAAGCATTAAAGACACATTGGAGATTCAACAAATCAAGGATCTCAATGCCTTAGTACATTCATCCCAACTACTTTATGAGCAACAACAAAGGAAGAAGAAGGAAGCTTGGAATGCACCAAAAAGGTATGTTTCTAATCTTAGTTCAAATTCCAATTCTTATTTTTCTAACCCTTCTATGCAGCAAAAGGGAGCTTCTAGCTCACCTAAACCAACAGGTTTTCAAGGCCAAAGACATCCCAACAATGGACCTCCAAATCAACCAAGAGCACGAGATCTAGTGTGCTATAAATGTCAAGGAAGAGGTGATTATGCCAAGGATTGTCCAAATCAGAAACAAGTGCTACTCACCACCAATGGAGGATATGTGAGTGATGAAGACATACCTCCAAATCAAGTGGAGGAGGAGAGCAATGGACAAGAGGAGGAGGACGTAGAGGCCATTGAACCAGATTGCACCGAACAGCCTCTAACTTTGGTAACCATGCGTACTCTTACTTTACAAGAAACACCTAGGCTAGATCAAAGGGAAAATATTTTTCATACTAGGTGTACAGTAAAGAATCAAGTGTTATGCATGATGATTGATAGTGGTAGCTGCTGTAACATTATTAATGCTAAGGACTGATCACTTGCAATTAAAAACCCAACCTAGGGCTACTTGTTATGGTCTAAATGGTATTAATGATTCTGATGGTCCTAACTTAGTTACTCATCAATGCTTAGTCCGTGTTTCCATAGGCAATTATGTGGATGATATCATGTGTGATGTGGTATACATGGAATGCACTCATATCTTGTTAGGTAGACCATGGTTATTCGATAGGAGAGTTATATATGATGGCATGCTTAATACCTATTCGTTTAACTATGACGGGAGGAGAGTTTCCCTTCTACCACTGTCGCCCCAACAAGTTTTACAGGACCAGATACGCAGAGACCAAGCTAGGGCACTTAGGCGTGCCATGGAAGAGAAAGAGGAGGCTGAATCGGCGGCCAAGGTTGCGGCCAGGCACTCGGCGCCCGACGCACCATCAAAGACTAGCGGCGTTTCCCAGTATCCACCCGGGCATTCTGGCTCAAATTTTAGGACAACATCAAGCACGAGTGGAGCTACTGATTGGGATGAAAAACGCCCAGAAAAAGTCCCTAAATCGTCAAAAATGTCGAGCAACACTTCCAGCAGTACATCTGAGACGAAAACGGGGCTATCTCCCAAACCACTCGGGCGTTTTCCCTAAACGTTTGGGAGCAATTCAGAGACTCACAGAGCTACAAATCTGGAAAAATAACGCCTACACAAAGAGCCAAAAATCGGCTTAAAAGGCAGTGTAGGAAAGCGCTCTCTAGTTACTCAGTCTAGTATTTCTTTCGCTAACTCTTTTTGCTTACTTCTTATGAGGAAAGACATACTTATTATTAGTCAAGATATTTCACATCTTCCAAAGTGTATTCAAACTCTATTACAGGAATTTGAAGATGTGATGCCTGAAGAGTTGCCACAAGGCCTTCCACCAATTAGAGGCATTGAGCATCAAATTGATTTGGTGCCCGACGCTTCTTTACCAAACCGTGCAGCCTATAGAGCAAGTCCATAGGAGACCGCTGAGCTTCAAAGACAAGTGCAAGATCTCATGGACAAAGGCTATGTGCGTGAATCCCTCAGCCCATGCGCGGTTCCGGTGATTTTGGTGCCAAAGAAGGATGGCACATGGAGAATGTGTGTTGATTGCAGGTCGATCTACCAAATAACAATTAAGTATCGTCATCCCATTCCTAGATTAGATGATATGCTTGATGAATTGCATGGTGCTAATTTCTTTTCTAAAATTGATTTAAGAAGTGGGTACCATCAAATTAGGATGAGGGAAGGGGATGAATGGAAAATTGCCTTTAAAACTAAGTATGGTTTATATGAATGGTTAGTAATGCCTTTTGAATTAACTAATGCACCTAGTACTTTCATGAGGCTTATGAACCATGTCCTGAGAAGATACTTAGGTAAATTTATTGTAGTCTACTTTGATGATATCTTAGTCTATAGCCAAACCTTGCATGAACATGTAGACCATCTTAGGGCTGTTTTGGAGACTTTAAGGTTAGAAAAGCTTTATGTTAACTTGAAAAAGTGTTCTTTTTGCTCGGAGTCTACCATTTTTCTTGGTTTTGTTGTGTCTAAAGGTGGATTAAAGGTAGATGAAAACAAGATCAAGGCAATCAAGGAGTGGCCCCAGCCGACTACACCAACCATGGTGCGCTCTTTCCTCGGCTTGGCTGGCTTCTACAGGAGGTTTTTGCGTGATTTTAGCACAATTGCAGCCCCTCTCCATAAGCTTACAAAGAAGGATTCAACATTCAAATGGAGAGAGCAACAAGAGAACGCCTTCAACACCTTGAAGGACAGATTATGCCACGCCCCAGTACTCCAGCTCCCTGACTTCTCCAAGGCATTCGAGATAGAGGTGGACGCTTCTGGACATGGCATAGGATGCGTGCTCTTGCAAGACAAGAAACCCATAACTTATTTTAGTGAGAAGCTTAGTGGGGCTGAGTTGAATTACCCTACTTATGATAAAGAGTTGTATGCTTGAATTAGGGTTTTGAAAACTTGGTCTCATTATTTGTGGCCTAAAGAGTTTGTAATCCATTCTGATCATGAGGCCTTGAAGTATTTGAAAGGCCAATCAAGACTCAACAGGCGACATGCAAGATGGGTTGAATTTATGTAGACCTTCCCTTATGTTGTAAAGCATAAGAAAGGCAAAAAGAATGTGGTAGCTGACGCCCTTTCTCGCAGGTATGTTCTCTTGAACCAATGTGATGTTAAGATCCTTGGATTTGCAATAATTAAGGAATTGTATGCTAGTGATCCTCACTTTGCTGAAATTTATAAGAATTGCATTTCTAGGGGAGAAATAGATACCTACTTTATTGATGATGGATACTTGTTTAAAGCTGGTAAATTGTGGATTCCTTCATCTAGTATACGTAGGCTTCTAACTAAAGAGGTTCATGAATCAAGAGGACATAGGGGTTTAGAAAAGACTTTAGAAGGATTAATAGAACACTACTTTTGGCCTCAAATGAGTAACTATGTACTTAGATTTGTCAAGAGTTGTGTTGTTTGTGCTAAAGCTAAGTCTAGACTTAATCCCCATGGTTTGTACCAGCCTTTGCCTATTCCTAGTTCACCTTGGGAGGACATTTCTATGGACTTTATTGTAGGATTGCCTAGAACTAGGAAGGGTAGAGACTCTATCTTTGTAGTGGTAGACCGTTTTTACAAAATGGCTCATTTTATTCCTTGTCACACGACTGATGATGCTGTGTATGTTGCTGATTTGTTCTTTAGAGAAGTTGTTAGATTGCATGGCATTCCTTGTTCTATTGTTTCAGATCGTGATGCTAAGTTTTTGAGTTATTTTTGGAAGAGTCTGTGGTCTAAGTTGGGAACTAAATTGCTATTTTCTACCTCATGTCATCCACAAACTGATGGGCAAACTGAAGTTACTAATAGAACGTTAGGGGTTTTATTTAGAACTATGCTTAAAGCTAACCTCAAACGTTGGGAAGATGTTTTGCCTTTTGTGGAGTTTGCTTATAACAGGTCAATCCATTCAGCTACAAAGATGACCCCTTTTGAGGTCGTTTTTGGGCTGAATCCGAGGACTCCAGTGGACTTGACGCCTCAGCCATACAAGGGAAAGGAGAGTTTTGAAGCTGACAAGCGGGATGAGTTTGTGAAGAAGCTACATGAGAGGACAAGGATGCACTTGGAGAGGAAATGCATGAAGTACAAGGCCCATGCTGATAAGGGTCGGAAAAAGGTTATCTTTGAAGAAGGAGATCTTGTTTGGGTGCATCTAAGGAAGGAAAGGTTCCCAAATCAAAGGAAGAACAAGTTAGTTCAGAGAGGAGATGGACCATTTCGTATCATCAGAAGAATCGACCCTAATGCATGTCATGTTGACATGCTTGCTGAGTATGGTATCCATCCGACTTTTAATGTAGCTGATCTATCTCTTTATGTGCCAGATTTAATTCCGGCGTCGAATCAAAGACGATTCGAGCTCAAGTGCAGGAGAATGATGCAGTGAAGCCTGCCATGTCTCCAACCGACGTCGATGAGTTGATTCGAGTGCCTTCTGACGGACCAATTACAAGAAGTCGAGCTAAGAAGATTGCTCAAGGCACAACAACAATCTTGGTTCGATTGGCAGCCGTTCTTGAAGAGCCAACCAAGCCTAAGTGGGTCTCGTGCATTCCACATCAATTGAGCCCAGATTCCATGGATTGATTCAAGAGGGCCGAAATTCACCTATTTCCTTATTTAGAAACATGTATTAGTTTGTCTCACTTTAGGGCTGAATTTAGTAATTGACCGGGTGAGATAAATTGGTACATGGGTCAAAGTCAACTCTTTGACTTGACCATTCTAAGTAAGAGAAAATATATTCTATTATTTTATTATAGGCGTGTTTTTGCTTTTAAATAAAGTAGAGAAGTCAACCAATAGGCTTATGTTAGTTGGTTGATATTCTCTCTCTTGGTTGTTAGAGATATTTTTAGTTTGTTTTGGATATTTTTAGTTTGTTAGAGATATTTCCTTAATTAAATAAGTCTGCCATGATTTATTTAATTAAGGGGATCTAGATAGATATTATTATAGATATTTTATTATATCTTGGGAAGCAAGATAAGGAGGCTTATTCTATCTTGCTAGGGCCGGCCATATGCTCCTCCTTGCTCCCCAAGTAATAGCTTTGTATTCTCTATTTATACTCTTGTTATTTCATTCAATAAAATCAGCTTGAGAGAGATTAAACCCAGATTGGTTTAATCTATCTCTTGGGCCAAATAAGACTCGTGTTTATGCTTGCATTGATCGATCATCATCTCAACTATTCCAATCGAATTCTCTCTTTGTTCTTTGTAATTCAAATCAGTTTGTTCATTCAAATTGATCAATTGATTAGTTCTAGTTTTGATTGTTAAAGATCAATCTAGTTTATCAATTGGATTTAGCGTTAGAGCCAATCCAATTGAACTATTCCTTTTGATTCAATCTTAAGTGTTCGAACCAGATTTGTGTCCATTCAATTTCGAGTTCTTCATTACTTGCATCACAAGGAATCTGATTTGAAAGCTATTGTAGGTTTGATTCTTATTTGCTGGCAAGATCGGGATCGTGTGGGTCATATACGAGGTTTCTGAGGATTCATCAGAGGCAATCACGTATCACTTCTCTTAAGAACAAATCACCAATATGCACAGGATCATCAATCGTGTGACATGGAATAAAATGAGCCATCTTGGAAAACCGGTCTACCACTACAAAGATAGAATCTCTACCCTTCCTAGTTCTAGGCAAGCCAACAATGAAGTCCATAGAAATGTCCTCCCAAGGTGAACTAGGAATAGGTAAGGGCTGGTACAAACCATGGGGGTTAAGTCTAGACTTAGCTTTAGCACAAACAACACAACTCTTGACAAATCTAAGCACATAATTACTCATCTTAGGCCAATTGTAGTGTTCTTTTAAACCTTCTAAAGTCTTTTCTAAACCCCTATGTCCTCTTGATTCATGAACCTCTTTAGTTAGAAGCCTACGTATACTAGATGAAGAAATGCACAATTTACCAGCTTTAAACAAGTATCCATCATCAATAAAGTAGGTATTTATTTCTCCCCTAGACATGCAATTCTTATAAATATCAGCAAAGTGAGGATCACTAGCATACAATTCCCTAATCATTGTAAATCCAAGGATCTTAACATCACATTGGTTCAAGAGAACATACCTGCGAGAAAGGGCGTTAGCTACCACATTCTCTTTGCCTTTCTTATGCTTTACAACATAAGGAAAGGTCTACATAAATTCAACCCATCTTGCATGTCGCGTGTTGAGTCTGGATTGGCCTTTCAAATACTTCAAGGCCTCATGATCAGAATGGATTACAAACTCCTTAGGCCACAAATAATGAGACCAAGTTTTCAAAACCCTAATTAAAGCATACAACTCTTTATCATAAGTAGGGTAATTCAACTCAGCCCCACTAAGCTTCTCACTAAAATAAGCTATGGGTTTCTTGTCTTGCAAGAGAACGCCTCCTATGCCATGGCCGGATGCGTCCACCTCTATCTCAAATGCTTTGGAGAAGTCAAGGAGTTGGAGCACCGGGGCGTTGCATAACCTGTCCTTCAAAGTGTTGAAAGCATTCTCTTGTTGCTCTCTCCATTTGAATGATGTATCCTTCTTTGTAAGCTCATGGAGAGGGGCTGCAATTGTGCTAAAATCACGCACAAATCTCCTATATAAGCCAGCCAAGCCGAGAAAAGAGCGCACCATGGTGGTGTAGTTGGCTGAGGCCACTCCTTGATTGCCTTGATCTTGTCTTCATCTACCTTCAATCCACCTTTAGACACAACAAAACCAAGAAAAATGATAGACTCCGAGCAAAAAGAACACTTTTTCAAATTAACATAAAGCTTTTCTAACCTTAAAGTGTCCAAAACAGCCCTAAGATGGTATACATGTTCATGCAAGGTTTTGCTATAGACTAAGATATCATCAAAGCAGACTACAAAAAATTTACCTAAGTATCTTCTTAGAACATGGTTCATAAGCCTCATGAAAGTATTAGGTGCATTAGTTAATCCAAATGGCATTACTAACCATTCATATAAACCATACTTAGTTTTAAAGGCAGTTTTCCATTCATCCCCTTCCCTCATCCTAATTTGATGGTACCCACTTCTTAAATCAATCTTAGAAAAGAAATTGGCACCATGCAATTCATCAAGCATATCATCTAATCTAGGAATGGGATGACGGTACTTAACTGTTATTTGGTTGATCGCCCTGCAATCAACACACATTCTCCAAGTGTCATCCTTCTTTGGCACCAAAATCACCGGAATCGCGCATGCGCTAAGGGATTCACACACATAGCCTTTGTCCATGAGATCTTGCACTTGTCTTTGAAGCTCAGCGATCTCCTTTGGACTTGCTCTATAGGCTGCACGGTTTCGTAAAGAAGCGCCGGGCACCAAATCAATTTGATGCTCAATGCCTCTAATTGGTGGAAGGCCTTGTGGCAACTCTTCAGGCATCACATCTTCAAATTCCTGTAATAGATCTTGAATACACTTTGGAAGATGTGAAATATCTTGACTAATAATAAGTATCACTTTCCTCATAAGAAGTAAGCAAAAAGAGTTATGGAAAGAAACACTAGACAGAGCAACTAGAGAGCGCTTTTCTACACTGCCTTTTAAGCCGATTTTTGGCTCTTTCTATAGGCGTTCTTTTTCCAAATCTGTAGCTCTCTGAGTCTCTGAATTGCTCCCAAAATTTGAGCCAAAACGCTCGAGTGGTTTGGGAGATAGCGCCGTTTTCGTCTCAGCTGCACTGCTGGAAGTGTTGCTGGGCACTTTGGACGAATTTGGGAACTTCTATCCGGCGTTTTTCATCCCAAACAATAGCTCCACCTGTGCTTGATGTTTTCCTAAAATTTGAGCCAGAACGCCCGGGTGGAGACTGGGAAACGCCGCTTGTCTTTGTAGGTGCGTCGGGCGCCGAGCGCCGTGCCACTGCTTTGGCCGCCGATTCAGCCTCCTCTTTCTCTTCCTTGGCACGCCTAAGTGCCCTAGCTTGGTCTTTGCGTCCTGGTCCTATAAAACTTGTTGGGGCGACAATGGTAGAAGAGAAACTCTCCTCCTGTCATAGTTAAACGAATAGGTATTCAGCATGCCATCATATATAACTCTCCTATCGAATAACCATGGTCTACCTAACAAGATATGAGTGCATTCCATGTTTACCACATCACACATAATATCATCAACATAATTGCCTATGGAAACACGGACTAAACACTGATGAGTAACAAGATTAGGACCATCTGAATCATTAATGCCATTAAGACCATAACTAGTAGCCCTAGGTTGAGTTTTTAATTGCAAGTGATCAACTACCTTAGCATTAATAATGTTACAGCAGCTACCACTATCAATTATCATGCATAACACTTGATTCTTCACAGTACACCTAGTATGAAAAATATTTTCCCTTTGATCTAGCCTAGGTGTTTCTTGTAAAGTAAGAGTACGCATTATTACCAAAGTTAGAGGCTGTTCGGTGCAATCTGGTTCAATGGCCTCCACGTCCTCCTCTTCTTGTCCATTGCTCTCCTCCTCCACTTGATTTGGAGGTATATCTTCATCACTCACATATCCTCCATTGGTGGTGAGTAGCACTTGTTTCTGATTTGGACAATCCTTAGCATAATGACCTCTTCCTTGACATTTGTAGCACACTAAATCTCGTGCTCTTGGCTGGTTGGAGGTGCATTGTTTGGACGTCTTTGGCCTTGAAAACCTGTGGGTTTAGGTGAGCTAGAAACTCCCTTTTGCTGCAAAGAAGGGTTAGAAGAATAAGAATTGGAATTAGCACTAGAATTAGGAATATACCTTTTTGGAGCATTCCAAGCTTCCTTCTTCTTCCTTTGTTGTTGCTCATAAAGTAGTTGCGCTGAATGTACTAATGCATTGAGATCCTTGATTTGTTGAATATCCAATGTATCTCTGATGCTTTGATTCAGTCCAGCCATGAATTGGGTCCTTAGAGACCGTTGGGAATGATGAATTCCCGCTTTGAAGCTCAAATCCTCTAGCTCATTGAAGTACTCATTTGGAGACTTTGTGCCTTGTTTGCGGGTAACCACTATAAGCCTCATGTGGTCAGTATGCTCTTCAGGCACATATTTCTTTCTCATTACAAACTTCAGTTGGCCCCAAGTTTCAATTGGTGGTAAGGCCTTTCTAATCCTATCCTCCTTCATTCTGAACCACCAATTTCTAGCGGTCCCAACAAAGTGGATAACAACAACAACAACTTTCTCCCATTCTTCATAGCCCATGTGATCTAGAATGAAATTTGTAGCTTGTTCCCACTCTAGATATTTCTCTGGATTGATCTCTCCACTGAATGGCTCTATCTTGATCTTAATATCACGCTTACCAATTTGATTGACGGTTTGGTTAGCGGTGTTGTTGTTGTTCGGCCTCTGTACTCCATAAGTTGGTGGAATATCTTCTACAACCTCAACTTGGTTATAGAAATCATCAAGGGGAGGATGTCATGGGCGTCTTTCATCCCCGGGATAGCTATAAGTCACATCATCAAACGGATTGTTTTATTGTTGTTGCTGTTGATGAGTGGCTTGAGGATACCGGTTAGCTTGCTGATTATAGAACTGTTGATGAGTAACCGGTGTAGTCCTTGTTCCAAAGCCTCTTCCTATACCTCGGCCTGCTGTGGGGGAATAGTGAGCCGGGAGATCATGTTCTTTGTTGTAGCTAGCAAGCACATCATGCTCTTCTTCAACTGCTTGTTGCTTGCCTTTGTCACTAGCTGAGGCTTGATTTGGATCGCTTGTAAGCTCTATCGGAGGGGCACTCTTATGACTTGCTTGAGATGATCCAATCAGTGTGACAAGTTGCTCCTCTAGACGCCGCATTTGTGGAGCCAATGCAGCCGTGGCCAACTCTACAGCTTGAGCCTGGCCATCACGTACACTATCACTAATGGACAACCTAATGAAATCGATTGCCTCCTTAGTAAGATTCAATTCAGCCGGGTTAGGCTCAGTAGGGATCACCATTGTTCCTGAAACAAGCAAGAAAGTAGAGAGAGTAGTGTGTTCTAAAGTAAATCACAACAAGCAATACCACACCTTGATCAAGCCAAAACTTGCCTCAAAGCAATCCAATCAACTTAATTCAGTTTTTGGGTTGGATTGAGGGAGTAAATGGGTAGATATGGTGTACATATAGTATACTAATGATAGATAAAGAAAATATGCAGCTTAAGCAAATGGCAAGTATGCAATAAGACAAGCAATGCAAATAATCCCTCTATGAGCTTCGAAACACATGCAATCTCTCAATTGACTCTATGCAAGTTAATAAAGCCAAATTTAAGCATGCAAGGATAGAAATATGGTAGGCTAAAGCGACTTTTATTTCGTCACTATTTTTCTTCAAAGTGATTTCTACTTAACTATTTTTAAGCAAGTACTCACTAGGGTTGAAAGTGGCTTAAAACTAGCTGGGGTAGATCACTTTTCTTTTCTGATTTTTTTTAACTAAGTGACTTTAAACTACCAATGAAACCAACTAGAAGCCAAATTAATAAAAGAAGATAGGCTAGGTCGAAATTGATGGATGCAATAGCAAAAATCAGCAATTATCAACAAGTAATATGAATCTCTATTGATCATTGAACATGCAATAAAAACTCATAAAAATTGTAGGAAGACAATTACTAATCTATATTGCAACCAAACTCAACCAATTCAACCAAAAGCATGCAACAAATCCCTTAAAATCTCCTAATTGGGTAATTGCTTGGAGGGCAAGTAACTCAAGGAAATTAGGGTTTGGGGACGTCTTGTTGGTGATTTGTGTCAAGTCATCAAATCCCTATAAGAGCATGTTGAGGTTGTTAAGTCATATTGGTAATGTCAATTGGAGTATCAACATATATGACTTTCCATGATTTAATTAGAGAGTTGTCATAAGATCCAAAAGAAGATTGCTCACCAACACCGAGGTATAGAACCTTGAGTGCTTCGGCCTAAGGCAAGGGCGCGCCTTGGCGTAGGCGTGGCTCGAAGTCGGCGCGGTGCAACGGTGCCGTGATAGGGCGTGGCGCGCCGAGGACTCGATCTCGAGGATTCGAGGCTCGGTTGGTGGTTCGTGCCTAAGGATTGGACTTCAGGTTCAAGTCACGGCCTGTAGAGGCGCGCCTAGGGTAAAGCAATGGCACGACAAGGCTGCGGAGTGGCTAGCGACGCACGCATGAGGCTGCGGTGGAGCTTGCGGCGCGCCTAGGGCACTAGTCCAAGGCATCGAGCATGAGTTGTGAGGCTAAGGTATGTATTTGAGCTTTGTAATTGAGTCTTGTAACTTTGTGCATATTCTAATATGAATTAGGAAGCTTCTCTAAGCTTGGTAGATGCTTTAAGCAAGAACCAAAGCTTGAGTTTAGCTTGGCACATAGTTAAATATGCTAGAAAGAAGTTTGTAAACTTCATACTAGCTTAGACTGAACTCTAAGAGCTTGGACAACATCAAGACTTATTGTATATGCTTTATAAGAAGCTCATGTAGCTAGGAACTAGCTCATGGAAGCTCAATCTAGCTCACACTAGCTCAAGTTAGCTCAACTAGCTAAAAATTCAGCTCAACTTAGCTCACACTAGCTCAAGCCAGCTCAACTAGCTATATGCTAGCTTATGGAGCTAAGGGGTAGTGACACTACCTAGGTGACCTAGCTAGGTACCTAGCTATGCTAGCTAGGTGGTGGGCTTGGTGGGCCGGCCCAAGGGGCGTGCCCATGGGCTGTTGGGCCGCAAGCATTTGCGCATGGCATGGGCCTTGTGCCATGCGTGTTGGGCCGTGTGGTTGGGCTTTTGGATTGGAATTTTGGGCTTTGTTTGGGGCCATTATAGGCTGGAATTAAAAGACATTTTGGAGTCCATGGGGGGCTGAATGTGGACGCCATTGGTGACTAGGAAAGAGGGAGAAGTAGTTACAACTAATTTCCCTACTTTCACTCTCATCCATCCACTTTTGTAACCGTTTTGTAACCGCCATCCAAGGCAGGTTTTGGACAGTTTATGGACGCCTATATAAGGGAAAAAGTTGTCCATTTTGATGGTAAGAAAGACACAAGAAAATCAGTCCATTTTCCTACACAAAATCGGTGAGGAAAACACAAGTAGTCGAGTTAGACTAGGCGGTATTTTGAGTGGAATTTCACGAGTGTTTCAAGCACGAACGTGGGTATCATGGATTGATCTTCAAGCATGAAGAAAGAACCTCAAGAGACGTTGTATGGGCAGAATGTTCGAGTGAAGGACGAACCCCAAACGTTGATGGAAGATGACTTTGTTCAAGTAAAGAGCGAAGAGGAATCAATAGACTCGAATAAGGTACGCTTGTTCTCAATGGTTGTGTCTTGCCAACACTTCCATTGGATCCTTTTGTTACGTTTTATCCCACAACGGTATTGCACAACCCTTGGCATGGAATAGGGGCAATATACGTTGAAGGAAAGATCGGTCTAACCTTTCGACTCGTAGCCTTTATCCAAGTCAATTAACAAAAGATACAATAAGGGGTTGATGGTGATTGCCCTCGGGCCTACACCCACGAGACTACCCCTCAATGGTTCTACTCGTCTTGTCTTGATTATCCTATGGATCTACAAGGGTCGACTTCCCTTCAACTTAAACAAAGTAAACGTACTTAAATGATTGCATGCAAACCCTAAAGACCAACAATCTTCAACGTATATTTGTTTATTTGCTTTCGTTTTGTTTATATCCTTGTTTGCTTTGTTGTGTTATTTTGTTAAGTTCGAGGATATGGCTAAACGAGGGGATAAAACGGTGCTTGACATTACCTCTCAATTGAGGGAAGTCAAGATAGAGCCTCCTAGTCCCATACGGCCAATTGAAGTACAAGGCGGACTTCAAGACTTCGACGAGTGGCTAGAAGAGTACTACAAGAATAATTTGTATTGGGTTTGGGTCCTCACTAACGTGAGGTGTGAACCTGAATTCATTGATGCCATACAAGGTGAGGTCTTAAGGCCTCAACCCTCCATGGTGATGGAGAATCATGGTCCAAAGCGTGGTCATGAGGCAAGGCATGTGTACTCGGTATTCAAGCGCCATGGCAAGTCTAAGGTTAAGCACTCACGTGCTAAACTGAGAAGAAGCGTCCCTAGGGGCGTGGCCTTTGGAGATGGAGGGGCCTCGGTGGGAGGCAAGTATTGGCAAGTGGTCTATGGGGACCAAAGGCCAAGGAAACCGGTGTATTGTTCTCTTTGTGGCGTAAGACGACGAGGCTGATTTTATACTTGTTTTTGTTCCCTTTGATGTACGAGTGTGTATGCACTTAGCATTAGATGTGTGCTATGAACTATGTGTCTAGTATATGCCTTGACTAAAGGGCTTTTAGTGTGTGTATTGATCATGTTAAAAGATCATGTAAACGTTTATGGTTTGAAATAAACTATGGCTTGATTCAATGTTAATCTTAACGACATGTGTGCAAGAAGAGGACTTGAGTCTAATTCTTGGAATCAACTTGAAAAGTTTGATTGTTGGATTCGTTCACTAAGAATGATCCAAACCAGACTACCCTTGAGTCGACCATTCTTTGATTGGGACGACTCATGCTCTAGACTACCTTCGGGTCTACTAGAGTAATTAGATTACCTTCGGGTCTACTAATAGGGTCTACTGGACCAGACTACCCTTGAGTGGACCATTCTTTGATTGGGACGACTCATGCTCTAGACTACCTTCGGGTCTACTAGAGTAATTAGACTACCTTTGGGTCTACTAATGTAAGGGTCTACTGGATTGCCCCCCACGTGAGAGGGCATGCACATGTTGGCCATGTATGCACTAAAGACACATAGAAGAGATGGCAAGAGTCTCTTGATAAGTTGCATGTGGAATTCACTAAGTGATTTCATGAAATTCATGCTTCTTATGGAAAAGGGAAACAAGGAAGTCTTGATTGGTTTAAATTGAGACTTGTGGTATAATTGTAGAGAGGAATGGTTGTATGAGAGAGAGATCTCTCATGGCTAAGTCAAATAAGTTTGACAAGGTTTGGAAAGTGTCAAATGGAAGTTTTGATACTTTGGCATGACAAAATGTTCATGACTAGACCGTTTTATCATATGGTTGAATCCTAAAATTAAATGACTTGTCTAGATTATAAATATGGTTTGATGTTGACATGAATGAGTGTTAGCATGTTAATTTGCCTTGATAAAGACATGGAAATGTCAAAAGGAATTGCTTTGCAAAGATTGGGATCGACGCACAAGATGTCTAGAGTTAGAACCTAGACACGCCTAGGCTAGGCCATAGGCGCGCCGGGTGGTGTCATGACTCGACATCGATCCTCCAAGCGCTAAGCGCTCGTGGTTGGATCCCATGGAGCATCATAGGCACGCCCTAGTAGGGCCGTTGCCTAGATCTCCTCAGTGCATGGCACTAGACGATGATCGTCGCATGGGGGAGGCGTCGCATCAATCGCAACGCACTAGCCTAAGCCTTGGAACGATCTCGGGATCGAACATGCCTAGGCGCGCCGAGTCTTAGGGCTCGGCACATGGCAAGAAATGCAAGGCAAGGCACGCCGAGGATGGTTAAGACCAAGCCTTGGCTTTGGCAAGCATTCCACGCATGGCATCGGTGTGCTCTCGGTTGGCACATATGGCGCGCCTACCATAAGGCATTCAATTGATTTGAATAAATCAATGAAACCATATTTGAAGTCATGTATGGCTTTCCTAGTTTAGGATTTAATAAAATTGTGATTGAAGTTGAGAAACTTGGTCTATCACATGTTCCATATGATTGTTTGAAATGCTCATGTTGTGTGTCATTGGATTGGATGGTTAGAACTTGTTTGGAAAATTTGAAAGGCTGATTTTATGACTTTCAAATAGACAAGTTATGGTCTAGAAGCGACTATGAGGATTATGTTGAATCCTCGGATCCAAGGAAAGTGTCAAGAGCCATTAAGGCTTAATATTGACAACTTTGGTTGATTAGTCTTATGGTTGAGAAACCATTGAAAGGATTAATGGAAATAATGACATGGTGGTTAAAAGACAATTCTTAACATGTGTGTAAACACTTATGATAAAGATGATTGTCATATGAGCATAATTCTTCTAGTTCTCTTTAATGGAAATTTTAAGAAAGAAGAATTGAATCATCTAATTGCAAAGATGATGATCCTATGGAAACTTCCAATGATTTGGTGGTTAGGATGAAAGGAACATAAAGTGGATTACTTTGTGTTGAATGGCCAAAAAGTATATGAATGTCATTTGAAAATCTTTCTAAAGACTCTATATGTTTATAACATGAAAGATATAGTAGTTTAGTCACTTATGGTTATGAAGTGTCTAATGAGTCTATATGGAAATGACATGATTGACTTGGTAGAAGCCAAGTTATAAGGTTGAATGAGAAGACCTTGTTCTTCATTGATATTTATGAAGATGTCAATGTATAGAGGTGAAGGTGGATTAGATTGTTCTAAATCTTCGTCTTGATTGAAATACATTGAGATGGAAATGAAAATTCCATGATTATACACATGGTTGAGAAACATCTTTGGATTTATGAACACACGGTTATAAGTTAGGTGTGTCATGACTTGGGGACGCTCAAGTGGATATTAAGATGTGGCTATCTTGACATAGGCCATTTGTCAAAGATATGGTGGATGCATAAAGGCATTGGATGTGTATGAAACTTTCTAGGTTTGAAAGTTTGAAGGCAAATTGGATCACTCAACTTAGGAAGACCTTTATTCGCGAATTGGTTATGAATTCCTACTTTGATTGGTGGCATGCATTCTTGGAGTTACCAAGAGGCAATTTGCTATACTCCGACTTCTAGTTGGAAAGTGACATCTAAGTATGAGGGAACCTTGTAATGAGGCACATTCCATAACTTAGTGTCAACTCGTTTGATTTTTGTTAAGCACATCGAATTTGTTGATTTCTCTCCGAGAAGATTGACATAAGTGTTTGTGTTAAATTCAATCGAGGGATGGGCGTAACAATCCTTACAACTCTAAGATTTGGACACCCAATTCCCCTACATCGAAAGGTGTGGGCTGAATTCAATGTGGAAAGCCAAAGTCATGGAGTTGGAGAGCATTCATAATATTTCATATTATTTCCCATCAAGGTTTATGCTCTAGACCACATGAAACCTAGTCTTGAAATGAAGTTTTCATTAATGAGTTTTGGTTGCTTATGTGGAGCATGATAGGAAACTCAACTATGCACATGTGGAAGTGTAAGACTTCTTCCAAGTTAGAGTAACTAAGGATGACTCGAGTAAAGCATGTGTGAGAGGATAAGGGACGAAAGAGCCTTGGATAAGGGACGAAAAGAGCCTTTACCAAAGCGTCATAAAAGGATAAGCGTAAGAGACTCATGTGTGAAAGTTACTACATGTACTTAGACAAGTTGATGTGGTTCAAACCTTAGGAGCACCACGAAATTTTAGTGCATGAATGTGATGATCATAGGGTGTAAATTCAAGTCTACGGACATTTACATCTATACATAGAGTTTGTTTAAGAAGATTCGAGTTTTGATGACATGGCTCAAATGGGGGATGAATGTTGGTGATTTGTGTCAAGTCATCAAATCCCTATAAGAGCATGTTGAGGTTGTTAAGTCATATTGGTAATGTCAATTGGAGTATTGACATATATGACTTTCCATGATTTAATTAGAGAGTTGTCATAAGATCCAAAAGAAGATTGCTCACCAACACCGAGGTATAGAACCTTGAGTGCTTCGGCCTAAGGCAAGGGCATGCCTTGGCGTAGGCGTGGCTCGGAGTCGGCGCGGTGCAACGGTGTCGTGATAGGGCGTGGCGCGCCGAGGACTCGATCTCGAGGATTCGAGGCTTGGTTGGTGGGGCGTGCCTAAGGATTTGACTTGAGGTTCAAGTCACGGCCTGTAGAGGCGCGCCTAGGGTGAAGCAATGGCACGACAAGGCTGCGGAGTGGCTAGCGACGCACGCATGAGGCTGCGGTGGAGCTTGCGGCGTGCCTAGGGCACTAGTCCAAGGCGTTGAGCATGAGTTGTGAGGCTAAGGTATGTATTTGAGCTTTGTAATTGAGTCTTGTAACCTTGTGCATATTCTAATATGAATTAGGAAGCTTCTCTAAGCTTGGTAGATGCTTTAAGCAAGAACCAAAGCTTGAGTTTAGCTTGGCACATAGTTAAATATGCTAGAAAGAAGTTTGTAAGCTTCATACTAGCTTAGAGTGAACTCTAAAAGCTTGGACAAACTCAAGACTCATTGTACATGCTTTATAAGAAGCTCATGTAGCTAGGAACTAGCTCATGGAATCTCAATCTAGCTCACACTAGCTCAAGTTAGCTCAACTAGCTAGAAATTCAGCTCATCCTAGCTCACACTAGCTCAAGCCAGCTCAACTAGCTATATGCTAGCTTATGGAGCTAAGGGGTAGTGACACTACCTAGGTGACCTAGCTAGGTACCTAGCTATGCTAGCTAGGTGGTGGGCTTGGTGGGTCGGCCCAAGGGGCGCGCCCATGGGCCGTTGGGCCGCAAGCATTTGCGCATGGCATGGGCCTTGTGCCATGCGTGTTGGGCCGTGTGGTTGGGCTTTTGGATTGGAATTTTGGGCTTTGTTTGGGGCCATTATAGGCTGGAATTAAAAGACATTTTGGAGTCCATGGGGGGCTGAATGTGGACGCCCTTGGTGACTAGGAAAGAGGGAGAAGTAGTTACAACTAATTTCCCTACTTTCACTCTCATCCATCCACTTTTGTAACCGTTTTGTAACCGTCATCCAAGGCAGGTTTTGGACAGTTTATGGACGCCTATATAAGGGCAAAAGTCGGCCATTTTGATGGTAAGAAAGACACAAGAAAATCAGTCCATTGTCCTACACAAAATCGGTGAGGACAACACAAGTAGTCGAGTTAGACTAGGCGGTGTTTTGAGTGGAATTTCACGAGTGTTTCAAGCACGAACGTGGGTGTCATGGATGGATTTCAAACATGAAGAAAGAACCTCAAGAGACGTTGTATGGACAGAATGTTCGAGTGAAGGACGAACCCCAAACGTCGATGGAAGATGACTTCGTTCAAGTAAAGAGCGAAGAGGAATCAATAGACTCGAATAAGTACCGCTTGTTCTCAATGGTTGTGTCTTGCCAACACTTCCATTGGATCGTTTTGTTACGTTTTATCCCACAACGGTATTGCACAACCCTTGGCATGGAATATGGGCAATATACGTTGAAGGAAAGATCGGTCTAACCTTTCGACTCGTAGCCTTTATCCAAGTCAATTAACAAAAGATACAATAAGGGGTCGATGGTGATTGCCCTCGGGCCTACACCCACGAGACTACCCTTCAATGGGTCTACTCGTCTTGCCTTGATTATCCTATGGATCTACAAGGGTCGACTTCCCTTCAACTTAAACAAAGTAAACGTACTTAAATGATTGCATGCAAACCCTACAGACCAACACGTCTTGGCTGGGTTAGGGTTCGGGGGTTGTAGGGTTCGACTCTAGGGTTTGGTGAAAGGTGTGTGAGGTTTTCGATATTAGGGTTAGGGTTACCAAATTAGGGTTAGGGTTTGGGTGGGTTTTCTCGAAATCTAGGGTTAGGGTTCGAGAGGGAGAAGGGGGCGATTCTAGGGTTAGGGTTGTCCAATGTGGACGGGGCTGGTGGGGTTAGGTTCGGCTGGTGGTGGTGGGTGGTGCGGTGGTGGTTAGCGACACCAGGAGGGTGGCTAAGGTGGTGGTGCGTAGGAGGGGGTGGCGGAAAAAGGTGGTGGTTGATGGGAAAAATTCAATCTTTGGTCTCAAAAATTCAAACTTTTGGTAAAGGTGGGATTTTTGGGATCAAAAACTGAATCAAATCAACTAGAAAGCAAATTAAGGAAAGAAACAATTACTTGGCGAGACACTGGATTATGATACCACTTGATACGTGATTGCCTCGTAATCCTCCTTGATAATCTCGTATATGACCCACACAGTTTTCGATCTTGCCTTGTAACAATTATTCCAACCTGAATTTGCAATCAATGTGAGAAAAACGTGGACAACAAGTAACCAAACTGATTCGAAGTTGAATGAATGGAAACCAAAAAGAATTATAGTAAATCAACTTGATAGTGATACGTGATTGCCCCGGAATCCTCCGTAGAAACCTCGTATATGACCCACATGATCCCGATCTTGCCAGCAAATAACTTCAATCCTACAAAAGCTTTCAACTTTAGTTTCCTTGTTGCGCAAGTAATGAAAATTCGAAATTGAATGAGGCTAAATCTGGTTCGAACACTTAAGATTGAATCAAAAGGGATAGTTCAATTGGATTGGCTCTAACGCTAAATCCAATTGATAAACTAGATTGATCTTTAACAATCAAAACTAGAACTAATCAATGACCAATTTGAAGAAACAAACTGATTTAGTCACGAGAACAAGAGAGAGAATTCGGTTGGAATGGATGAGATGATGATCGATCAATGCAAGCATAAACACGAGTTGTTTTTTGGCCCAAAGACAAGATAAACCTTTCTTAGGGTTTATCTTATCTCAAGCTGATTTTATTGAATGAAATAACAAGAGTATAAATAGAGAATACAAAAGCTAATCCCTGGGGAGCAAGGCAACTAGGTGGACGACCCTAATTAGATAGAATAGGCCTCCTTGTCTTGCTTTCCAAGATATAATAAAATATCTATCTAGATCCCCTTAAATAAAATAAATCATGACTGATTTATTTATTTAAGGAAATGATACGTGATTGCCCCGGAATCCTCCGTAGAAACCTCGTATATGACCCACACAAGTCCCGATCTTGCCAGTAATCGAATCAAACCTGCAAATTGCTTTCAAAGTGAGAAACTTGCTGATCAAGTAATAACGAAACTGAAACGAATGAATGAGGAACGAGTTGGATAATTGAAAGGATCAACTTTCGATAGTTCAATTGGATTGGCTCGATCGCTAAATCCAATTGATTAACTAGAATGATATTTAACAATCAATTCTAGAACAATCTAACTTAATCAAATCAATCAAACAACAAAGAGAGAGAGATCGAGAAGATGATGATGATCGACGATGATGATGATGTTCGAACGATCTCCAATTGCAAGCATAAACACATGAGTTTTTGGGCCCAAAAGCAAGACTAAACCAAAGGGGTTTAATCTTACTTCAAGCTAATTTTATTGAATGATAAAACAAGACTATAAATGGAGAATACAAAGCAAATCCTTGGAGTGCAAGCAATCTAAGGAGGCCGGCCCTAGGAGAGAGAAAAGCCCCTTATCTTGCTTCCAAAGATATAATAAAATATCTATCTAGATTCCCCTTAAATAAAATAAATCATGGCTGATTTATTTATTTAAGGAAAATATCCTAACAACTATAAAATATCCAAAACAAACTAAAAATATCTCTAACAACCAAGAGAGAGAATATCAACCAACTAACATAAGCCTATTGATTGATTTCTCTATATTATTTAATTAAATCACACGCTATAATAATTAATTAAAAGATATTTTCTCTTACTTAGAATGGTCAAGTCAAAGGGTTGACTTTGACCCATATACCAATTTATCTCACCCGGTCACTTACTAAATTCAGCCCTAAAGTGAGACAAACTAATACATGTTTCTAAATAAGGAAATAGTGATTTTCGGCCCCTTGAGTTAATCCATTGAATCCCGGCTCAATTGATGTCGAATGCATGAGACCCACTTTGTCTTGCTAGGCTCTTCAAGAACCGCTGCCAATCGAACTAAGATTGTTGTTGTGCCTTGAGCAATCTTCTTAGCTCGACTTCTTGTAATTGGTCCGTCAGAAGGCACTCGAATCAACTCATCGACGTCGGTTGGAGACATGGCAGGCTTCACTGCATCAGGAAATATCCTAACAAACTAAAAATATCTCTAACAACCAAGAGAGAGAAGATCAACCAACTAACATAAGCCTATTGGCTGATTTCTCTACATTATTAAAAATAAAGGAAACGCCTATAATTAAATAATAGTAGATATTTTCTTCATTTAGAATGGTCAAGTCAAAGGGTTGACTTTGACCCATATACCAATAAATCTCACCCGGTCACCTACTAAATTCAGCCTTAAAGTGAGACAAACTAATACATGTTTCCAAATAAAGAAATAGGTGAATTTCGGCCCTCTTGAATCAATCCATGGAATCCGGGCTCAATTAATATCAAATGCACGAGACCCACTTTGTCTTGCTAGGCTCTTCAAGAACCGCTACCAATCGAACCAAGATTGTTGTTGTGCCTTGAGCAATCTTCTTAGCTCGACTTCTTGTAATTGGTCCGTCAGAAGGCACTCGAATCAACTCATCGACGTCGGTTGGAGACATGGCAGGCTTCACTGCATCAGATAGTTCACTCGGATTGGCTCTAACGCTAAATCTGAATGATAAACTAGTTTGATCTTTAACAATCAAGACTAGAACAATCTACCCCTCTAGGGCCGGCTGCACTCCCTCTCCTTGCTCCCCAAGTCATAGCTTTGTATTCTACTATAAATACTTTTTAGTTTCATTGATAAAAATCAGCTTGAAGTAAGATTGTCCCTTTGGTTTAGTCTTGCTTTTTGGCTCCAAAAACACACGTGTGAGGCTTATTGTGTTCAGCATTGATCGATCATCATCTAATCATCACTCGTTCATCCCAAACCGAACTCTCTCTCCCCCTTCGTTGTTTGATTGATCTAGTTAATTTAAGATTGTTCTAGAATTGATTGTTAAAGATCATTCTAGTTAAACAATTGGATTTAGCGAACGAGCCAATCTAATTGAACTATCAAACGTTGACTTCTTCAATTATTGAACTCGTTCTTCAATCATTCAGATTCGCTCTTTTTGTTTACTTGTTCCGCAAGACATTAACTTTGCACATGTGGAAGTGTAAGACTTCTTCCAAGTTAGAGTAACTAAGGATGACTCGAGTAAAGCATGTGTGAGAGGATAAGGGACGAAAGAGCCTTGGATAAGGGACGAAAAGAGCCTTTACCAAAGCGTCATAAAAGGATAAGCGTAAGAGACTCATGTGTGAAAGTTACTACATGTACTTAGACAAGTTGATGTGGTTCAAACCTTAGGAGCACCACGAAATTTTAGTGCATGAATGTGATGATCATAGGGTGTAAATTCAAGTCTACGGACATTTACATCTATACATAGAGTTTGTTTAAGAAGATTCGAGTTTTGATGACATGGCTCAAATGGGGGATGAATGTTGGTGATTTGTGTCAAGTCATCAAATCCCTATAAGAGCATGTTGAGGTTGTTAAGTCATATTGGTAATGTCAATTGGAGTATCAACATATATGACTTTCCATGATTTAATTAGAGAGTTGTCATAAGATCCAAAAGAAGATTGCTCACCAACACCGAGGTATAGAACCTTGAGTGCTTCGGCCTAAGGCAAGGGCGCGCCTTGGCGTATGCGTGGCTCGAAGTCGGCGCGGTGCAACGGTGCCGTGATAGGGCGTGGCGCGCCGAGGACTCGATCTCGAGGATTCGAGGCTCGGTTGGTGGTTCGTGCCTAAGGATTGGACTTCAGGTTCAAGTCACGGCCTGTAGAGGCGCGCCTAGGGTAAAGCAATGGCACGACAAGGCTGCGGAGTGGCTAGCGACGCACGCATGAGGCTGCGGTGGAGCTTGCGGCGCGCCTAGGGCACTAGTCCAAGGCATCGAGCATGAGTTGTGAGGCTAAGGTATGTATTTGAGCTTTGTAATTGAGTCTTGTAACTTTGTGCATATTCTAATATGAATTAGGAAGCTTCTCTAAGCTTGGTAGATGCTTTAAGCAAGAACCAAAGCTTGAGTTTAGCTTGGCACATAGTTAAATATGCTAGAAAGAAGTTTGTAAACTTCATACTAGCTTAGACTGAACTCTAAGAGCTTGGACAACATCAAGACTTATTGTATATGCTTTATAAGAAGCTCATGTAGCTAGGAACTAGCTCATGGAAGCTCAATCTAGCTCACACTAGCTCAAGTTAGCTCAACTAGCTAAAAATTCAGCTCAAGTTAGCTCACACTAGCTCAAGCCAGCTCAACTAGCTATATGCTAGCTTATGGAGCTAAGGGGTAGTGACACTACCTAGGTGACCTAGCTAGGTACCTAGCTATGCTAGCTAGGTGGTGGGCTTGGTGGGCCGGCCCAAGGGGCGTGCCCATGGGCTGTTGGGCCGCAAGCATTTGCGCATGGCATGGGCCTTGTGCCATGCGTGTTGGGCCGTGTGGTTGGGCTTTTGGATTGGAATTTTGGGCTTTGTTTGGGGCCATTATAGGCTGGAATTAAAAGACATTTTGGAGTCCATGGGGGGCTGAATGTGGACGCCATTGGTGACTAGGAAAGAGGGAGAAGTAGTTACAACTAATTTCCCTACTTTCACTCTCATCCATCCACTTTTGTAACCGTTTTGTAACCGCCATCCAAGGCAGGTTTTGGACAGTTTATGGACGCCTATATAAGGAAAAAAGTTGTCCATTTTGATGGTAAGAAAGACACAAGAAAATCAGTCCATTTTCCTACACAAAATCGGTGAGGAAAACACAAGTAGTCGAGTTAGACTAGGCGGTATTTTGAGTGGAATTTCACGAGTGTTTCAAGCACGAACGTGGGTATCATGGATTGATCTTCAAGCATGAAGAAAGAACCTCAAGAGACGTTGTATGGGCAGAATGTTCGAGTGAAGGACGAACCCCAAACGTTGATGGAAGATGACTTTGTTCAAGTAAAGAGCGAAGAGGAATCAATAGACTCGAATAAGGTACGCTTGTTCTCAATGGTTGTGTCTTGCCAACACTTCCATTGGATCGTTTTGTTACGTTTTATCCCACAACGGTATTGCACAACCCTTGGCATGGAATATGGGCAATATACGTTGAAGGAAAGATCGGTCTAACCTTTCGACTCGTAGCCTTTATCCAAGTCAATTAACAAAAGATACAATAAGGGGTCGATGGTGATTGCCCTCGGGCCTACACCCACGAGACTACCCTTCAATGGGTCTACTCGTCTTGCCTTGATTATCCTATGGATCTACAAGGGTCGACTTCCCTTCAACTTAAACAAAGTAAACGTACTTAAATGATTGCATGCAAACCCTACAGACCAACACGTCTTGGCTGGGTTAGGGTTCGGGGGTTGTAGGGTTCGACTCTAGGGTTTGGTGAAAGGTGGGTGAGGTTTTCGATATTAGGGTTAGGGTTACCAAATTAGGGTTAGGGTTTGGGTGGGTTTTCTCGAAATCTAGGGTTAGGGTTCGAGAGGGAGAAGGGGGCGATTCTAGGGTTAGGGTTGTCCAATGTGGACGGGGCTGGTGGGGTTAGGTTCGGCTGGTGGTGGTGGGTGGTGCGGTGGTGGTTAGCGACACCAGGAGGGTGGCTAAGGTGGTGGTGCGTAGGAGGGGGTGGCGGAAAAAGGTGGTGGTTGATGGGAAAAATTCAATCTTTGGTCTCAAAAATTCAAACTTTTGGTAAAGGTGGGATTTTTGGGATCAAAAACTGAATCAAATCAACTAGAAAGCAAATTAAGGAAAGAAACAATTACTTGGCGAGACACTGGATTATGATACCACTTGATACGTGATTGCCTCGTAATCCTCCTTGATAATCTCGTATATGACCCACACAGTTTTCGATCTTGCCTTGTAACAATTATTCCAACCTGAATTTGCAATCAATGTGAGAAAAACGTGGACAACAAGTAACCAAACTGATTCGAAGTTGAATGAATGGAAACCAAAAAGAATTATAGTAAATCAACTTGATAGTGATACGTGATTGCCCCGGAATCCTCCGTAGAAACCTCGTATATGACCCACATGATCCCGATCTTGCCAGCAAATAACTTCAATCCTACAAAAGCTTTCAACTTTAGTTTCCTTGTTGCGCAAGTAATGAAAATTCGAAATTGAATGAGGCTAAATCTGGTTCGAACACTTAAGATTGAATCAAAAGGGATAGTTCAATTGGATTGGCTCTAACGCTAAATCCAATTGATAAACTAGATTGATCTTTAACAATCAAAACTAGAACTAATCAATGACCAATTTGAAGAAACAAACTGATTTAGTCACGAGAACAAGAGAGAGAATTCGGTTGGAATGGATGAGATGATGATCGATCAATGCAAGCATAAACACGAGTTGTTTTTTGGCCCAAAGACAAGATAAACCTTTCTTAGGGTTTATCTTATCTCAAGCTGATTTTATTGAATGAAATAACAAGAGTATAAATAGAGAATACAAAAGCTAATCCCTGGGGAGCAAGGCAACTAGGTGGACGGCCCTAATTAGATAGAATAGGCCTCCTTGTCTTGCTTTCCAAGATATAATAAAATATCTATCTAGATCCCCTTAAATAAAATAAATCATGACTGATTTATTTATTTAAGGAAATGATACGTGATTGCCCCGGAATCCTCCGTAGAAACCTCGTATATGACCCACACAAGTCCCGATCTTGCCAGTAATCGAATCAAACCTGCAAATTGCTTTCAAAGTGAGAAACTTGCTGATCAAGTAATAACGAAACTGAAACGAATGAATGAGGAACGAGTTGGATAATTGAAAGGATCAACTTTCGATAGTTCAATTGGATTGGCTCGATCGCTAAATCCAATTGATTAACTAGAATGATATTTAACAATCAATTCTAGAACAATCTAACTTAATCAAATCAATCAAACAACAAAGAGAGAGAGATCGAGAAGATGATGATGATCGACGATGATGATGATGTTCGAACGATCTCCAATTGCAAGCATAAACACATGAGTTTTTGGGCCCAAAAGCAAGACTAAACCAAAGGGGTTTAATCTTACTTCAAGCTAATTTTATTGAATGATAAAACAAGACTATAAATGGAGAATACAAAGCAAATCCTTGGAGTGCAAGCAATCTAAGGAGGCCGGCCCTAGGAGAGAGAAAAGCCCCTTATCTTGCTTCCAAAGATATAATAAAATATCTATCTAGATTCCCCTTAAATAAAATAAATCATGGCTGATTTATTTATTTAAGGAAAATATCCTAACAACTATAAAATATCCAAAACAAACTAAAAATATCTCTAACAACCAAGAGAGAGAATATCAACCAACTAACATAAGCCTATTGATTGATTTCTCTATATTATTTAATTAAATCACACGCTATAATAATTAATTAAAAGATATTTTCTCTTACTTAGAATGGTCAAGTCAAAGGGTTGACTTTGACCCATATACCAATTTATCTCACCCGGTCACTTACTAAATTCAGCCCTAAAGTGAGACAAACTAATACATGTTTCTAAATAAGGAAATAGTGATTTTCGGCCCCTTGAGTTAATCCATTGAATCCCGGCTCAATTGATGTCGAATGCATGAGACCCACTTTGTCTTGCTAGGCTCTTCAAGAACCGCTGCCAATCGAACTAAGATTGTTGTTGTGCCTTGAGCAATCTTCTTAGCTCGACTTCTTGTAATTGGTCCGTCAGAAGGCACTCGAATCAACTCATCGACGTCGGTTGGAGACATGGCAGGCTTCACTGCATCAGGAAATATCCTAACAAACTAAAAATATCTCTAACAACCAAGAGAGAGAAGATCAACCAACTAACATAAGCCTATTGGCTGATTTCTCTACATTATTAAAAATAAAGGAAACGCCTATAATTAAATAATAGTAGATATTTTCTTCATTTAGAATGGTCAAGTCAAAGGGTTGACTTTGACCCATATACCAATAAATCTCACCCGGTCACCTACTAAATTCAGCCTTAAAGTGAGACAAACTAATACATGTTTCCAAATAAAGAAATAGGTGAATTTCGGCCCTCTTGAATCAATCCATGGAATCCGGGCTCAATTAATATCAAATGCACGAGACCCACTTTGTCTTGCTAGGCTCTTCAAGAACCGCTACCAATCGAACCAAGATTGTTGTTGTGCCTTGAGCAATCTTCTTAGCTCGACTTCTTGTAATTGGTCCGTCAGAAGGCACTCGAATCAACTCATCGACGTCGGTTGGAGACATGGCAGGCTTCACTGCATCAGATAGTTCACTCGGATTGGCTCTAACGCTAAATCTGAATGATAAACTAGTTTGATCTTTAACAATCAAGACTAGAACAATCTACCCCTCTAGGGCCGGCTGCACTCCCTCTCCTTGCTCCCCAAGTCATAGCTTTGTATTCTACTATAAATACTTTTTAGTTTCATTGATAAAAATCAGCTTGAAGTAAGATTGTCCCTTTGGTTTAGTCTTGCTTTTTGGCTCCAAAAACACACGTGTGAGGCTTATTGTGTTCAGCATTGATCGATCATCATCTAATCATCACTCGTTCATCCCAAACCGAACTCTCTCTCCCCCTTCGTTGTTTGATTGATCTAGTTAATTTAAGATTGTTCTAGAATTGATTGTTAAAGATCATTCTAGTTAAACAATTGGATTTAGCGAACGAGCCAATCTAATTGAACTATCAAACGTTGACTTCTTCAATTATTGAACTCGTTCTTCAATCATTCAGATTCGCTCTTTTTGTTTACTTGTTCCGCAAGACATTAACTTTGTTAGCAAATTCAGGTTGAATCAAGGATTACTAGGCAAGATCGGGATCGTGTGGGTCATATACGAGATTATCAAGGAGGATTACAAGGCAATCACGTATCAAAGGCGCGCCTCCAAAAGAGAATGGAAGCAGCGCCGGCGCCTACGGAGACCAAGCTGGCCGAGCCAAGTCTTCCACGGGCAACACACCCTACAACAAGGGCACTGCTAGCGGAGCTTCAGCAGCTCCTAAGGGTAGTATTTCTAACCCTTCTTCTAGAGCTAGGGATATTGTGTGTTTTAAGTGCGAAGGTAGAGGGCACATGATGAAAGATGGCCCAAATAAGAAAACACTTTTAATCAATCATTTAGGCCAATATGAATCTGAGGAAGAAATTGATGATGTGCATGAAAATGAGCCTAATAATGATGATTTGCATGATATTGAGGATGAGATCGAGTATGAATCAGGGGAGTCTTTAATTGCTAGACGCAACATGCATATAAAACCAGCCCCTTGTGAAGATAATCAACGAGAAAATCTATTCCATACTCGATGCTTAATTAAGGGTAAAGTTTGCAACATGATAATAGATAGTGGTAGTTGTTGTAACATTGCTAGTCTAGAAATGGTACAAAAACTTCAATTATCTATGACTCAACACCCTAGACCTTATAAATTGCATTGGATGAACGATTGTGGAGAACTTAAAGTGAACAAGCAGGCGCATGTTTCTATTAAATTAGGGCATTACGAGGATGTCGTTCTTTGTGATGTTGTCCCTATGCAGGCTTGTCAGATTTTATTAGGTCGTCCCTGGCAATATGATAGGAAGGTCACACATGATGGATTCACCAACCGGAACACCTTCACCCACAATGGCCAAACCATAATGCTCAAACCCATGACGCCTACGCAGGTGGCCGAGGAGTTCGACAAAAAGAAGGTAAGTAAGGTAAGTGGAGATGGTGAGGGACAGAAGGGGACAGCTCGGGGTAAGACGAGTTCACCTAACAATCTCCCACCATCTAGCGCGCTTTTGGCTTCCAAGAGGGAGCTAGAGGCCGAATATTTGGATGGGCAAACAACGCTCATGCTTATGTGCAAGGAGTTGAGCTTGTTAAATGAGGAACTTAAGGCCTCTTTGCCCCCAAGGATTTTGGGGCTCATTGAGGAATACAAGGACGTGTTTCCCGATGAGATACCGGCTGGCTTACCTCCAATTAGAGGAATCGAGCATCAAATTGACCTCGTTCCCGGAGCATCTTTGCCTAATAGGCCAGCCTATCGTATAAACCCCAAGGAGACTCAAGAGGTCCAATCCCAAGTCCAAGAATTATTGGATAAGGGATATATTAGGGAAAGTTTAAGCCCTTGTGCTGTACCGGTGTTGCTAGTGCCTAAGAAAGACAACACATGGCGTATGTGTGTCGATTGTAGGGCCATTAATAACATAACGGTAAAGTATAGACACCTTATCCCTCGTCTAGATGACATGCTAGATGAATTGCATGGAGCCACTATCTTTTCAAAGATAGATCTAAGAAGTGGCTACCATCAAATAAGGATGAAGGAGGGGGACGAATGGAAAACAACCTTCTAGACTAAGTTTGGTCTCTATGAATGGCTTGTTATGCCATTCGGGCTTACAAACGCCCCAAGCACTTTCATGCGCCTAATGAATCATGTGCTTAGAAACTTCATAGGAAAATTTGTTGTTGTTTATTTTGATGATATTCTGATTTATAGCAAGTCCTAGAAGAGCATGAAGATCATTTGAAGGAAGTACTCTCTACACTTAGATTAGAGCACTTGTATGCAAATTTGAAGAAATGTGAATTGTGCACTAATCATGTCACTTTTCTTGGTTTTGTAGTGAGCTCCAGGGGACTACAAGTAGACGAAGCCAAGATAATGGCAATACAAGAGTGGCCAACGCCTACCTCCATTGGCCAAATCAAGAGCTTCCACGGCCTTGCTAGCTTCTATAGGCGATTCGTGAGGGATTTTAGCACCATTGCTGCCCCCTTGATTCGAGAGGGCATTCAACGCCCTAAAGGAAAGATTAACGTAGGCCCCATTCATTACCCGACTTCACTCTGCCCTTCGAAGTGGAGTGTGATGCGAGTGGCATTGGGATTGGAGGCGTTCTCATGCAAGAAGGTAAATCTATTGCCTTCTTTTTTGAAAAATTAAAAGGTGCATGTTTAAACTACTCGACTTATGATAAAGAGTTATATGCTTTGTTTCGAGTGTTAAAAACATGGCAACATTATCTTTGGCCTAGAGAATTTGTCTTGAAAACTGACCATGAATCTTTAAAACATTTCAAGAGTCAACATAAGTTGGATAGAAGGCATGGTAGGTGGATGGAATTTATTGAGACATTTCCATATGTCATAAAATATAAAAAGGGAAAAGATAATGTTGTAGCTGATGCCTTGTCTCGTCGCCATGCTTTGCTTGTCTCATTAGATTCTAGAGTGTTGGGTTTTACTTACATTCGTGAATTATATGAGCATGATACTGATTTTGGTGATGCTTTTTAAATGCTGCATGCATAAGGGTTCGGATGAGAAATATTACATTCATGATGGATTTTTATTTAGAGTTGATAAAGTTTGTATTCCTCGTTGCTCTTTGCGTTTATTGCTGGTTGAGGAAGCCCATAAGGGCGGCCTAATGGGACATTTTGGGAGGGATACGACTTATTATACTCTTAGGGCTCATTTTTATAGGCCACACATGCTTAGAGACGTTGAAAATGTAGTTAAGTGTTGTGTTGATTGTTTAAGAGCCAAAACTAGGTTGATGCCACATGGATTTTACACCCCTTTGCCTATGCCTACAGCCCCTTGGGAGGATTTATCCATGGACTTTATAGTAGGGTTGCCTAGGACTAAGAAGGGGAGGGACTCAATTATGGTGGTAGTTGGCCGATTCTCAAAAATGGAACACTTTGTGCCGTGCCATAAAAATGACGATGCTAGTACTATAGCCAACTTGTTCTTTAGGGAAATAGTTAGGCTTCATGGCATACCTAAAACAATAGTGAGTGATAGGGATACCAAGTTCCTTAGCCATTTCTGGAGGACTTTATGGAATAAGCCAAGAACTAAGCTAATGTTCTCTACATCTAGCCACCCACAAACTGATGGGCAGACCGAAGTGAAAAATAGGATGTTAGCTACTATCCTTAGAACCATTATTAAAAAGACTCTGAAAATGTGGGAAGAAGCTTTACCTCATGTGGAGTTTGCTTACAATCGCACTATGCATTCATCTACTAAGTTAACTCCATTTGAATGTGTTTATGGTACTAACCCACTCACCCCCTTAGATCTTACCCCATTTCCAATGAGGGAGAATGAAAGTTTTGATGCAGGAAAGCACGTTGAATTTATTAAGGAGCTGCATGCTCGAACCAAGACTTGGTTGGAGCAAAAGGCCAAGTACAATGCTAGGTACACCAACGATGGGCGGCGCCGCGTGATTTTCCAGCCCGGCGATTTGGTATGGGCGCATCTAAGGAAGGAGCGGTTCCCGGAGCTGAGGAAGAGCAAGCTGTCTCCAATAGGCGATGGTGATACGTGATTGCCTCGGAATCCTCCTTGATAATCTCGTATATGACCCCCACGATCCCGATCTTGCCTTGTAATTTTGAATTCTTCCCTACAACACTTTCAAAGTCAGAAACTTGTCTCACAAGGAATTGAAGAACTCGAACTTGAATAATAACAAAACTGATTTCGAAACACTAATTGAATCAAATAAGATAGTTCAACTTGGATGGCTCGAACGCTAATCCAAATTGATAAACTAGTTGATATGAATCGACTAGAACTAAACTTGATTGATCAATTCAATGAATCAAACAAACGAAAACACGAGAGAGAGAGAAAGAGATCGCCGAGATGATGATGTTGAAGATCGCAGCTTTGCAAGCAATTGACACTCGTGTTTTGAGCCCAAGGACGAGAAAACCTTTCTTAGGGTTTTCTCTCATCTCAAACTGATTTTATTGAATGGAAATTGCAAAGTATAAATAGAGAATACAAAGCTATTACTTGGGGAGCAAGGAGAGAGGTGGCCGGCCCTAGGAGATAGAATTTGGCCTCCTTGTCTTGCTTCCCAAGATATAATAAAATATCTATAATAATATCAATCTAGATCCCCTTAAATAAAATAAATCATGGCTGATTTATTTATTTAAGGAAATATCCTAACAAACTCAAAATATCTAAAACAAACTAAAAATATCTCTAACAACCAAGAGAGAGAATATCAACCAACTAACATAAGCCTATTGATTGATTTCTCTACATTATTTTAAAAAAACAAAATACGCCTATATTAAAATAATAGAAGATATTTTCTCTTACTTAGAATGGTCAAGTCAAAGGGTTGACTTTGACCCATGTACCAATTTATCTCACCCGGTCACCTACTAAATTCAGCCCTAAAGTGAGACAAAGTAACACATGTTTCTAAATAAGGAATAGGTGAATTTCGGCCCTCTTGAATTAATCCATGGAATCCGGGCTCAATTGATGTCGAATGCACGAGACCCACTTAGGCTTGGTTGGCTCTTCAAGAACAGCTGCCAATCAAACCAAGATTGATGTTGTGCCTTGAGCAATCTTCTTAGCTCGACTTCTTGTAATTGGTCCGTCAGAAGGCACTCGAATCAACTCATCGACGTCGGTTGGAGACATGGCAGGCTTCACTGCATCATTCTCCTCCACTTGAGCTCGAATCGTCTCTGATTAGACGTCGGAATCAAAATTTGGCACATAAAGAGATAGATTAGCCACATTAAAAGTCGGATGGACACCATACTCACCAGGAATGTCAACATGATATGCATTAGGGCCGATCCTTCTAATGATAAGAAATGGTCCATCTCCTCTCTGATCTAACTTGTTCTTCCTTTGATTTGGGAACCTTTCCTTCCTTAGATGCACCCAAACAAGATCTCCTTCTTCAAAGATAACCTGTTTCCGACCCTTATCAGCATGGGCCTTGTACTTCATGGATTTTCTCTCCAAGTGCATCTTTGTCCTCTCATGTAGCTTCTTCACAAACTCAGCCCGTTTGTCAGCTTCAAAACACTCTTTTCCCTTGTATGGCTGAGGCGTCAAATCCACCGGAGTCCTCAGATTCAGCCCATAAACGACCTCAAAAGGGGTCATCTTTGTAGCTGAATGGATTGACCTGTAATAATCAAAGTCCACAAAAGGCAAAACATCTTCCCAACGTTTGAGGTTAGCTTTAAGCATAGTTCTAAGTAAAACCCCTAACGTTCTATTAGTAACTTCAGTTTGCCCATCAGTTTGTGGATGACATGAGGTAGAAAATAGCAATTTAGTTCCCAACGTAGACCACAGACTCTTCCAAAAATAACTCAAAAACTTAGCATCACGATTTGAAACAATAGAATAAGGAATGCCATGCAATCTAACAACTTCTCTAAAGAACGAATCAGCAACATGCACAACATCATCAGTCGTGTGACAAGGAATAAAATAAGCCATTTTGGAAAACGGTCTACCACTACAAAGATAGAATCTCTACCCTTCCTAGTTCTAGGCAATCCTACAATGAAGTCCATAGAAATGTCCTCCCAAGATGAACTAGGAATAGGCAAAGGCTGGTACAAACCATAGGGATTAAGTCTAGACTTAGCTTTAGCACAAACAACACAACTCTTGACAAATCTAAGCACATAGTTACTCATTTTAGGCCAAAAGTAGTGTTCTTTTAATCCTTCTAAAGTCTTTTCTAAACCCCTATGTCCTCTTGATTCATGAACCTCTTTAGTTAGAAGCCTACGTATACTAGATGAAGGAATGCACAATTTACCCGCTTTAAACAAGTATCCATCATCAATAAAGTAGGTATCTATTTCTCCCCTAGACATGCAATTCTTATAAATTTCAGCAAAGTGAGGATCACTAGCATACAATTCCTTAATCATTGCAAATCCAAAGATCTTAACATCACATTGGTTCAAGAGAACATACCTGCGAGAAAGGGCGTCAGCTACAACATTCTCTTTTCCTTTCTTATTCTTTACAACATAAGGAAAGGTCTTCATAAATTCAACCCATCTTGCATGTCGCCTGCTGAGTCTGGATTGGCCTTTCAAATACTTCAAGGCCTCATGATCAGAATGGATTACAAACTCTTTAGGCCACAAATAATGAGACCAAGTTTTCAAAACCCTAATTAAAGCATACAACTCTTTATCATAAGTAGGGGAATTCAACTCAGCCCCACTAAGCTTCTCACTAAAATAAGTTATGGGTTTCTTGTCTTGCAAGATCACGCCTTCTATGCCATGTCCAGAAGCGTCCACCTCTATCTCGAATGCCTTGGAGAAGTCAGGGAGCTGGAGTACTGGTGCGTGGCATAATCTGTTCTTCAAGGTATTGAAGGCGTTCTCTTGTTGCTCTCTCCATTTGAATGCTGAATCCTTCTTTGTAAGCTCATGGAGAGGGGCTGCAATTGTGCTAAAATCACGCACAAACCTCCTGTAGAAGCCAGCCAAGCCGAGAAAAGAGTGCATCATTGTTGGTGTAGTCGGCTGGGGCCATTCCTTGATTGCCTTGATCTTGTCTTCATCTACCTTCAATCCACCTTCAGACACAACAAAACCAAGAAAAATGGTAGACTCAGAGTAAAAAGAACACTTTTTCAAGTTAACATAAAGCTTTTCTAACCTTAAAGTGTCCAAAACATCCCTAAGATGATCTACATGTTCATGCAAGGTTTTGCTATAGACTAAGATATCATCAAAGTAGACTACAATAAATTTACCTAAGTATCTTCTTAGAACATGGTTCATAAGCCTCATGAAAGTACTAGGTGCATTAGTTAATCCAAAAGGCATTACTAACCATTCATATAAACCATACTTAGTTTTAAAGGCAATTTTCCATTCATCCCCTTCCCTCATCCTAATTTGATGGTACCCACTTCTTAAATCAATCTTAAAAAAGAAATTAGCACCATACAATTCATCAAGCATATCATCTAATCTAGGAATGGGATGACGGTACTTAACTGTTATTTGGTTGATCGCCCTGCAATCAACACACATTCTCCATGTGGCATCCTTCTTTGGCACCAAAATCACCGGAACCGCGCATGGGCTGAGGGATTCACGCACATAGCCTTTGTCCATGAGATCTTGCACTTGTCTTTGAAGCTCAGCGGTCTCCTCTGGACTTGCTCTATAGGCTGCACGGTTTGGTAAAGAAGCGCCGGGCACCAAATCAATTTGATGCTCAATGCCTCTAATTGGTGGAAGGCCTTGTGGCAACTCTTCAAGCATCACATATTCAAATTCCTGTAATAGAGCTTGAATACACTTTGGAAGATGTGAAATATCTTGACTAATAATAAGTATGTCTTTCCTCATAAGAAGTAAGCAAAAAGAGTTAGGGAAAGAAATACTAGACTGAGTCACTAGAGAGCGCTTTTCTACACTGCCTTTTAAGCCGATTTTTGGCTCTTTCTGTAGGCTTTCTTTTTCCAGATCTGTAGCTCTCTGAGTCTATGAATTGCTCCCAAAATTTGAGGGAAAACGCCCAAGTGGTTTGCGAGATAGCACCGTTTTTGTCTCAGACGCACTGCTAGAAGTGTTGCTGCGCACTTTTGACGATTTAGGGACCTTTTCTAGGCGTTTTTTGTCCCAATCCGTAGCTCCACTCGTGCTTGATGTTGTCCTAAAATTTGAGTCAGAATGCCCGGGTGGAGACTGGGAAACGCCGCTAGTCTGTGATGGTGCGTCGGGCGCCGAGCGCCGGGCCGCAAGCTTGGCCGCCGATTCAGCCTCCTTTTTCTCTTCCTTGGCATGCCTAAGTGCCCTAGCTTGGTCTCTCATACCTGGTCCTGCAAAACTTGTTGGGGCGACAGTGGTAGAAGAGAAACTCTCCTCCCGTCATAGTTAAACGAATAGGTATTAAGCATGCCATCATATATAACTCTCCTATCGAATAACCATGGTCTACCTAACAAGACATGAGTGCATTCCATGTTTACCACATCACACATGATATCATCCACATAATTGCCTATGGAAACACGGACTAAGCATTGATGAGTAACTAAGTTAGGACCATCAGAATCATTAATACCATTTAGACCATAACTAGTAGCCCTAGGTTGGGTTTTTAATTGCAAGTGATCAACTACCTTAGCATTAATAATGTTACAGCAGCTACCACTATCAATTATCATGCATAGCACTTGATTCTTTACAGTACACCTAGTATGAAAAATATTTTCCCTTTTATCTAGCCTAGGTGTTTCTTGTAAAGTAAGAGTACGCATGGTTACCAAAGTTAGAGGTTGTTCGGTGCAATCAGGTTCAATGGCCTCTACGTCCTCCTCCTCTTGTCTGTTGCTTTCCTCCTCCACTTGATTTGAAGGTATATCTTCATCACTCACATATCCTCCATTTGTGGTGAGTAGCATTTGTTTCTGATTTGGACAATCCTTGGCATAATGACCTCTTCCTTGACATTTATAGCACACTAGATCTCGTGCTCTTGGGTGATTTGGAGGTGCATTGTTGGGACGTCTTTGGCCTTGAAAACCTGCTGGTTTAGGTGAGCTAGAAGCTCCCTTTTGCTGCATAGAAGGGTTAGAAGAATAAGAATTGGAATTTGAACTAGGATTAGAAACATACCTTTTTGGTGCATTCCAAGCTTCCTTCTTCTTCCTTTGTTGTTGCTCATAAAGTAGTTGGACTGAATGTACTAAGGCATTGAGATCCTTAATTTGTTGAATCTCCAATGTCTCTTTGATGATTTGATTCAGTCCAGCCATGAATTGGGTCCTTAGTGACCGTTGGGAATGATGAATTCCCGCTTTGAAGCTCAAATCCTCTAGCTCATTGAAGTACTCAGTTGGAGACTTGGTACCTTGTTTGCATGTGGCAACTTTCAATCTCATGTGCTCGGTATGCTCTTCAGGCACATATTTCTTCCTCATTACAAATTTCAGCTGGCCCCAAGTTTCAATTGATGGTAAGGCCTTTCGAATTTGATCCTCCTTCATTCTGAACCACCAATTTCTAGTGGTCCCAACAAAGTGGATAACAACAACAACAACTTTCTCCCATTCTTCATAGCCCATGTGATCTAGAATGAAGTTTGTAGCTTGCTCCCACTCTAGATACTTCTCTGGATTGAGCTCTCCACTGAATGGCTCTATCTTGATCTTTATATCACGCATACCAATCTGATTGACGGTTTGGTTAGCGGTGTTGTTGTTGTTCGGCCTTTGTACTCCATAAGCTGGTGGAATATCCTCTACAACCTCAGCTTGGTTGTAGAAATCATCAAGGGGAGGATGCCATGGGCGCCTTTCTTCCCCGGTGTAGCCATAAGTCATATCATCATAAGGATTGTTGTATTGTTGTTGTTGATGATGAGTGGCTTGAGGATACCGGTTTGTTGGCTGATTATAGAGCTGTTGATGAGTAACTGGTGGAATCCTCGTCCCAAAGCCTCGTCCTCTGCCTCGGCCTGCCGTGGGGGAATAGTGAGCCAGGGGGTCTTGATCTTTGTTGTAGCTAGCAAGCACATCATGCTCTTCATCAACTGCTTGTTGCTTGCCTTTGTCGCTAATTGAGGCTTGATTTGGGTCACTTGTAAGCTCTATTGCAGGGGCAACCTTAAGCCTATTGATTGATTTCTCTACATTATTTAATTAAGTCACACGCCTATAATAAATAAATAAAAGATATTTTCTCTTACTTAGAATGGTCAAGTCAAAGGGTTGACTTTGACCCATATACCAATTTATCTCACCCGGTCACCTACTAAATTCAGCCTTAAAGTGAGACAAACTAACACATGTTTCTAAATAAGAAAATAGGTGAATTTCGGCCCTCTTGAATTAATCCATGGAATCCGGGCTCAATTGATGTCGAATGCACGAGACCCACTTAGTCTTGGTTGGCTCTTCAAGAACAGCTGCCAATCGAACCAAGATTGTTGTTGTGCCTTCAGCAATCTTCTTAGCTCGACTTCTTGTAATTGGTCCGTCAGAAGGCACTCGAATCAATTCATCGACGTCGGTTGGAGACATGGCAGGCTTCACTGCATCATTCTCCTCCACTTGAGCTCGAATCATCTCTGATTCGACGTCGGAATCAAAATCTGGCACATAAAGAGATAGATCAGCCACATTAAAAGTCGGATGGACACCATACTCACCAGGCATGTCAACATGATATGCATTAGGGCCGATCCTTCTGATGATACGAAATGGTCCATATCCTCTCTGATCTAACTTGTTCTTCCTTTGATTTGGGAACCTTTCCTTCCTTAGATGCACCCAAACAAGATCTCCTTCTTCAAAGATAACCTGTTTCCGACCCTTATCAGCATGGGCCTTGTACTTCATGGGTTTTCTCTCCAAGTGCATCTTTGTCCATGTAGCTTCTTCACAAACTCAGCCCGTTTGTTAGCTTCAAAACTCTCTTTTCCCTTGTATGGCTGAGGCGTCAAATCCACCGGAGTCCTCGGATTCAGCCCATAAACGACCTCAAAAGGGGTCATCTTTGTAGTTGAATGGATTGACCTATTATAATCATACTCCACAAAAGGCAAAACATCTTCCTAACGTTTGAGGTTAGCTTTAAGCATAGTTCTAAGTAAAACCCCTAACG
Organism: Fallopia convolvulus; assembly: GCA_964016875.1. Classification (NCBI taxonomy): domain Eukaryota; kingdom Viridiplantae; phylum Streptophyta; class Magnoliopsida; order Caryophyllales; family Polygonaceae; genus Fallopia; species Fallopia convolvulus. The sequence goes on from OZ024735.1 coordinate 10,911,744, forward strand.
TTCTATTAGTAACTTCAGTTTGCCCATCAGTTTGTGGATGACATGAGGTAGAAAATAACAATTTAGTTCCCAACTTAGACCACAGACTCTTCCAAAAATAACTCAAAAACTTAGCATCACGATCTGAAACAATAGAACAAGGAATGCCATGCAATCTAACAACTTCTCTAAAGAACAAATCAGCAACATGCACAACATCATCAGTCGTGTGACAAGGAATAAAATGAGCCATTTTGGCAAAAACGGTCTACCACTACAAAGATAGAATCTCTACCCTTCCTAGTTCTAGGCAATCCTACAATGAAGTCTGATACGTGATTGCCCCGGAATCCTCCGTAGAAACCTCGTATATGACCTCACAGGATCCCGATCTTGCCAGTAATCAATCAAACCTACAAAAGCTTTCAACTTTAGAACTCCTTGTGATGCACGTAAACAAATCTGAGTCGAAAATTGAATGAATGAGAACGATCGGAATTGTAGTTGAATCAACTTGATAGTTCACTCGGATTGGCTCTAACGCTAAATTCGAATGATTAACTAGTTTGATCTTTATCAATCACAACTAGAACAATCTAATTGAATTAAACCACAAATCAGATTCGAAAGAGAGAAGAGAGAGATCGATTGATGATGTTGATGTTGGTCGAACAAGGCTAGGCAAACTCGAGTCTTTTTGGAGCCCAAAGACAAGATAAACCTTTCTTAGGGTTTATCTTATCTCAAGCTGATTTTATTGAATGATAAAACAAGAGTATAAATAGAGAATACAAAGCAAATCCTTGGAGAACAAACAATCTAAGGAGGCCGACCCTAGGAGAGAGGAAAGCCTCTTATCTTGCTTCCAAAGATATAATAAAATATCTATCTAGATTCCCCATAAATAAAATAAATCATGGCTGATTTAATTATTTAAGAAAAATATCCTAACAACTATAAAATATCCAAAACAAACTAAAAATATCTCTAACAACCAGGAGAGAGAATATCAACCAACTAACATAAGCCTATTGATTGATTTCTCTACATTATTTAATTAAGTCACACGCCTATAATAAATAAATAAAAGATATTTTCTCTTACTTAGAATGGTCAAGTCAAAGGGTTGACTTTGACCCATATACCAATTTATCTCACCCGGTCACTTAATAAATTCAACCCTAAAGTGAGACAAACTAATATATGTTTCTAAATAAGGAAATAGGTGATTTTCGGCCCCCTTGATTTAATCCATGGAATCCGGGCTCAATTGATGTCGAATGCACGAGACCCACTTTGTCTTGCTAGGCTCTTCAAGAACCGTTGTCAATCGAACCAAGATTGTTGTTGTGCCTTGAGCAATCTTCTTAGCCCGACTTCTTGTAATTGGTCCGTCAAAAGGCACTCGAATCAACTCATCGACGTCGGTTGGAGACATGGAAGGCTTCACTGTATCAAAGTCCATAGAAATGTCCTCCCAAGGTGAACTGGGAATAGGCAAAAACTGGTACAAACCATGGGGATTAAGTCTAGACTTAGCTTTAGCACAAACAACACAACTCATGACAAATCTAAGCACATAGTTACTCATTTTAGGCCAAAAGTACTGTTCTTTTAATCCTTCTAAAGTCTTTTCTAAACCCCTATGTCCTCTTGATTCATGAACCTCTTTAGTTAGAAGCCTACATATACTAGATGAAGGAATGCACAATTTATCCGCTTTAAACAAATATCCATCATCAATAAAGTAGGTATCTATTTCTCCCCTAGACATGCAATTCTTATAAATTTCAGCAAAGTGAGGATCACTAGCATACAATTCCTTAATCATTGCAAATCCAAGGATCTTAACATCACATTGGTTCAAGAGAACATACCTGCGAGAAAGGGCGTCAGCTACCACATTCTCTTTGCCTTTCTTATGCTTTATAACATAAGGAAAGGTCTCCATAAATTCAACCCATCTTGCATGTCGCTTGTTGAGTCTGGATTGGCCTTTCAAATACTTCAAGGCCTCATGATCAGAATGTATTACAAACTCTTTAGGCCACAAATAATGAGACCAAGTTTTCAAAACTCTAATTAAAGCATACAACTCTTTAGCATAAGTTGGGTAATTCAACTCAGCCCCACTAAGCTTCTCACTAAAATAAGCTATGGGTTTCTTGTCTTGCAAGAGCACGCCTCCTACGCCATGTCCAGAAGCGTCCACCTCTATCTCGAATGCCTTGGAGAAGCCAGGGAGTTGGAGTACTAGTGCGTGGCATAATCTGTCGTTCAAGGTGTTGAAGACGTTCTCTTGTTGCTCTCTCCATTTGAATGCTGAATCCTTCTTTGTAAGCTCATGGAGAGGGGCTGCAATTGTGCTAAAATCACGCACAAACCTCCTGTAGAAGCCAGCAAAGCCGAGAAAAGAGCGCACCATTGTTGGTGTAGTCGGCTGGGGCCATTCCTTGATTGCCTTGATCTTGTCTTCATCTACCTTCAATCCACCTTTAGACACAACAAAACCAAGAAAAATGGTAGACTCCGAGAAAAAAGAACACTTTTTCAAGTTAACATAAAGCTTTTCTAACCTTAAAGTGTCCAAAACAGCCCTGAGATGATCTACATGTTCATGCAAGGTTTTGCTATAGACTAAGATATCATCAAAGTAGACTACAACAAATTTACCTAAGTATCTTCTTAGAACATGGTTCATAAGCCTCATGAAAGTACTAGGTGCATTAGTTAATCCAAAAGGCATTACTAACCATTCATATAAACCATACTTAGTTTTAAAGGTAGCTTTCCATTCATCCCCTTCCCTCATCCTAATTTGATGGTACCCACTTCTTAAATCAATCTTAGAAAAGAAATTAGCACCATGCAATTCATCAAGCATATCATCTAATCTAGGAATGGGATGACGGTACTTAACTGTTATTTGGTTGATCGCCCTGCAATCAACACACATTCTCCATGTGCCATCCTTCTTTGGCACCTAAATCACCGGAATCGCGCATGGGCTGAGGGATTCATGCACATAGCCTTTGTCCATGAGATCTTGCACTTGTCTTTGAAGCTCAGCGGTCTCCTCTGGACTTGCTCTATAGGCTGCACGGTTTGGTAAAGAGCGTCGAGCACCAAATCAATTTGATGCTCAATGCCTCTAATTGGTGGAAGGCCTTGTGGCAACTCTTCAAGCATCACATATTCAAATTCCTGTAATAGAGCTTGAATACACTTTGGAAGATGTGAAATATCTTGACTAATAATAAGTATGTCTTTCCTCATAAGAAGTAAGCAAAAAGAGTTAGGGAAAGAAATACTAGACTGAGTCACTAGAGAGCGCTTTTCTACACTGCCTTTTAAGCCGATTTTTGGCTCTTTCTGTAGGCTTTCTTTTTCCAGATCTGTAGCTCTCTGAGTCTATGAATTGCTCCCAAAATTTGAGGGAAAACGCCCAAGTGGTTTGCGAGATAGCACCGTTTTTGTCTCAGACGCACTGCTGGAAGTGTTGCTGCGCACTTTTGACGATTTAGGGACCTTTTCTAGGCGTTTTTCGTCCCAATCCGTAGCTCCACTCGTGCTTGATGTTGTCCTAAAATTTGAGTCAGAATGCCCGGGTGGAGACTGGGAAACGCCGCTAGTCTGTGATGGTGCGTCGGGCGCCGAGCGCCGGGCCGCAAGCTTGGCCGCCAATTCAGCCTCCTTTTTCTCTTCCTTGGCATGCCTAAGTGCCCTAGCTTGGTCTCTCATACCTGGTCCTGCAAAACTTGTTGGGGCGACAGTGGTAGAAGAGAAACTCTCCTCCCGTCATAGTTAAACGAATAGGTATTAAGCATGCCATCATATATAACTCTCCTATCGAATAACCATGGTCTACCTAACAAGACATGAGTGCATTCCATGTTTACCACATCACACATGATATCATCCACATAATTGCCTATGGAAACACGGACTAAGCATTGATGAGTAACTAAGTTAGGACCATCCGAATCATTAATACCATTTAGACCATAACTAGTAGCCGTAGGTTGGGTTTTTAATTGCAAGTGATCAACTACCTTAGCATTAATAATGTTACAGCAGCTACCACTATCAATTATCATGCATAACACTTGATTCTTTACTGTACACCTAGTATGAAAAATATTTTCCCTTTGAGAGCCTAGGTGTTTCTTGTAAAGTAAGAGTACGCATGGTTACCAAAGTTAGAGGCTGTTTGGTGCAATCAGGTTCAATGGCCTCTACGTCCTCCTCCTCTTGTCCGTTGCTCTCCTCCTCCACTTGATTTGGAGGTATATCTTCATAGCTCACATATCCTCCATTGGTGGTGAGTAGCACTTGTTTCTGTTTTGGACAATCCTTGGCATAATGACCTCTTCCTTGACATTTATAGCACACTAGATCTCGTGCTCTTGGCTGGTTTGGAGGTGCATTGTTGGGACGTCTTTGCCCTTGAAAACCTGCTGGTTTAGGTGAACTAGAAGCTCCCTTTTGCTGCATAGAAGGGTTAGAAGAATAAGAATTGGAATTTGAACTAGGATTAGAAACATACATTTTTGGTGCATTCCAAACTTCCTTCTTCTTCCTTTGTTGTTGCTCATAAAGTAGTTGGGCTGAATGTACTAAGGCATTGAGATCCTTAATTTCTTGAATCTCCAATGTGTCTTTCATGCTTTGATTCAGTCCAGCCATGAATTGGGTCCTTAGAGACCGTTGGGAATGATGAATTCCCGCTTTGAAGCTCAAATCCTCTAGCTCATTGAAGTAATCAGTTGGAGACTTGGTACCTTGTTTGCATGTGGCAACTTTCAATCTCATGTGCTCGGTATGCTCTTCAGGCACGTATTTCTTCCTCATTACAAACTTCAACTGGCCCCAAGTTTCAATTGGTGGTAAGGCCTTTCTAATTCGATCCTCCTTCATTCTGAACCACCAATTTCTAGCGGTCCCAACAAAGTGGATAACAACAACAACAACTTTCTCCCATTCTTCATAGCCCATGTGATCTAGAATGAAGTTTGTAGCTTGCTCCCACTCTAGATACTTCTCTGGATTGAACTCTCCACTGAATGGCTCTATCTTGATCTTTATATCACGCTTACCAATCTGATTGACGGTTTGGTTAGCGGTGTTGTTATTGTTCGGCCTTTGTACTCCATAAGCTGGTGGAATATCCTCTACAACCTCAACTTGGTTGTAGAAATCATCAAGGGGAGGATGTCATGGGCGCCTTTCTTCCCCGGTGTAGCCATAAGTCACATCATCATAAGGATTGTTGTATTGTTGTTGTTGATGATGAGTGGCTTGAGGATACCGGTTTGTTGGCTGATTATAGAGCTGTTGATGAGTAATCGGTGGAATCCTCGTCCCAAAGCCTCGTCCTCTGCCTCGTCCTGCCATGGGGGAATAGTTAGCCGGGGGGTCTTGATCTTTGTTGTAGCTAGCAAGCACATCATGCTCTTCATCAACTGCTTGTTGCCTGCCTTTGTCGCTAATTGAGGCTTGATTTGGGTCACTTGTAAGCTCTATTGCAGGGGAAACCTTATGACTTCCTTGAGATGACTCAATCAAAGTGGCAAGTTGCTCCTCTAGACGCCGCAATTGTGGATTTATTGCAGCCGTTGCCAACTCTACAGCTCGAGCTTGACCATCTCGTACACTATCACTAATAGACAACCTGATGAAATCGATTGCCTCCTTAGAAAGGTTCAGTTCAGCCGGGTTAGGCTCATTCGGGATCACCATTGTTCCTGAAACAAGCAAGAAAGTAGAGAGTAGTGTGTTCTAAAGCAAATCACAACAAGCAATACCACATCTTGATCAAGCCAAAACTTGTCTCAAAGCAATCCAATCAACTTAATTCAGTTTTTGGGTTGAATTGAGGGAGTAAATGGGTAGATTTGGTGTAGATATGGAATACTAATAATAAATAAAGGAAATATGCAGCTTAAGCAAATGGCAAGTATGCAATAAGACAAGCAATGCAAATAATCCCTTTATGAGCTCTAAAACACATGCAATCTCTCAATTGACTCTAAGCAAGTTAATAAAGTCAAATTCAAGCATGCAAGGACAGAAATATGGTAGGCTAAGTGACTTTTATTTCGTCACCCTTTTTCTTCAAAGTGATTTCTACTTAGCTATTTTTAAGCAAGCAGACCCTAGGGTTGAAAGTGGCTTAAAACTAGTTGGGGTAGATCACTTTTGCTTTTCTGATTTTTTTTTTGAATTTTATGCACAAACTACTCTTGAGCTAGAATTGAGAAACAAGCAAAACAATGCAACAAGGAATGCAATAGGGCTAAACGAAACTAATATGATTTTTTTTATCTAAGTGACTTTACACTACCAATGAAACCAACTAGAAGCCAAATTAACAAGAGAAGATAGGGCTATATCGAATTATGGAATGCAATGACAAAAATTAGCAAATATCAACAATGTAATATGAATCTCTATTGATCATGCAACATGCAATAAAAACTCATAAAAATTGTAGGAAGACAAAAGCTAATCTATATTGCAACACAACTCAACCAATTCAACCAAAAGCATGCAACAAATCCCTCAAAATCTCCTAGATGGTTAATTGCTTGGGGGGCAAGTAATTCAAGGGATTTAGGGTTTGGAGAGTGCTCGGCTGAGGTCTAGGGTTAGGGTTTGTGGTTCGGTTCTAGGGTTTAGAGGCTGGTAGGATTCGGTCTAGGGTTTCCTAATTAGGGCTAGGGTTTGTGAATTTAGGGTTAGGGTTTAGATTGGCCGCCAATTAGGGTTAGGGTTACGAGGGTGGGGGTAGGCGATCTAGGGTTTGGCTGGTCCGATTAGGGTAGGGTTAGTAGGGTTGGGTTCGGACAAGGGTGGGGAATGGTGCGACTCACAAGAGCGACACCAGATTGGGTGGTGGTGGGTGGTTCGTTGTGGTTAGGTGGCGGAATTATGGTGGTGGTGGCGCAAAAATTTCAGCTTTGGTCTCAAAAATTCAATCTTTTGGTAAAGGTGGGATTTTTGGGATCAAAAACTGAATCAAATCAACTAGAAAGCAAATTAAGGAAAGAAAATTTTACTTGGCGAGACGCTGGATTATGATACCACTTGATACGTGATTGCCTCGGAATCATCCTTGATAATCTCGTATATGATCCACACGATCCCGATCTTGCCTTGTAATTTTGGATTCTTCCCTACAACACTTTCAAAGTCAGAAACGTGTCTCACAAGGAATTGAAGAACTCGAACTTGAATAATAACAAAACTGATTTCGAAACACTAATTGAATCAAATAAGATAGTTCAACTTGGATGGCTCGAACGCTAATCCAAATTGATAAACTAGTTGATATGAATCGACTAGAACTAAACTTGATTGATCAATTCAATGAATCAAACAAACGAAAACACGAGAGAGAGAGAAAGAGATCGCCGAGATGATGATGTTGAAGATCGCAGCTTTGCAAGCAATTGACACTCGTGTTTTGAGCCCAAGGACGAGATAAACCTTTCTTAGGGTTTATCTCATCTCAAGCTGATTTTATTGAATGGAAATGTCAAAGTATAAATAGAAAATACAAAGCTATTACTTGGGGAGCAAGGAGAGAGGTGGCCGACCCTAGGAGATAGAATTTGGCCTCCTTGTCTTGCTTCCCAAGATATAATAAAATATCTATAATAATATCTATCTAGATCCCCTTAAATAAAATAAATCATGGCTGATTTATTTATTTAAGGAAATATCCTAACAAACTCTAAATATCTAAAACAAACTAAAAATATCTCTAACAACCAAGAGAGAGAATATCAACCAAGTAACATAGCCTATTGATTGATTTTTTACATTATTTTAAAAAAACAAAACACGCCTATATTAAAATAATAGAAGATATTTTCTCTTACTTACAATGGTCAAGTCAAAGGGTTGACTTTGACCCATGTACCAATTTATCTCACCCGGTCACCTACTAAATTCAGCCCTAAAGTGAGACAAACTAACACATGTTTCTAAATAAGGAAATAGGTGAATTTCGGCACTCTTGAATTAATCCATGAAATCCGGGCTCAATTGATGTCGAATGCACGAGACCCACTTAGGCTTGGTTGGCTCTTCAAGAACAGTTGTCAATCGAACCAAGATTGCTGTTGTTCCTTGAGCAATCTTCTTAGCTCGACTTCTTGTAATTGGTCTGTCAGAAGGCACTCGAATCAACTCATCGACGTCGGTTGGAGACATGGCAGACTTCACTGCATCAACTCTTATGACATACTTGAGATGATTCAATCAAAGTTGCAAGTTGCTCCTCAATACGCTGCATTCTTGTATTCATAGCCGAATTTGCAAGCTCTACAGCTCGCGCCTGCCCTTCCCTCATGCTCTCACTAATAGACAACCTAATGAAGTCGATTGCCTCCTTAGTAAGATTCAATTCAGCCGGGTTAGGCTCAAATGGGATCACCATTGTTCCTGAAACAAGCAAGAAAGTAGAGAGAGTAGTGTGTTCTAAAGCAAATCACAACAGGCAATACCACACCTTAATCAAGCCAAAACTTGCCTCAAAGCAATCCAATCAACTTACTTCAATTTTTGGGTTGAATTGAGGTAGTAGAGGGGTAGATATGGTATTCTAATGATAAATAAAGGAAATCTACAGCTCAAGCAAATGGCAAGTATGCAATCAGACAAGCAATGCAAATAATCCCTTTATGAGCTTCAAAACACATGCAATCTCTCAATTGACTCTATGCAAGTTAATAAAGCCAAATTTAAGCATGCAAGGACTGAAATATGGTGGGTTAGATCACAGCTCTTTTCTGATGTTTTTTTGACTTTATGCACAAACTACTCTTGTACTAGAATGACTAAACAAGCTAAGCAAAGCAAAAGCAAGGTACGAAATTAAATAGGCAGGAAACGAACTGATTTTTTTTTATCTAAGTGCCTTTACACTTACCAATGAAACCAACTAGAAGCCAAATTAACAAAGAAGAAAAAGGGTGATACATGATTGCATCGGATTGCTCCTTAGAAACCTCGTATATGACCTCACAAGATCCCGATCTTGCCTTGTAATCGAATTTCCAACCTACAATGCTCTCAAAGTTAATTCCTTGATGCGCAAGTAAACAAAACTGATTTGAAATTGAATGAATAGAACTCGATCGGAATTATAGTTGAATCAACTTGATAGTTCACTCGGATTGGCTCTAACGCTAAATCCAAATGATTAACTAGTTTGATCTTTAATAATCAAGACTAGAACAATCTTATTGATGGAAATATAACTCAGATTCGACGAGAGAGAGAAGAGAATTCGATGATGATGATGAACGATCTTGGCTTAAATCAAAAGCTCTCACACGTTTGTTTTTGGGCCCAAAAGCAAGACTAAACCAAAGGGGTTTAATCTTACTTCAAGCTGATTTTTATTAATGAAAGACAAGAGTATTTATAGTAGAATACAAAGTTATTGCTTGGGGAGTAAGGAAAGAAGTGCAGCCGGCCCTAAAGGGGTAGAATTGCCCTTTTTCTTGCTTCCCAAGATATAATAAAATATCTAAAATAATATCTATCTAGATCCCCTTAAATAAAATAAATCATGGCTGATTTATTTATTTAAGGAAATAACCTAACAAACTCAAAATATCTCTAACAAACTAAAAATATCTCTAACAACCAAGAGAGAGAAGATCAACCAACTAACATAAGCCTATTGGCTGATTTCTCTTCATTATTTAATTAAATGACACGCCTATAATAAAATAAAAGAAGATATTTTCTCTACTTAGAATTGGTCAAGTCAAAGTATTGACTTTGACCCATATACCAATTTATCTCACCCGGTCACTTACTAAATTCAGCCCTAAAGTGAGACAAACTAATACATGTTTCTAAATAAAGAAATGATGATTTTCGGCCCTCTTGAATCAGTCCATGGAATCCGGGCTCAATTGATGTCGAATGCACGAGACCCACTTTGTCTTGCTACGCTCATCAAGAACAGCTGCCAATCGAACCAAGATTGCTGTTGTGCCTTGAGCAATCTTCTTAGCTCAACGTCTTGTAATTGGTTCGTCAGAAGGCACTCGAATCAACTCATCGACGTCGGTTGGAGACATGGCAGGCTTCACTGCATCATTGTCCTCCACTTGAGCTCGAATCGTCTTTGATTCGACGTCGGTATCAAAATCTGGCACATAAAGAGATAGATCAGCCACATTAAAAGTCGGATGGACACCATACTCACCAGGCATGTCAACATGATATGCTTTAGGGCCGATTCTCCTGATGATATGAAATGGTCCATCTCCGCTCTGATCTAGCTTATTCTTCATTTGATTTGGGAACCTCTCCTTCCTTAGATGCACCCAAACAAGATCACCTTCTTCAAAGATAACCTGTTTTCGACCCTTATCAGCATGGGCCTTCTTCAAAGATAACCTCTCCTTCCTTAAATTGCATTTTTCGCCTCTTTGCTGTTGGATTCTGGATTCGATGTAAACTACAAAGTTGTAGATCTTTTAATTATCTCTTAATCATCGAGCATTCGAGGAGAAAATTCCGTATCACCAAGCACGAGCAAGCTGCGACGCCGGTCTACATTATTGGGCTTGATCATCTATTGGGCCATTTTGGGCCATTAGCTATCTTTTAATTTCAATTAGACTTTTATTTGTTATTTCCATTATTATTTCAGGACATATAAATAGCTTTTTGGTGGTTATTTTTCAGTTTAGACATCTCATTTGTAATTTCCAATTCTCCTTGCAATAGAGAGAAAACGAGAGCTTTGAGCTTTCATTGTGTGTGTGCAATTGCAGCTTGGTTTGCTTTGATTTGTGTCAATCTCATCGAAGGTTGGTGCTTATCAACAATCACGAGCCCCTTTCTCGTGCTACAAGGTTCGTCTTTGGTGTGTGAGATAGTAAAGGTTGGTTGCTTGTCCATTCGATTAGGTTCTTATCTTTCCAAGACAAGGGTCTTCTAGTTGTCTCAAGTAGTTGATCTTCTAGTCCCTTTTGAGTCATTTCCTTTCATTTATTGTTGTGTCTGTTTTTGTGTCTTGAGTCTTTCATTGCCTTTGTTCGTGTCGAGTCATTCATTTTGATTTCATTTCTGATCATTGTTCTTGTTTCCTTTGTTTGAGTTGTGAACGTCGAAGATCGGGCATCAAGCGGCTTAGCCCCGCATCAAATTGGTATCAGAGCTGCGTTAGCGACGTCCCATTTCATTTCCGAGTCGATCTCACCATTAGAGTCTGCAAAATACAAAAAAAGAAGAGAGAAGTTCTTCAAGATCAGGTTTGATTAATCTCAATCTCTTTAATTAAACTTGAAAGTAACCCGTGTGTTGCTTGCTGTAGTGGTTTGTTTTTGCCTAGCCAAACACGCCCTTAAGCTTAGTAACCGTCGCTCCCCATCAGCCTACACCACCCACGTCCACCACCTCCATTCTAACTCCCACTATTCTCTCAAAAAAAAACCATCAGCCACGTCTTTATTAAGTAATAGGAGGGATTGATTTAATTTCAGCTTAAGTCAAAACAAATCCCACTCATATCTATTTTTAGGAGGACTTTGTCAAACTTCCAACCACTCTCTTTTCAGCCACAAGCCACGCCCCACTCATCCAAATCTCCTCCAACCCCTATTTTCTAGAAAAGACCTTTTCAAAACCAATCTCCCACACCCCACGCCCCATATCAGCCTCAATACCCCCGCCTCCCTCCACAAATCTAGGGATTGCATCCAACCACTCCAGCGTCCACATTCATTAAATCAGGCACATTTCTATTTCATTTTCTTGCACTTAGATATTGCATCATAGCTTAGCATTTTATTTTTGCATTTATTGTAATTGTCTGATTATTTCTGATTAAAAAAAAAGAAAGAAAAGAAAATCCAAAAAAAGAAAAAGAAAAGCAAAATCAGATATCAGATTTACTTCTTCTCCCTTCTTCAAGTCATAACATAAGCATATTATTTCATCTCTTTCTACTTCTTTAATTCATATCATAGCATAGCATTTCATTATTGCATACTTGTAATTATTTCGTACAAAGTGCAAGTGACACGGACCGCGATCCCGTGTCCCCAAGGACGCCCGGATTCATATGCCAAGACCGTGCCAAGAAGCTTCTGGAGGATTCTAGAGGCATCGGGGACGGTTCCGGAGGCATCGGAATTGATCCGGCACATAGAGGCAACAAGGACGCACTCTTTATAAAAGATTCCGGAGGGATCGGGACTCCTCCGGGGCGTTCGGGAAGCCATGGCATGGGAAAGCCCATGGGAAGGGCTACCTGGCAAGGAGGGATTCTTCTAGAGAGTTCTAGAGTAGGCGCTGATACGTGATTGCCTCGGATGACTCCTTAGAAACCTCGTATATGACCCATACAAGTCCCGATCTTGCCAGTAACGAATAATCCAACCTGAATTTGCCTTAAAGTTAGTAACTTGCACGACAAGTAATGAAACGAAATTGAATTGATTGGAATGAAGAAAGAACCGATCTGAAGTTATAGATATAATCAACTTGATAGTTCACACGGATTGGCTCTAACGCTAAATCCGAATGATTAACTAGTTTGATCTTTTAACAATCACAACTAGAACAATCTAATTGATCACACAATAAAATCAGATTTGCAAACAATGGAATTGAGAGAAGTCAAAGATGATGATGATCAAATGAGGTTGATCGGATTCTCCAAGCAATAAACATACGAGTATTATTTTTTGGCCCAAGAGATAGATTAACCAATTTGGGTTTAATCTCTCTCAAGCTGATTTTTTTTAATGAAATTGCAAAGTATAAATAGTAGAATTCAAAGCTATTCCTTGGAGAGCAAGTAACCCATGTCTTGCTTCCAAAGATATAATAAAATATCTATAATAAATCTATCTAGATTCCCTTAAATAAAATAAATCAGCCATGATTTATTTATTTAAGGATTTATCCTAACAAACTCAAAATATCTAAAAGATAATAAAAACATAGGAGAAAGAATAATCAACCACTAACATCAGCCTATGGTCGAAATCCTCTTAACATAAATAAATAAAAATCGTCCTTAATAAAATAATTAAAGATAGAAATTCAAACTAAAGATAAGATTCCCGTAAGACTTGAACAGCTCTCAGTAAAACCCATTTTTCGGTCCTTTGTTGTTGGATTCTGGATTTGATGTAAACTACAAAGTTGTAGAACTTTTAATGATCTGTCCAACGACTACTTATCGGACTTGAGATAAATTTTCTAGCCCAAGTTATGACCAATTTACTGAGCACTGTTTTCCATTTGACGGGTTTCTTACTTTCCGAACTTTTGTGACTTGATTCTCTTCCTTGCTGGCCTTGGACGCCATGGATGGATATTTTGAAGAGATAGTATCAATTCCATGAAGTTATCCTTGTACTTGAATGCCCGAGACCTTGGAAAAGGTCTTGGCCTTGGCCTCCTAAACACCTTCTTTGCAAGTGTCTTCTTCATGGTCCTTTGATCGCTATCAGGGGTGCCCCATTCGGAGAGGTCTAGCATAGGCGCGCCCAAGGGAGAAGAGAAAGGAGTAGGCGCGACCCTCCTGGAAGGTTCCAGAAGGGGCGCGCCCCTTCTGTGCAAGGGCGGGAAACAGGCGCGCCCAAGGCGCGCCCCACCAGAAGGCTCCAGAAGCATCCAACGTGGGTGCAAGGCACCTAGAAGCAATTGCCATGGGCGGTCCACCTTGGGATAGTTCTAGACTTGTCTAGGGGACACTTAGTCTAGAATGTTCTTAGGATTAGGGGAGGCCACACCTATAAATAGGCCATGGCTCTCATTTTGCAAGGCATCCAAGTCCCACTTAGCATTTCCTAGGCAACCAAAGCTTTAGGCACTCAAAGACACTTGTAAAGCACTCTTGTAAAGCTTTCCTTGTATAATACAAAGTCCATTCCCACAAAACACATCCATCATCCTTCTCTTGAGCATTCGGGTCAAGGCCTGACTTAGCCATTCGAAGGAGTTCGATCTAGCTAAGGGCGTTCGAGAAGAGTCTCAGCCCGTGTCAAGTGGTATCAGAGCATCGGTCCAAGGTGATACGTGATTGCCTCGGATGACTCCTTAGAAACCTCGTATATGACCCACACAAGTCCCGATCTTGCCAGTAAACTTGAATCTGACCTGAAGATGCTAACAAGTTAATAACTTTCTCACAAGCAACGAAACTGAATTGAATTGAATGAGTATTGAAGAACCGAAGAGATTTGATAGAATAGTTCAACTTGATAGTTCAAACGGATTGGCTCTAACGCTAAATCCGAATGATTAACTAGTTTGATCTTTAACAATCACAACTAGAACAATCTAATTGATTAAACTAACAAACCAGATTTGAACAAGAGAGAAATCGGATTGATGTTGGACGAATGATGATTCTCGAATTGCAAGTCACACGAACACAAGTTGGTATTTTTGGAGCCCAAAGACAAGATAAACCTTTCTTAGGGTTTATCTTATCTCAAGCTAATTTTATTGAATGGAAATTGCAAAGTATAAATAGAGAATACAAAGCTATTACTTGGGGAGCAAGGAGATAATTCGGCCGGCCCTAATATGATAGAATTGGCCTCCTTGTCTTGCTTCCCAAGATATAATAAAATATCTAATAATATCTATCTAGATTCCCCTTAAATAAAAGAAATCATGGCTGATTTATTTATTTAAGGAAAATATCCTAACAACTATAAAATATCCAAAACAAACTAAAAATATCTATAACAACCAAGAGAGAGAAGATCAACCAACTAACATAAGCCTATTGGTTGATTTCTCTATATTATTTAAAAGCAAAACACGCCTATAATAAGTAAATAAAAGATATTTTCTCTTAATTAGAATGGTCAAGTCAAAGGGTTGACTTTGACCCATATACCAATTTATCTCACCCGGTCACTAACTAAATTCAGCCCTAAAGTGAGACAAACTAATACATGTTTCTAAATAAGGAAATAGATGAATTTCGGCCCCTTGAGTTAATCAATTGAATCCAGGCTCAATTGATGTCGAATGCACGAGACCCACTTAGGCTTGGTTGGCTCTTCAAGAACAGCTGCCAATCGAACCAAGATTGCTGATGTGCCTTGAGCAATCTTCTTAGCTCGACTTCTTGTAATTGGTCCATCAGAAGGCACTCGAATCAACTCATCGACGTCGGTCGGAGACATGGCAAGCTTCACTGCATCATTCTCCTCCACTTGAGCTCGAATCGTCTCCGATTCGACGTCGGAATCAAAATCTGGCACATAAAGAGATAGATCAACCACATTAAAAGTCGGATGGACACCATACTCACCAGGCATGTCAACATGATATGCATTAGGGCCGATTCTCCTGATGATTCGAAATGGTCCATCTCCTCTCTGATCTAACTTGTTCTTCCTTTGATTTGGGAACCTTTCCTTCCTTAGATGCACCCAAACAAGATCTCCTTCTTCAAAGATAACCTGTTTCCGACCCTTATCAGCATGGGCCTTATACTTCATGGATTTCCTCTCCAAGTGCATCTTTGTCCTCTCATGTAGCTTTTTCACAAACTCAGCCCGCTTGTCAGCTTCAAAACTCTCTTTTCCCTTGTATGGTTGAGGCGTCAAATCCACTGGAGTCCTCGGATTCAGCCCATAAACAACCTCAAAAGGGGTCATTTTTGTAGCTGAATGGATTGACCTGTTATAAGCAAACTCCACAAAAGGCAAAACATCTTCCCAACGTTTGAGGTTAGCTTTAAGCATAGTTCTAAGTAAAACCCCTAACGTTCTATTAGTAACTTCAGTTTGCCCATCAGTTTGTGAATGACATGAGGTAGAAAGTAGCAATTTAGTTCCCAACTTAGACCACAGACTTTTCCAAAAATAACTCAAAAACTTAGCATCACGATCTGAAACAATAGAACAAGGAATGCCATGCAATCTAACAACTTCTCTAAAGAACAATTCAGCAACATGCACAACATCATCAGTCGTGTGACAAGGAATAAAATGAGCCATTTTAGAAAAACGGTCTACTACCACAAAGATAGAATCTCTACCCTTCCTAGTTCTAGGCAATCCTACAATGAAGTCCATACAAATGTCCTCCCAAGGTGAACTAGGAATAGGCAAAGGTTGATACAAGCCATGGGGATTAAGTCTAGACTTAGCTTTAGCACAAACAACACAAGTCTTGAAAAATCTAAGCACATAGTTACTCATTTTAGGCCAAAAGTAGTGTTCTTTTAATCCTTCTAAAGTCTTTTCTAAACCCCTATGTCCTCTTGATTCATGAACCTCTTTAGTTAGAAGCCTACGTATACTAGATGAAGGAATGCACAATTTACCAGCTTTAAACAAGTATCCATCATCAATAAAGTAGGTATCTATTTCTCCCCTAGACATGCAATTCTTATAGATTTCAGCAAAGTGAGGATCACTAGCATATAATTCCTTAATCATTGCAAATCCAAGGATCTTAACATCACATTGGTTCAAGAGAACATACCTGCGAGAAAGGGCGTCAGCTACCACATTCTCTTTGCCTTTCTTATGCTTTACAACATAAGGGAAGGTCTCCATAAATTCAACCCATCTTGCATGTCGCCTGCTGAGTCTGGATTGGCCTTTCAAATACTTCAAGGCCTCATGATCAAAATGGATTACAAAGTCTTTAGGCCACAAATAATGAGACCAAGTTTTCAAAACCCTAATTAAAGCATACAACTCTTTATCATAAGTAGGATAATTCAACTCAGCCCCACTAAGCTTTTCACTAAAGTAAGCTATGGGTTTCTTGTCTTGCAAGAGCACGCCTCCTATGCCATGTCCAGAAGCGTCCACCTCTATCTCGAATGCCTTGGAGAAATCAGGGAGTTGGAGTACTGGGGCGTGGCATAACCTGTCCTTCAAAGTGGTGAAGGCGTTCTCTTGTTGCTCTCTCCATTTGAATGCTGAATCCTTCTTTGTAAGCTCATGGAGAGGGGATGCAATTGTGCTAAAATCACGCACAAATCTCCTGTAGAAGCCAGCCAAGCCGAGAAATAAAGTTGACCATTGTTGGTGTAGTCGGCTGGGGCCATTCTTTGATTGCCTTGATCTTGTCTTCATCTACCTTTAATCCACCTTTAGACACAACAAAACCAAGAAAAATGGTAGACTCCGCGCAAAAAGTACACTTTTTCAAGTTAACATAAAGCTTTTCTAACCTTAAAGTGTCCAAAACAGCCCTAAGATGGTCTACATGTTCATGCAAGGTTTTGCTATAGACTAAGATATCATCAAAGTAGACTACAACAAATTTTCCTAAGTATCTTCTTAATAAAATAATTAAAGATAGAAATTCAAACTAAAGATAAGATTTCCATAAGACTTGAACAACTCTCAGTAAATCCCATTTTTCAGTCCTTTTCTGTAGGATTCTTGATTTGATGTAAACTACAAAGTTGTAGAACTTTTAATTATCTTTTCAACGAGTACTTATTGGACTTGAGATGAATTTTCTAGCCCAAGTTATGCCCAGTTTACTGAGAACTGTTTTTAATTTGAGGGGTTTCTTAACTTTCCGAACTTTGAAGACTTCATCCTCTTCCTTTGTGGCCTTGGACGCCATTGATGAATATCTTCAACGAATAAGATCAAGTCCTTGAATTTATTCTTGAACTTGAATGTCCGAGACCTTGGAAAAGGTCTTGGTTTTGGCCTCTTAGACACCTTCTTTGCAAGCGTATTCTTCATGGTCCTTTGATCGCTATCATTCTCCCCCACTTGACCTCGAATCGTCCTTGAATCGATATTGCATGTAAGATTAAGAGGAGAAATATTTTGAAATGCTGGAGATACTAAAGGCACCTTGGTTAGTAAAGAAGGTTTTGGATCAAACATAATTGGTGGAAGACATTGAATCATCTCTTGGAAATTGATGAAGGATCATCTAGTCAGCCACCTCCAAGTGCCCCTACACTCTTTGATGGGCCAATCACTCGATCCCGAGCCAAGAAGCTACAAAGTGGAATGCATGTTTTTGTGTGTTACATTTGTGCTAAGGAGGCTAAGGAAGCAGGAGCATGCATGGAATCCAAGGCTAGGGCGGTGTGTGTTGTGAGCGTCGGGGAATCATCGAGCCTTGGCTGCAGCGACGAGCCCCAGCAGGCTAGCGATGCGGCGACGCGCCCCAGCTTAGCGACGCACCTAGTCCAGCGCCGCGATGCAACGACGCGCCCTTGCGCAAGCTTGTCCGAGAGTGCGTGCGCGCCTTGCTTGTCCAAACCAACATGTGTTGATTTTATTGGACTTGTTCTCTTTTGGGCCAGCCTCTATATTGGGCCTTTATTTATCTTAGTTAATTAGACATTTATTTTCTTTATTTCAGAAATTGTTGGACATATAAATAGTTTAGGATTGTTATTTTCAGAATTAGACAACTCAGAATTTGTATTTGCTTTCTCATTGAATAGAGAGAAAACGAGAGCCTTTGGCTTTCAACGAGTGTGTGAATTCGCAGCTTGGTTTGTTTGAATTGTGTCAATACTCGTCGAAGATTGGTGCCTTTCAACGATCACGAGCCCCCTTCTTGTGCTTCAAGGTCTCGATCCTTGTTGTGTAAGATTGTATAAAGGTTGGTTCTTCGTCCATTCTATTAGGATCTTGGTTGAAATACATACCAAGGGTTTAATAGTTGTCTTGAAGGGTTATCCTTCTTTAGTCTGCGTCGGTTTCTTCCATTGAGTCTTCATTTCTGTTTGTTTTCCATTGCTGCGTCATTTCCTTTGATTGAGTCGTGTCTTTCATTTCGAGTTTCATCTTCATTTGTTCTGACCATTGCTTCATTTGTATTTCTCGTCGAGTTGTGAACGTCGAAGATCGGACACCATACGGCTAACCCCGTATCAAATTGGTATCAGAGCTTCGTTGACGACGTTCTTTTCGTTACCACCAAAAAGAGTCTGCAAAAACACCAAAAAGAGTCCTCCGGAGATCAGGTTCGATTAATCTAATCTCTTTGAATTGCACTTGAAAGTACTAAATCGGTTTGTTCTTGTGCAGTGGTTTGTTTTTGCCTAGCCAAACACATCCTTAGGCCAAGAAAACCGCCACCACAACCACCAACGCCCACCACTTCCACAAAAATCCGCCCACCACCATTATTTAAGTCAGCCACGAAAATTTTAATTAAGTAGGAGTAAATCTGATTTAATTAAGTCAGGTTCAAAGCTCCTAAGTCCACTCCTACATTTAAGGTTGACCAAATCTTCTCCATATCACCAGCCACCAAATCCACGCCCACCTCCTATTCTTAAGGGAGAACCATTCAACCCACTTTGAATTCAAACCCACGCCCAACTACCCATCCTTCAGCCTATTCCTTCTCCATAAATCAAGGGATTTTGTCCACCTTCATTTAAAACTCAATCCGCCACCTTCTATAACAACTTGCACATTATTTTCGCATTTTAGATAACGTTTTATTTTCTATTTTCATTTTCGAAATTATTTGTATTAATTCTGATTAAAAAAAAGAAGAAGAAAAAGAAAATCAAAAAAAAGAGAAAGAAAAGAAAATTAAAAAAAAAGAGAAATCAGAAATCAGATTGTTGTTTCGTTCTTTTATTTCATTCATCTCAAAGTATAGTATTGCATTTCATTTCATTGCATAGTTGTAATTAAATTAGTGCAAGCATATCATCTTCTTCTCTTCTCTTCTTCTTCTCTGAGTTGGACGCCACCATTGGAGTTGATTTCAAACCTTCCATTTTCGAGCCATACCCTCACCCGAACAAACCACTCCAAGTTCATACTTGGTTAAGGAAATCAAGGTGAGAGCAGTTTAATCGAGGTTTGATCTCTTTATCTTTTCATCTCCATTCTTAAACACGTTTGAGTCTTCTTTTCTTGGACGTTTCTTCCCCAACCTTCATCTTCTCGTGTTTTGTTGCCTACTAATATTTGACTTGAGTTTGATCATTTCAAGCAGATTGAAACAACGAGCTCGATCACACGCCGAGAGTGAGTGTGAGTGAAACACTTGAGAGGTTGATTTGGATTAAACTAACTTAACAAGTTTGCATTGTAGTGTGTTGTGTTGTTTGTTGCAGAATCATGTCTAACGATAGTGGAGAAGTACGCCACACCCAGAGTCCGGAGCCTATCCATCCTGATGTGTTCAACTTGTTGAACTCACTCAACCAGAACATATCTCGCCTTAATACAAGGATGGCGGCTTTGGAGTCATTGGCAACGCCTACGCCAGGCACCGCGCCGGGCGTAGCCCCGGGTGCCGTTCCAGCGGCGCACCAACAAGACTCGGATGCTGGCCACGAGCAAAGCGCGATCAACACGGGCAAACTACCCCAAGTTGATCCTCTTGTGGCTTCCACATCCCAACACCATGGTTTCCAAAACCAGAATAGGGAAGATCCTCTCAACTCTGCTCATTTACATAATCCCACGGGCAATTTCGCGCGAAGGGTCCCTATTATTGCTCAGCCCACTCCCCTTCGGGATGGGTTCCCTCGTACTAATGATTATCAAGGATTTCAGGGGAGAGGTAGAGCACCTAGTGACATGGAGACGTCCTTTGATGACTATGATGCCGAGGACGATGATTGGGAGCACTATTCTAGGAGGCCAGGGAGGGAGCGCCGAGATGGTAGAGAAAGGCGCCCTAGAAGGTCAAGGGAGCCGGAGCAAGATGGAGTTGGCAAGATCAAGGTGAAGATCCCTTCCTTTGAAGGCAAGTGTGACCCGGACACTTACATGGAATGGGAGACAAAAATCGAGCAAGTGTGGAACTGCCACAACTTCGCCGAGTCCAAAAAGGTACAACTCGCAACCCTTAAATTCTCCGGTTATGCACTAATATGGTGGGATAATTTGGTGAAAGAAAGGAGGCGCAACTTGGATGCACCCATAGCGAGTTGGGATCAAATGAAGGCGTTGATGAGAGGGCGTTTTATACCACAACATTACGCCCGGGAGCTAAGGCAGCGGCTGGAAAACTTGAAGCAAGGCTCCATGAGCGCCGAGGAGGCCTACAACGCCATGCAAGTGGCGATGGTAAGGGCTAATGTGGTTGAGGATGACGAAACCACAATGGCCAGGTTTCTTCGTGTTCTAAATTCCTCATTATCTCAAGAAGTTGATCTTTTTCCTTATTCTACAATGACTGATCTTTTGCATTTAGCTATGAAGATAGAAAGGAAAAACAAGTTTAGGTACCAAGGAGGGAGGAGCACAAGCAACCAGCCCCATTCATGGAATAGAATCCGTGGCCAGCAAGGAAGCTCCTATGGGAAGGAGGCCACGCATCATAAGGAAAGGAGTCACACAACCGACGGCCAAAGTGACCAAGCTGGCCTAGCCAAACAGCCTTCAAGCTTTACGCCATCATCATACAACAAGAGCAATTCTAGTGGAGTTTCAACAACTCAAAAGGGGAGTAATCCTACCTCTAACTCTTCTACTAGAACTAGGGACATTGTGTGTTTTAAGTGCCAAGGTAGAGGGCACATGATGAAAGACTGTCCTAACAAGAAAACACTCTTAATCAATCATTTAGGCCAATATGAATCTGAAAGTGAGCATGAACATGACGAACCTAATGATGATTTGCATGATGACAATAATGTTGATGATGAGATTGAGTATGAATCTGGTGAATCTTTGATTGCTAGGTTGCATATTAAACCACAAGCATGTGATGATAATCAAAGAGAAAACTTGTTTCACACTAGATGCTTGATCAAAGGGAAAGTTTGTAACATGATCATAGATAGCGGTAGTTGTTGCAATATTGCTAGCATAGAAATGTTTTATAAACTGCAATTATCTATGACTCCACCCTAGACCCTATAAGCTGCATTGGATGAATGATTGTGGTGAATTGAAAGTGCATAAGCAAGTAAAGGTTTCTATTAAGCTAGGACATTATGAGGATGATGTTCTTTGTGATGTAGTATCTATGCAAGCTTGCCACATCTTATTAGGACGTCCATGGCAGTACGATAGGAGGGTTGTGCACGATGAATTCACCAACCGAAACACTTTCACCCACAACGGCCAGACCATTGTCCTTAAGCCGATGACGCCTACACAGGTTTCGGAGGAGTGGGAAAGGAAGCGTCAAGGTAAGGAGGTAAGTTCTAACCTTGAGGAGGAGAATGGGAAGAAAGGGAAAGCTCGGGGTAAGACGAGCCAACCTCTCAGCCCTACGCCCTCCTCCGCTCTTTTGGTTTCCAAGAGGGAGCTAAAAGACGAGTTTTTGGATGGGGAAACAACGCTTATGCTCTTGTGCAAGGAGCTGAGTTTGTTGAATGCGGAGCTTAAGGCTTCACTACCCCCACGCATTTTGGGGCTCATTGAGGAGTACAAGGACGTATTTCCAGATGAGATACCGGCTGGCTTACCCCCAATTAGAGGAATAGAGCATCAAATCGATCTCATTCCCGGGGCGTCATTGCCAAATAGGCCAGCCTATCGTATGAACCCCAAGGAGACCCAAGAGGTCCAATCCCAAGTCCAAGAGCTCTTGGATAAGGGATACATAAGGGAGAGTTTAAGCCCCTGTGCTGTACCGGTGTTATTAGTACCCAAGAAAGACAACACATGGAGAATGTGTGTCGATTGTAGGGCCATTAATAATATAACGGTAAAGTATTGGCACCCCATTCCTCGTCTTGATGACATGTTAGACGAATTGCATGGAGCCACAATGTTTTCCAAAATCGATTTAAAAAGTGGCTACCACCAGATTCGTATGAAGGAAGGGGACGAGTGGAAAACGGCCTTCAAGACCAAGTTTGGTCTCTATGAGTGGCTCGTTATGCCATTCGGGCTCACAAATGCCCCTAGCACATTCATGCGCTTAATGAACCATGTATTGAGACATTATATAGGGAAATTTGTAGTGGTTTATTTTGATGATATTTTAGTGTATAGCAAATCCCTAGAAGAGCATGAATGTCATTTGAGAGATGTGCTTACCACTTTGCGTCTTGAACACTTGTTTGCTAATTTGAAAAAGTGTGAGTTGTGCACTACTTCTGTCACCTTTCTTGGTTTTGTAGTTAGCTCACATGGATTGCAAGTGGACGAGGCCAAGATCAAGGCCATCAATGAGTGGCCCACACCTACTTCTGTTGGCCAAGTGAGGAGTTTCCATGGGTTGGCGAGTTTCTATAGAAGGTTCGTAAAGGACTTTAGCACTATTGCAGCCCCATTGACGGAGGTCACAAAGAAGAGGAGTGAGTTTACATGGGGACGTGCCCAGGAGAGAGCCTTCAACACCTTGAAGCTCAAGTTGACGCAAGCTCCCTTGTTAGTGTTACCAGATTTCACACGTCCTTTTGAGGTGGAGTGTGATGCAAGTGGAGTCGGCATTGGAGGCGTGCTCATGCAAGAAGGTAAGCCTATTGCCTTCTTTTCTGAAAAGTTAAAAGGTGTATGTTTAAACTACTCGACCTATGATAAAGAGTTGTATGCTTTGTATCGAGTGCTTAAAACATGGCAACATTATCTTTGGCCTAGGGAATTTGTGCTTAAAACTGACCATGAATCCTTGAAACACTTTAAAAGTCAAGATAAAATGGATAGGAGGCATGGTAGATGGATGGAATTCATTGAAACATTTCCCTATGTGATTAAGTTTAAAAGAGGAAAAGATAATGTTGTAGCTGATGCCTTGTCTAGACGCCACACCTTACTTGTTTCATTGGACTCTAGAGTATTAGGATTCACTTATATTCGTGAGTTATATGAAACTGATCTTGATTTTGGTGATGCGTTTAAAAACTGTCATGAAAAAGGTTGTGATGAAAAATACTATATTCATGATGGTTTTCTTTTTAGAGTTGATAAAGTATGTATACCTCGTTGTTCATTACGTTTGTTGCTTGTTGAGGAAGCTCATAAGGGCGGCCTCATGGGATATTTTGGGAGGGACAAAACTTATCATACTCTTAGGGCTCATTTCTATTGGCCACATATGCTTAGGGATGTTGAGAATGTTGTTAAGAGATGCATTGATTGTCTTAGAGCTAAGTCTAAACTTATGCCACATGGACTTTACACACCTTTGCCAACGCCTACAGCCCCTTGGGAGGACCTTTCTATGGATTTTATAGTTGGGTTACCTAGAACTAAGAAGGGTAGAGATTCAATCATGGTGGTAGTGGAGAGGTTTAGCAAGATGGCGCATTTTGTAGCATGTCATAAGACCGATGATGCTACTAATGTGGCTGGATTGTTCTTTACGGAGATAGTCAGATTGCATGGGATTCCTAAGACCATAGTTAGTGATAGAGACACTAAGTTCCTTAGCCATTTTTGGAGAACTTTATGGAACAAACTGGGGACTAAGTTGTTGTTTTCTACCTCTAGTCACCCTCAAACCGATGGCCAAACCGAGGTGACCAATAGGACATTAGCGACGGTTCTTAGGGCTATCATTAGGAAGAATTTGAAGCTGTGGGAAGAGGCATTACCTCACGTGGAGTTTGCATATAACAGGATTGTCCATTCTTCTACTAAATTGACTCCATTTGAATGTGTTTATGGTACTAACCATCTAACCCCACTAGATCTTACCCCATTGCCAATGAGGGAGAATGAGCACTTTGATGCAGGGAAACATGTGGAGTTCATTAAGGAATTGCATGCTCGAACCACGCTGAAATTGGAGCAAAAGGCCGAGTACAATGCAAGGAGAGCTAATCATGGAAGGCGTCACATTGTTTTCCAGCCCGGAGACTTGGAGTGGGCACATTTGAGGAAGGACAGATTTCCGGAGCGAAGGAAGAGCAAGTTGTCCCCTCGAGGAGATGGACCTTTCAAGGTGCTTCAATGAATCGGGGACAATGCATACAAGTTGGAGCTGCCCGGAGAATATGGAGTAAGTGCCACCTTCAACGTCGTTGATCTCACGCCATGCCTTGCCATTGATGAAGACTTGGATTCGGGGTCGAATCCTTTTCAAGAAGGGGAGGTTGATGAAGGATCATCTAGTCAACCACCTCCAAGTGCCTCTACACTCTTTGATGGGCCAATCACTCGATCCCGAGCCAAGAAGCTACAAAGTGGAATGCATGTTTTTGTGTGTTACATTTGTGCTAAGGAGGCTAAGGAAGCAGGAGCATGCATGGAATCCAAGGCTAGGGCGGTGTGTGTTGTGAGCGTCAGGGAATCATCGAGCTATGCTGCAGCGACGCGCCCCAGCTCAGCGACGCAACGACGCACCTAGTCCAGCGCCGCGATGTAACGGCGCGTCCTTGCGCAAGCTTGTCCGAGAGTGCGCGCGCGCGTTGCTTGTCCAAACCAGCATGTGTTGATTTTATTGGACTTGTTCTCTTTTGGGCCAGCCTCTATATTGGGCCTTTATTTATCTTAGTTAATTAGACATTTATTTTCTTTATTTCAGAAATTGTTGGACATATAAATAGTTTAGGATTGTTATTTTCAGAATTAGACAACTCAGAATTTGTATTTGCTTTCTCATTGAATAGAGAGAAAACGAGAGCCTTTGGCTTTCAACGAGTGTGTGAATTCGCAGCTTGGTTGGTTTGAATTGTGTCAATACTCGTCGAAGATTGGTGCCTTTCAACGATCACGAGCCCCCTTCTTGTGCTTCAAGGTCTCGATCCTTGTTGTGTAAGATTGTATACAGGTTGGTTCTTCATCCATTCTATTAGGATCTTGGTTGAAATACATACCAAGGGTTTAATAGTTGTCTCAAAGGGTTATCCTTCTTTAGTCTGCGTCGGTTTCTTCCATTGAGTCTTCATTTCTGTTTGTTTTCCATTGCTGCGTCATTTCCTTTGATTGAGTCGTGTCTTTCATTTCGATTTTCATCTTCATTTGTTCTGACCAATGCTTCATTTGTATTTCTCGGCGAGTTGTGAACGTCGAAGATCGGACACCATACGGCTAACCCCGTATCAGACATTATGGCTCTCTTTGATTGAAACTCCATTTGAGATGATAACTTCTTCCTCCATGCTCTCATCTTGCAAGTTGTCCTCAGCTGGAACCTCCTTCTTCAAACTTTCATCCACAATATGGCATTGAGGAACACATGGGAGGTCACTTGATTCTTTAGAGCTCTCTTGGCTATGTGGGGCTATAACTCTATCTTCTTGACTTATTTGAATAGAATTAGCCAATGCCTCCTTAGTCAAGTCTAAAGATTCACACTTGTGATTCAAGGATCGGATTGGAGCTCTCTTTTGGCAAGCAGGAGCACAAGCTTCTTTATAACGTCTATGCAACTCTTCATCAATTGTAACATAGATCTTTCGCATTACAAACTTCATTTGATCCCATGTTGTAATTGGAATGAAGCCTTGACGTCTTCTAGATTGACATATCCATAACCAAAGGAACAGGCAGAACCAACAAGGTAGTTAGCCACCCATGGAAGGATATCCCATTCATCATAACCATAGTAGTCAAGGTAGTAATCAACATCTTGCTCCCATGCCAAGTAATCATCCGGTCCAAGCTCTCCAGAAAAAGGCTCAATCTTGGCAGATCTTTGTACCCTTGGAGTTGGTGGAATATCATCATAGGGATCACACCAATACATCTTAATCCACTTGATATGGCGGAAAAGAACAAAACTTGGCTTAACCTGTATAACTGATACCAATTGATACGTGATCACCTCGGATTACTCCTCGGTTGATGAGTCCCGACTTGGATCGCCTTGCAACTGGTTCGAATGAGTGGATGTGAAGATATAATTGACTCCTTTGATGCGTCATTTTAGAGAACCGATCGACCACCACAAAAATAGAATCACGCCCCCTTTTGGAACGAGGCAATCCAAGCACGAAATCCATGGAAATGTCTTCCCAAGGCTCGTGTGGGATAGGAAGTGGGGTGTATAAGCCATGTGGGTTCAACTTACACTTAGCACGCAAACATACAACACAAGAAGCACATAATTTCTCAACATCTTTATGCATGCGTGGCCAATAGAAATGTTCCTTAAGCATGGACAAAGTTTTAGATATGCCAAAGTGCCCCATCAACCCTCCCCCATGGGCCTCATGCACAAGTAATCTACGAGTAGAACTACTCGGTATACACAACTTATCACCCTTAAATAGGTAGCCATCATGGATAAAATATGGATCTTTACTACCTTCCTTAGAGCATGCAAGATAAGTTTCACCAAAATCCAAATCAGTAACATATAAATCTCTCATGAATGTAAAACCTAGCATGCGAGCATCTAAAGATGAAATTAGAGTGTACCTTCTAGAGAGAGCATCAGCCACCGCATTGTCCTTCCCTTTCTTGTGCTTGATTACATATGGAAAGGACTCGATGTACTCAACCCATTTGGCATGACGCTTGTTCAGTTTTGCTTGACCTCGAAGGTACTTAAGAGCTTCGTGATCGGAGTGTATGACAAACTCCTTGGGTAACAAGTAATGCTCCCATGTCTTGAGCACGCGAACCAAGGCTAGAAGCTCTTGATCATACGTGGGATATCTCAGCTCAGCACCGCTCAACTTCTCACTAAAATAAGCAATGGGGCGGCCTTCTTGCATGAGTACGCCTCCTAGGCCAATTCCCGAAGCATCACACTCTACTTCAAAAGTCTTGGAGAAGTCGGGCAAAACCAGTAAAGGAGCGTTGGTTAGCTTCTCTTTAAGAGCTTTGAAAGCTTGCTCTTGGGCGACGCCCCATTTGAAGGGCACATTCTTCTTGGTAAGTTCACTTAAGGGTGATGCAAGGGTGCTGAAATCCCTCACAAAACACCTATAAAAACTGGCTAGCCCAAGAAAACTCCTTACTTGCGTCATTGAGGTTGGCGTGGGCCATTCTCGTATGGCGTTCACCTTGGCCTCATCAACGTGCACACCTGCTTTACTTACAACAAAGCCAAGAAACACAACATGGTCGGAGCAAAAATGGCACTTGCCAAAGTTAGCATAAAGCTTTTCCTTCCTAAGCACCTCTAGGACTTGTTTAATATGCATAACATGGTCATCAAGTGTGCTGCTATATATTAGAATATCATCAAAATAAACCACAACAAAATGACCAATAAAAGCTCTAAGAACATGATTCATGAGTCTCATAAAGGTACTAGGTGCATTCGTTAAACCAAAGGGCATGACTAACCATTCGTAAAGACCTTGTTTGGTCTTAAACGCAGTTTTCCACTCGTCACCCTCCTTCATTCGAATCTGATGGTATCCACTCTTCAAATCAATCTTGGAGAAGAGGTTGGACCCATGTAGCTCATCCAACATGTCGTCTAGCCTCGGAATTGGGTGGCGATATTTGACGGTGATGTTGTTGATGGCACGATAGTCTACACACATGCGCCAGGTCCCATCCTTTTTTGGCACCAAGATCACTGGAACTGCGCATGGACTCAAGCTTTCCCTCACATATCCCTTGTCTAAGAGATCTTGCACTTGCCTTTGCAATTCTTTGGCCTCGGCTGGATTGGTGCGATATGCAGCTCGGTTGGGCAGTGTGGCTCCGGGCACAAAGTCGATTTGATGTTCTATTCCACGTATAGGCGGCAGCCCACTTGGAATATCCTTCGGGAAGACGTCTTCAAATTCCTGCAATAAAGAAGACACGCTAGGAGGTAGATCAACCAAATCATTGTCAACAAAAAGATTATCCTTAAAAAGAAGAATTAGACACATTTGCCTTCTCTGAATTGCCTTGTTGATCTCCTTGCCTCGAGCCACCATTAAATGCTTGGAGCTTCCTTCAAATGCCTTAAGCTCCATCTTCTTCTTGTTGTCTCTCCTTCTTCGTAGCTCATTAGCTTCTTGATCAGCCGTTACTTCATGAGGAGCCAAAGGATGAAGAGTGTACTTTTTGCCTTCCATGTGAAAGATATACTCATTGGAAACGCCTTGATGAATCACGGCCCTATCGTATTGCCAAGGACGGCCAAGTAGTAGATGGCATGCTGTCATAGTAACAACATCACAAAGACCTTCATCCTCATATTGTCCAATGGAAAACTTGAGCTTGACTTGCTCCTTCACCATGACGGGTTCGTTGGAATTCAGCCAATGCAATGAGTAATGAACCTTGCGAGGTAGGGTTTTGAGGTTGAAACGTCTCACCACTTCAGAATCAACCAAGTTACTACAAGACCCCCCATCAATTATCACGCTACACACTTTGCCTTGGATAAAGCATCGTGTGTGAAAGATGTTCTCTCGCTGCGAAGGCACGTTAGGAATTTCACAATTAAGAAGAGTACGTTGAACAACAAAACACTCACCGGTTACGGGAACCAGATCTATCTCTTCTTCATTGATGTCGTTGTTTCCTTCGTCTTCTGCTTGCTCCTCGTCCTCAGATTCGTACTCTCCCACTTTGTTGAGGAGCACTTGCTTCTTTGTGGGACAATCACGAGCATAATGACCTCTTCCCAAGCACTTGTAACACTTCACGTCACGGGTTCCTGTGCTATCTTCATCTTTGGGCTTGGTTGGAGTATTAGACATTTCTTTCTTGGGTGGTGCTCGGCTGACCTCATTTTTGGAGTCTCGAGTCTCACTCTTTTTGTAGGGTTGTGAAGAACTAGTTGTGCTTTGGCCCCACACTCGTCCACTTCCACCTCCCTTCCGCTTTTGCAAATTGTGGTAAACTTGGTTGGTGTAGTGAAGAACATCCTCTATAGGTGCGCTAGGACCAAATCTCTGCATTTCCACATAAGTAGCCAAATCCGAATTGAGACCACCTATGAATTTAGAAACCACATACCTCTCTGGAAAGCGAACTCGGGATCGGTACACTAATTGGCGCAGCTCCTTGTAATACTCATCGGGTGTTCGAGCTCCTTGTCTCACACGCTCCAGCTTGACTTGGACACGATCAAGGTAGTCCTCGGGCACAAACCGTTGGCGCATGGCGTCTTTAAGATCAGCCCAAGTACTAATGGG
This sequence comes from Fallopia convolvulus, assembly GCA_964016875.1. NCBI lineage: Eukaryota > Viridiplantae > Streptophyta > Magnoliopsida > Caryophyllales > Polygonaceae > Fallopia > Fallopia convolvulus. Next base: position 10,941,631 of record OZ024735.1, read on the forward strand.
TTGCTCGCCCACATATTCCCTCTCGGATTTCTCTTCTTGCCACCATGAGTATGCAAAATCTGTAAAATGAATGGTAGCTACGGCCACTCGTTGGGCGTCATGATAGTTATAATAATCAAAAATAGCCTCAGTTTTTGACTCCCAAACTAGATATATTTCGGCATCGGATGTGCCAACGAAGGGCTCGATGTTGAGCTTAACACCATAATGGTAATCCCTCGGTTGTTGTCTACGATCATCGTAACCGTAGTTCTGCTGCATTTGATCAAGATAACGCCCTTGATCTTGGCGTGCATTTGGCAAATTAAGCACACGGCGCGGCACATGCAATGGTGCAGCTTGTGCTTGATTTTGGCGCACCAAATTACGCCTTGCTTGAAAGTTAGGAGGAATCATACCTTGTTACCCATAGTAAGGGCTATCATTTGGGTTATCTCCAAGATAAGATGGACCATGGCTTACCCCAAGATGTGCCATGTGACTGGTGACGTTGGCCATAATTTGGTTAGAAGTCTGCCCAACCTCAAAATGAACGTTGCCATACGGGGCTGTAGGAACCACGGTTGGAGGTGTGTGTTGGCCAACCTCCACGCTATTTCCTAAGGTATCAACTTGCACTTGAGTACCTCCTAATCGTTGCTGCCTCTCGTCAAGCACTCGAAGCAACTCAGTCCGGGCGTGTTCGTAAGCTTCCTTGACATCAGATTTGCTCTCCTCCCGAACTTGAGTAAACATACGTTGCAAATCTCCCAAAGTAATGGGTCGACTTGTCTCCTCCTCATTCATTTCTTTCTCTTTTCCTGTGCTAAATTCTGCATTATAACAAAGCTAAGAAACAAGGAAAAAGTGAGTTTTAGTGAAAGCTAAAGACACACTTGTGTTTGACTCAAGAAAGACAAAAATCTTTAAGGCTCATTCACAACTCCAACTCCCTCGTTTGCTGAACTTTCCGGGGGAAAGAACAACTTCTAGCCTCTCCAAATGTCAACCTCGTCACACAATGTGTTTAGTTTTGTACACTCCGTTCACGCAGCTCCAAAACTCCCTCCGTTAACTTGAAAGACACCGGGTGGTTCAATCAAGTTTTCAATCCTCACACAATGTCTCCCACTCGCACTCAAAGCAAGTAAATAAGTAAGTGGACTGACTCATGTTTGACACTTTTTGTGGCACTCGTCTCACACACACACACAAAGGAGTTGCAATCTGCCAAGCACAACAACACAATTAGAAATGCAAGAGTCAACCACAAATTCGAGACAAAACAGAGGTAGCAAACAAAGACAAGCCAAGTGAGCTTGAGGACGAGTATTTGCTAACCCCCAATTCAGTCTTAGTTGCTCAAAGGTTTGGCTAGAAAGGATCAAGACAACGACAAGAGCAACTCAGCAAGGGAACAACAAGGAACAAGGACACCTTTGATCTAGAGAACACAATCTGATTTTTTTTTTTGAATAATCAGAATCGAACTTGTCTCCTTTTTTTTTAAATAAAGCTCGAAAATAGGCTGTAACAAAATCGAACTTAAATACTCATAAATAACCGGTTGCCTTTTACTTTAAACCGAGGCTTTTCAATACACATCTCTTGATTAATTTTGGCAATAAAGTGGCCACAAACCAGATTGTAAATCAACAGCCAGGAGCTTTAAAGGAAGTAATTAGAAGGGTTGCATTTACTCAGCTGGTTTTTAAAGCATTCAAGTTGAATTGACTACATGGAGTGGAAAGGGTGCATTCAAGCTGCGGTATTAATGAGGGGTTGTCTTCCTCAATGGAATTTCGACCATGAGGGATGAATTTGAAGCATTCAAACTTCAATTCTCAGCAACCATTTGCAGCAACATCACAAGAAAATTTCATGGGTTTTTGGCTGGCTAAAAGATAGGCACAAATTGAGCAACCACAAACCGAAAAGAGAGAAAGCAATTCGTACCTCCACAACTTGAGGAACTCACTCAACTAGCTCTGATACCACATGATGAGTTCCGACTCTGATCGCCTTGCAACTGGTTCGAATGAGTGGATGTGAAGATAGAATTGACTCCTTTGATTGCCCCAAGTTCGAACAAATGAAGTTGGTTGTAAAATCCCGCAAATTCAAAGATAAAACAAACTGACTTTTTGTAGTTTTATTGATAGGATAAGTGTTTGATGTTTGTGTGGATAAACTCACCAAACAAAAATCAAACAAAGGCAAATTCGGATGGGATAAACACACCCAGCGAATCTTGCCAATCCTTTGATAAACGCACAAAGGAGAGAGGTTACTTGGTTGGACGCCTCAAGCAATTGCAAGCCAAATACTCGACTTTAGTTCTAGAGTTTTAATCAAAAGATAGTCTGAAAATACAAAGGAACTATAGCCTAATATAAGCCACGAAATTCCAGCCAAAAAGGCTCCTAAATTCGGCCATTAAGAGGGAAAATTGAAGAGTCTTCACTTGAGTGGAGTAGGCGAAGAGATGGCTGATTTATGAAGAGTTTTGATCACTTTCTTGGCTGCTTGCATTAATGGAAGATGAACTTTGATTATGGCTGAGTAATGGAGCCACTTGGAAGGGGTCCTTAAATGCATTCAATGCACCAAGCTAGCCATCAACTAGAAGCAATGTGATCACGGTCTCTTGGTGGCTTGGTGGCGCAGCCATGGTGGCTAATCCAGCTTGGAGGTGGTCCTTGAGGAGTCTAGCACGGCTTCTTGTAATGGGTCCAAGAAGAGGTGGCATCGGCGTCAAATCATGATGTGGCCTAGGTTGGGACACATCATCGGTGATCAAGTATGTCACCTCACAGGATCGCGATCTTGCCAGTAGTTCGATTTCCAACCTGATTTGCCTTGAAAGTTAGAAACTTGGAGAACAAGTAACTCGAAATATCAATGAATAGTGAAGAACGAATCTGATTTGAAGGGTTAAGATAATTAAAGAGATAGTTCAATTGAATTGGCTCTAACGCTAAATTCAATTGATGAACTAGGTTTGATCTTTAACAATCAAACTAGAACTAACTTAATAAATCAAATTAACAAATCAAATCTGAATTGAAAGAAAACGAATTGATGATGATCGCAGAGATTGAATGCTTGAACAATAGTTTCTTTAATGGCCCATAAACTAGATAAACCAAAAGGGGTTTATCTAATTCAGGCTGAATTTTATTGAATGATAAATGCAAGGTATTTAAAGAGATACAAAGCTGATCCTTGGAGAGCAAGTAATCCATGTCTTGCTTCCAAAGATATAATAAAATATCTAGACCTATAACAAACTAGATTCCCTTAAATAAAATAAATCATGGATGATTTATTTATTTAAGAAAATATCCTAACAAACTCAAAATATCTAAAAGATAATAAAAACATAGGAGAGAGAATAATCAACCACTAACATCAGCCTATGGTCGAAATCCTCTTAACATAAATAAATAAAAATCGTCCTTAATAAAATAATTAAAGATAGAAATTCAAACTAAAGATAAGATTTCCGTAAGACTTGAACAACTCTCAGTAAATCCCATTTTTCAGTCCTTTTCTGTTGGATTCTTGATTTGATGTAAACAAGAAAGTTGTAGAACTTTTAATTATCTTTCCAACGAGTACTTATAGGACTTGAGATGAATTTTCTAGCCCAAGTTATGACCAGTTTACTGAGCACTGTTTTTAATTTAACGGGTTTCTTAACTTTCCGAACTTTGAAGACTTCATCCTCTTCCTTTGGTGGCCTTGGACGCCATTGATGAATATCTTCAACAAATAAGATCAAGTCCTTGAATTTATTCTTGAACTTGAATGCCCGAGACCTTGGAAAAGGTCTTGGTTTTGGCCTCATAGACACCTTCTTTGCAAGCGTATTCTTCATGGTCCTTTGATCGCTATCACTAAGTGACTTTTGTTTCGTCACTCTTTTTCTTCAAAGTGATTTCTACTTAACTATTTTTAAGCAAGTAGTCACTAGAGTTAAAAGTGGCTTAAAACTAGTTGGGGTAGATCATTTTTGCTTTTCTGATTTTTTTTTGTCTTTATGCACAAACTACTCTTGTGCTAGAATGAAGAATAACAAAGCAATGCAAAGGAATGCAAATAGGGCAAAAACGAAACTAGACTAATCTGATTTTTTTTTATCTAAGTGACTTTATACTACCAATGAAACCAACTAGAAGCCAAATTAACAAGAGAAGATAGGGCTAGGTCGAAATTATGGAATGCAATGACAAAAATTAGCAAATATCAACAATGTAATATGAATCTCTATTGATCATGCAACATGCAATAAAAACTCATAAAAATTGTAGGAAGACAAAAGCTAATCTATATTGCAATCAAACTCAACCAATTCAACCAAAAGCATGCAACAAATCCCTTAAAATCTCCTAGATGGGTTATTACTTGGAGGGCAAGCAACAACAAGGGGAATTAGGGTTTGGTGAAGGCTCGGCTGATTAGGGTTATAAGAGTTTAGGGTTCGGCTTCCAGGGTTTGAGAGAAGGTAGGGTTCGAACTAGGGTTAGGGTTTCGAATCCTAGGGTTGGCCGCCAATTTAGGGTTAGAGTTAGGGTTTGGCCGCCAATTAGGGTTAGGGTTCGAGGGGTGGGGTAGGCGATCTAGGGTTAGGGTGATCCGATGGGCTTAGGGTTAGTAGGGTTGTGATCGGACGGTGGTGGTGGGTGGTGCGGCTGGTGAGAGCGACACCAGGTCGTGGTGGTGGAGGGTGGTGCGAGGTGGTGGTTGGCGGAATTACGTGGTGATTGTGGTAAAAATTCAGGATTGGTTCCAAAAATTCAATCTTTAGGTAAAGGCGGGATTTTTGGGATCAAAAACTGAATTAAATCAATTAGAAAGCAAATTAAGGATTGGGCAAGGCAAAGGCAAGGAGAAAATAGTTGAGGAGGAGTGGACGAACGTCTCTGGAAGGGCAAGGAAGGATTTGATACAACCCCGGTCAAGGGGCATATTACCAGGACCATATGAGCGGGACAAGAACCGCTTCCACTCCTTGGGAGGGTAGGTAGTATTGATTGGAATTCTTTTTGTGGTGGGTTTTGATACGTGATTGCCTCGGATGACTCCTTAGAAACCTCGTATATGACCCACACAAGTCCCGATCTTGCCTTGTAATGCTATTTCCAACCTGAATTTGCAATCGAATGTAAGAACACGAAGAATACAAGTACCAAACTGATTTGAACACTAATTGAATCAAATAAGATAGTTCAACTTGGATGGCTCGAACGCTAATCCAAATTGATAAACTAGTTGATATAAATCGACTAGAACTAAACTCGAATGATCAATTGAATGAATCAAACAAACAAAACACGAGAGATTGAGATCGAGAATGATGATGATGGTTCGGCCGAAATTGCAAGCACACACACACTTGATATTTTTTTTGGAGCCCAAGAGATAGATTAAACCAATTTGGGTTTAATCTCTCTCAAGCTGATTTTCATTAATGAATTATGCAAAGTATAAATAGAAAATACAAAAAGTTATTACTTGGGGAGCAAGGATATAAGGTGGCCGGCCCTAGAATGATAGATTAGGCCTCCTTGTCTTGCTTCCCAAAATCTAATAAAATATCTAATAATATCTATCTAGATTCCCCTTAAATAAAATAAATCATGACTGATTTATTTATTTAAGGAAAATATCCTAACAAACTTAAAATATCTAAAAATATCTCTAACAACCAAGAGAGAGAAGATCAACCAACTAACATAAGCCTATTGGCTGATTTCTCTACATTATTAAATTAAAAGCACACGCCTATAATTAAAATAAATAAGATATTTTCTCTTACTTAGAATGGTCAAGTCAAAGGGTTGACTTTGACCCATATACCAATTTATCTCACCCGGTCACTTACTAAATTAAGCCCTAAAGTGAGACAAACTAATACATGTTTCTAAATAAGGAAATAGATGAATTTCGGCCCTCTTGAATCAATCCATTGAATTCGGGCTCAATTGATGTCGAATGCACGAGACCCATTTTGACTTGGTTGGCTCTTCAAGAACAGCTGCCAATCGAACCAAGATTGTTGTTGTGCCTTGAGCAATCTTCTTAGCTCGACTTCTTGTAATTGGTCCGTTAGAAGGCACTCGAATCAACTCATCGACGTCGGTTGGAGACATGGCAGGCTTCACTGCATCATTCTCCTCCACTTGAGCTCGAATTGTCTCTGATTCGACGTCGGAATCAATGTGTCTTTGATGCTTTGATTCAGTCCAGCCATGAATTGGGTCCTTAGAGACCGTTGGGAATGATGAATTCCCGCTTTGAAACTCAAATCCTCTAGCTCATTGAAGTACTCAGTTGGAGATTTGGTGCCTTGTTTGCATGTGGCAACTTTCAATCTCATGTGCTCGGTATGCTCTTCAGGCACATAATTCTTCCTCATTACAAACTTCAGCTAGCCCCAAGTTTCAATTGGTGGTAAGGCCTTTCTAATTCGATCCTCCTTCTTTCTGAACCACCAATTTCTAGCGGTCCCAACAAAGTGGATAACAAAAACAACAACTTTCTCCCTTTCTTCATAGCCCATGTGATCTAGAATGATGTTTGTAGCTTGCTCCCACTCTAGATTTTTCTCAGGATTGAGCTCTCCACTGAATGGCTCTATCTTGATCTTTATATCACGCTTACCAATCTGATTGACGGTTTGGTTAGCGGTGTTATCTTGATCTTTATATGGTAGGCTAAGTGACTTTTGTTTCGTCACTCTTTTTCTTCAAAGTGTTACTTAACTATTTTTAAGCAAGTAGTCACTAGGGTTAAAAGTGGCTTAAAACTAGTTGGGGTAGATCACTTTTTCTTTTCTGATTTTTTTTTTGACTTTATGCACAATCTACTCTTGTGCTAGAATGAAGAAACAAGCAAAGCAATGCAAAGGAATGCAAATAGGGCTAACACGAAAACTATGATAATCTGATTTTTTTTTTAACTAAGTGACTTTAAACTACCAATGAAACCAACTAGAAGCCAAATTAACAAGAGAAGATAGGGCTAGGTTGAATTTATGGAATGCAATGACAAAAATTAGCAAATATCAACAATGTAATATGAATCTCTATTGATCATGCAACATGCAATAAAAATTCTTAAAAATTGTAGGAAAACAATTGATAATCTATATTGCAATCAAACTCAACCAATTCAACCAAAAGCATGCAACAAATCCCTTAAAATCTCCTAGATGGTTAATTGCTTGGAGGGCAAGTAATCAACTAAGGAATTAGGGTTTGGTGTTCTCGGCTGCCTAGGGTTAGAAGGGTTTAGGGTTCGGCTTCTAGGGTTTGAGAGAAGGTGGGGTGCGAACTAGGGTTAGGGTTAGGCCGCCAATTATGGTTAGGGTTCGAGGGGGGATGGGGTAGGCGATCTAGGGTTAGGGTTAGGGTTTGGTGATGGGGTTGGTAGGGATATGATCGGACGGTGGTGGTAGGTGGTGTGGCTGGTGAGAGCGACACCAGGTCGTGGTGGAGGGTGGTGGTGCGCGGTGGTGGTTGGCGGAATATGGTGGTGGTTGGTGAAAAATTCAATCTTTAGTCTCAAAAATTCAAACTTTAGGTAAAGGTGGGATTTTTGGGATCAAAAACTGAATCAAATCAATTATAAAGAAAATTAAGGAAAGAAAATTTTACTTGGCGAGACGCTGGAGTATGATACCACTTGATACGTGATTGCCTCGGATGACTCCTTAGAAACCTCGTATATGACCCACACAAGTCCCGATCTTGCCTTGTAATGCTATTTCCAACCTGAATTTGCAATCGAATGTAAGAACACGAAGAATACAAGTACCAAACTGATTTGAATACTAATTGAATGAAATAAGATAGTTCAACTTGGATGGCTCGAACGCTAATCCAAATTGATAAACTAGTTGATATAAATCGACTAGAACTAAACTCGAATGATCAATTGAATGAATCAAACAAACAAAACATGAGAGATTGAGATCGAGAATGATGATGATGGTTCGGCCGAAATTGCAAGCACACACACACTTGATATTTTTTTGGAGCCCAAGAGATAGATTAAACCAATTTGGGTTTAATCTCTCTCAAGTTGATTTTCATTAATGAATTATGCAAAGTATAAATAGAGAATACAAAAAGTTATTACTTGGGGAGCAAGGATATAAGGTGGCCGGCCCTAGAATGATAGATTAGGCCTCCTTGTCTTGCTTCCCAAAATCTAATAAAATATCTAATAATATCTATCTAGATTCCCCTTAAATAAAATAAATCATGGCTGATTTATTTATTTAAGGAAAATATCCTAACAAACTCAAAATATCTAAAAATATCTCTAACAACCAAGAGAGAGAAGATCAACCAACTAACATAAGCCTATTGGCTGATTTCTCTACATTATTAAATTAAAAGCACACGCCTATAATTAAAATAAATAAGATATTTTCTCTTACTTAGAATGGTCAAGTCAAAGGGTTGACTTTGACCCATATACCAATTTATCTCACCCGGTCACTTACTAAATTAAGCCCTAAAGTGAGACAAACTAATACATGTTTCTAAATAAGGAAATAGATGAATTTCGGCCCTCTTGAATCAATCCATTGAATTCGGGCTCAATTGATGTCGAATGCACGAGACCCATTTTGACTTGGTTGGCTCTTCAAGAACAGCTGCCAATCGAACCAAGATTGCTGTTGTGCCTTGAGCAATCTTCTTAGCTCGACTTCTTGTAATTGGTCCGTTAGAAGGCACTCGAATCAACTCATCGACGTCGGTTGGAGACATGGCAGGCTTCACTGCATCATTCTCCTCCACTTGAGCTCGAATTGTCTCTGATTCGACGTCGGAATCAATGTGTCTTTGATGCTTTGATTCAGTCCAGCCATGAATTGGGTCCTTAGAGACCGTTGGGAATGATGAATTCCCGCTTTGAAACTCAAATCCTCTAGCTCATTGAAGTACTCAGTTGGAGATTTGGTGCCTTGTTTGCATGTGGCAACTTTCAATCTCATGTGCTCGGTATGCTCTTCAGGCACATAATTCTTCCTCATTACAAACTTCAGCTAGCCCCAAGTTTCAATTGGTGGTAAGGCCTTTCTAATTCGATCCTCCTTCTTTCTGAACCACCAATTTCTAGCGGTCCCAACAAAGTGGATAACAAAAACAACAACTTTCTCCCTTTCTTCATAGCCCATGTGATCTAGAATGATGTTTGTAGCTTGCTCCCACTCTAGATTTTTCTCAGGATTGAGCTCTCCACTGAATGGCTCTATCTTGATCTTTATATCACGCTTACCAATCTGATTGACGGTTTGGTTAGCGGTGTTATCTTGATCTTTATATGGTAGGCTAAGTGACTTTTGTTTCGTCACTCTTTTTCTTCAAAGTGTTACTTAACTATTTTTAAGCAAGTAGTCACTAGGGTTAAAAGTGGCTTAAAACTAGTTGGGGTAGATCACTTTTTCTTTTCTGATTTTTTTTTTGACTTTATGCACAATCTACTCTTGTGCTAGAATGAAGAAACAAGCAAAGCAATGCAAAGGAATGCAAATAGGGCTAACACGAAAACTATGATAATCTGATTTTTTTTTTAACTAAGTGACTTTAAACTACCAATGAAACCAACTAGAAGCCAAATTAACAAGAGAAGATAGGGCTAGGTTGAATTTATGGAATGCAATGACAAAAATTAGCAAATATCAACAATGTAATATGAATCTCTATTGATCATGCAACATGCAATAAAAATTCTTAAAAATTGTAGGAAAACAATTGATAATCTATATTGCAATCAAACTCAACCAATTCAACCAAAAGCATGCAACAAATCCCTTAAAATCTCCTAGATGGTTAATTGCTTGGAGGGCAAGTAATCAACTAAGGAATTAGGGTTTGGTGTTCTCGGCTGCCTAGGGTTAGAAGGGTTTAGGGTTCGGCTTCTAGGGTTTGAGAGAAGGTGGGGTGCGAACTAGGGTTAGGGTTAGGCCGCCAATTATGGTTAGGGTTCGAGGGGGGATGGGGTAGGCGATCTAGGGTTAGGGTTAGGGTTTGGTGATGGGGTTGGTAGGGATATGATCGGACGGTGGTGGTAGGTGGTGTGGCTGGTGAGAGCGACACCAGGTCGTGGTGGAGGGTGGTGGTGCGCGGTGGTGGTTGGCGGAATATGGTGGTGGTTGGTGAAAAATTCAATCTTTAGTCTCAAAAATTCAAACTTTAGGTAAAGGTGGGATTTTTGGGATCAAAAACTGAATCAAATCAATTATAAAGAAAATTAAGGAAAGAAAATTTTACTTGGCGAGACGCTGGAGTATGATACCACTTGATACGTGATTGCCTCGGATGACTCCTTAGAAACCTCGTATATGACCCACACAAGTCCCGATCTTGCCTTGTAATGCTATTTCCAACCTGAATTTGCAATCGAATGTAAGAACACGAAGAATACAAGTACCAAACTGATTTGAACACTAATTGAATGAAATAAGATAGTTCAACTTGGATGGCTCGAACGCTAATCCAAATTGATAAACTAGTTGATATAAATCGACTAGAACTAAACTCGAATGATCAATTGAATGAATCAAACAAACAAAACATGAGAGATTGAGATCGAGAATGATGATGATGGTTCGGCCGAAATTGCAAGCACACACACACTTGATATTTTTTTGGAGCCCAAGAGATAGATTAAACCAATTTGGGTTTAATCTCTCTCAAGTTGATTTTCATTAATGAATTATGCAAAGTATAAATAGAGAATACAAAAAGTTATTACTTGGGGAGCAAGGATATAAGGTGGCCGACCCTAGAATGATAGATTAGGCCTCCTTGTCTTGCTTCCCAGAATCTAATAAAATATCTAATAATATCTATCTAGATTCCCCTTAAATAAAATAAATCATGGCTGATTTATTTATTTAAGGAAAATATCCTAACAAACTCAAAATATCTAAAAATATCTCTAACAACCAAGAGAGAGAAGATCAACCAACTAACATAAGCCTATTGGCTGATTTCTCTACATTATTAAATTAAAAGCACACGCCTATAATTAAAATAAATAAGATATTTTCTCTTACTTAGAATGGTCAAGTCAAAGGGTTGACTTTGAACCATATACCAATTTATCTCACCCGGTCACTTACTAAATTAAGCCCTAAAGTGAGACAAACTAATACATGTTTCTAAATAAGGAAATAGATGAATTTCGGCCCTCTTGAATCAATCCATTGAATCCGTGCTCAATTGATGTCGAATGCACGAGACCCATTTTGACTTGGTTGGCTCTTCAAGAACAGATGCCAATCGAAACAAGATTGATGTTGTGCCTTGAGCAATCTTCTTAGCTCGACTTCTTGTAATTGGTCCGTCAGAAGGCACTCGAATCAACTCATCGACGTCGGTTGGAGACATGGCAGGCTTCACTGCATCAGGTTTTGGGCGTTTTATTTGGTGGTGCTAGATAGTTAGTCCTAGCTCTTGGGTATTGTACACAGCTTTTTGGCTAGGGTTTGGGGGTCCTAGACCCGGTTTTGTTAGGCCTTTAGGGCGTTTTTGACCGGATCGCGGTATCCGGGTTTTGTGTTGTTCGTTTTTTTCACCTTGATTGTTCTTGGTCAAGTGTGGCTTGTACTTGTTCTCTTCCCCCTCTTTCTATATATTTACCACGTTTCGAGCAAATTAAGGAAAGAAACAATTACTTGGCGAGACGCTGGATTATGATACCACTTGATACGTGATTGCCTCGGAATCCTCCTTGATAATCTCGTATATGAACCACACAAGTCCCGATCTTGCCTTGTAACAATTATTCCAACCTGAATTTGCAACCAATGTGAGAAAATCGTGGACAACAAGTAACCAAACTGATTCAAAGTTGAATGAATGGAAACCGAAAAGAATTATAGTAAATCAACTCTATAGTGATACGTGATTGCCCCGGAATCCTCCGTAGAAACCTCGTATATGACCCACACGATCCCGATCTTGCCAGCAAATAATTTCAATCCTACAACAGCTTTCAACTTTAGTTTCCTTGTTGCGCAAGTAATGAAAATTCGAAATTGAATGAGGCTAAATCTGGTTCGAACACTTAAGATTGAATCAAAAGTGATAGTTCAATTGGATTGGCTCTAACGCTAAATCCAATTGATAAACTAGATTGATCTTTAACAATCAAAACTAGAACTAATCAATTGACCAATTTGAAGGAACAAACTGATTTAGTCACGAGAACAAGAGAGAGAATTCGGTTGGAATGGATGAGATGATGATCGATCAATGCAAGCATAAACACGAGTTGTTTTTGGCCCAAAGACAAGATAAACCTTTCTTAGGGTTTATCTTATCTCAAACTGATTTTATTGAATGAAATAACAAGAGTATAAATAGAGAATACAAAAGCTAATCCTTGGGGAGCAAGGCAACTAGGTGGTCGGCCCTAATTAGATAGAATAGGCCTCCTTGTCTTGCTTTCCAAGATATAATAAAATATCTATAATAATATCTATCCAGATCCCCTTAAATAAAATAAATCATGGCTGATTTATTTATTTAAGGAAATATCCTAACAAACTCAAAATATCTCTAACAACCAAGAGAGAGAAGATCAACCAACTAACATAAGCCTATTGGCTGATTTCTTTACATTATTAAAAATAAAGGAAACGCCTATAATTAAATAATAGTAGATATTTTCTTCATTTAGAATGGTCAAGTCAAAGGGTTGACTTTGACCCATATACCAATTTATCTCACCCGGTCACCTACTAAATTCAGCCCTAAAGTGAGACAAACTAATACATGTTTCCAAATAAAGAAATAGGTGAATTTCGGCCCTCTTGAATCAATCCATGGAATCCGGGCTCAATTGATGTCAAATGCACGAGACCCACTTTGTCTTGCTAGGCTCTTCAAGAACAGCTGCCAATCGAACCAAGATTGTTGTTGTGCCTTAAGCAATCTTCTTAGCTCGACTTCTTGTAATTGGTCCATCAGAAGGCACTCGAATCAACTCATCGACGTCAGTTGGAGATGTGGCAGGCTTCACTGCATCAGATAGTTCACTCGGATTGGCTCTAACGCTAAATCCGAATGATAAACTAGTTTGATCTTTAACAATCAAGAATAGAACAATCTACCCCTCTAGGGCCGGCTGCACTCCCTCTCCTTGCTCCCCAAGTCATAGCTTTGTATTCTACTATAAATACTTTTCAATTTCATTAATAAAAATCAGCTTGAAGTAAGATTAAACCCCTTTGGTTTAGTCTTGCTTTTGGGCTCCAAAATCACACGTGTGAGGCTTATTGTGTTCAGCATTGATCGATCATCATCTAATCATCACTCGTTCATCCAAACCGAACTCTCTCTCTCTCCCTTCGTTGTTTGATTGATCTAGTTAATTTAAGATTGTTCTAGAATTGATTGTTAAAGATCATTCTAGTTAATCAATTGGATTTAGCGAACGAGCCAATATAATTGAACTATCAAACGTTGACTTCTTCAATTATCCAAATCGTTCTTCAGTCATTCAGATTCGTTCTTTGTGCTTACTTGTTCCGCAAGACATTAACTTTGTTAGCAAATTCAGGTTGAATCAAGGATTACTAGGCAAGATCGGGATCGTGTGGGTCATATACGAGATTATCAAGGAGGATTACAAGGCAATCACGTATCAAAGGCGCGCCTCCAAAAGAGAATGGAAGCAGCGCCGGCGCCTACGGAGACCAAGCTGGCCGAGCCAAGTCTTCCACGGGCAACACACCCTACAACAAGGGCACCGCTAGCGGAGCTTCAGCAGCTCCTAAGGGTAGTATTTCTAACCCTTCTTCTAGAGCTAGGGATATTGTGTGTTTTAAGTGCGAAGGTAGAGGGCACATGATGAAAGATGGCCCAAATAAGAAAACACTTTTAATCAATCATTTAGGCCAATATGAATCTGAGGAAGAAATTGATGATGTTCATGAAAATGAGCCTAATAATGATGATTTGCATGATACTGAGGATGAGATCGAGTATGAATCAGGGGAGTCTTTAATTGCTAGACGCAACATGCATATAAAACCATCCCCTTGTGAAGATAATCAACGAGAAAATCTATTCCATACTCGATGCTTAATTAAGGGTAAAGTTTACAACATGATAATAGATAGTGGTAGTTGTTGTAACATTGTTTGTCTAGAAATGGTACAAAAACTTCAATTATCTATGACTCAACACCCTACACCTTACAAATTGCATTGGATGAACGATTGTGGAGAACTTAAAGTGAACAAGCAGGCGCATGTTTCTATTAAATTAGGGCATTACGAGGATGTCGTTCTTTGTGATGTTGTCCCTATGCAGGCTTGTCACATTTTATTAGGTCGTCCATGGCAATATGATAGGAAGGTCACACATGATGGATTCACCAACCGGAACACCTTCACCCACAATGGCCAAACCATAGTGCTCAAACCCATGACGCCTACGCAGGTGGCCGAGGAGTTCGACAAAAAGAAGGTAAGTAAGGTAAGTGGAGATGGTGAGGGAAAGAAGGGGACAACTCGGGGTAAGACGAGTTCACCTAACAATCTCCCACCATCCAGCGCGCTTTTGGCTTCCAAGAGGGAGCTAGAGGCCGAGTATTTGGATGGGCAAACAACGCTCATGCTTATGTGCAAGGAGCTGAGCATGTTAAATGAGGAACTTAAGGCCTCTTTGCCCCCAAGGATTTTGGGGCTCATTGAGGAATACAAGGACGTGTTTCCCGATGAGATACCGGCTGGCTTACCTCCAATTAGAGGAATCGAACATCGAATTGACCTCGTTCCCGGAGCATCTTTGCCTAATAGGCCAGCCTATCGTATGAACCCCAAGGAGACTCAAGAGGTCCAATCCCAAGTCCAAGAATTATTGGATAAGGGATACATTAGGGAAAGTTTAAGCCCTTGTGCTGTACCGGTGTTGCTAGTGCCTAAGAAAGACAACACATGGCGTATGTGTGTCGATTGTAAGGCCATTAATAACATAACGGTAAAGTATAGACACCTTATCCCTCGTCTAGATGACATGCTAGATGAATTGCATGGAGCCACTATCTTTTCAAAGATAGATCTAAAAAGTGGCTACCATCAAATAAGGATGAAGGAGAGGGACGAATGGAAAACAACCTTCAAGACTAAGTTTGGTCTCTATGAATGGCTTGTTATGCCATTCGGGCTTACAAACGCCCCAAGCACTTTCATGCGCCTAATGATTCATGTGCTTACAAACTTCATAGGGAAATTTGTTGTTGTTTATTTTGATGATATTCTGATTTATAGCAAGTCCCTAGAAGAGCATGAAGATCATTTGAAGGAAGTACTCTCTACACTTAGATTAGAGCACTTGTATGAAAATTTGAAGAAATGTGAATTGTGCACTAATCATGTCACTTTTCTTGGTTTTGTAGTGAGCTCCAGGGGACTACAAGTAGACGAAGCCAAGATAAGGGCAATACAAGAGTGGCCAACGCCTACCTCCATTGGCCAAATCAGCAGCTTCCACGGCCTTGCTAGCTTCTATAGGCGATTCGTGAGGGATTTTAGCACCATTGCTGCCCCCTTGACCGAAATCACTAAGAAGAGGAGTGAGTTCAAGTGGGAAAAGGCACAAGAGAGGGCATTCAACGCCCTAAAGGAAAGATTAACGCAGGCCCCATTACTAGCATTGCCCGACTTCACTCGGCCCTTCGAAGTGGAGTGTGATGCGAGTGGCATTGGGATAGGAGGCGTTCTCATGCAAGAAGGTAAACCTATTGCCTTCTTTTCTGAAAAATTAAAAGGTGCATGTTTAAACTACTCGACTTATGATAAAGAGTTATATGCTTTGTTTCGAGTGTTAAAAACATGGCAACATTATCTTTGGCCTAGAGAATTTATCTTGAAAACTGACCATGAATCTTTAAAACATTTCAAGAGTCAAGATAAGTTGGATAGAAGGCATGGTAGGTGGATGGAATTTATTGAGACATTTCCATATGTCATAAAATATAAAAAGGGAAAAGATAATGTTGTAGCTGATGCCTTGTCTCGTCGCCATGCTTTGCTTGTCTCATTAGATTCTAGAGTGTTGGGTTTTACTTGCATTCGTGAATTATATGAGCATGATACTGATTTTGGTGATGCTTTTAAATGCTGCATGCATAAGGGTTCGGATGAGAAATATTACATTCATGATGGATTTTTAATTAGAGTTGATAAAGTTTGTATTCCTCGTTGCTCTTTGCGTTTATTACTAGTTGAGGAAGCCCATAAGGGCGGCCTAATGGGACATTTTGGGAGGGATACGACTTATCATACTCTTAGGGCTCATTTTTATTGGCCACACATGCTTAGAGACGTTGAAAATGTATTTACACCCCTTTGCCTACGCCTACAGCCCCTTGGGAGGATTTATCCATGGACTTTATAGTAGGGTTGCCTAGGACTAAGAAGGGGAGGGACTCAATTATGGTGGTAGTTGGCCGATTCTCAAAAATGGAACACTTTGTGCCGTGCCATAAAACTGATGATGCTAGTACTATAGCCAACTTGTTCTTTAGGGAAATAGTTGAAACGTGATTGCCTCGGGTTACTCCTTAGAATCCTCGTATTTGACCACACAAGATCCCGATCTTGCCTTGTAACGATTATTCAAACCTGAATTCGCAATCAATGTGAGAAAACGTAGACAACAAGTAACAAAACTGAATTGAATGAATGATTGAAGAACCAATCTGAATTATTGATATATTCAACTTTGATAGTTTAAACGGATTGGCTCTAACGCTAAATCCGAATGATTAACTAGTTTGATCTTTAACAATCACAACTAGAACAATCTAATTGAACAAAACCACAAATCAGATTTCGAACAAGAGAATTAAGAGAGAGTTCGAGAATTATGATGATGATGATGATCGAACAAAGCACAAGCAAACTCGAGTTTCTTCGAGCCCAAAGACTAGATAAACCATTCTTAGGGTTTATCTAATCTCAAGCTAATTTTATTGAATGAAATATCAAGAGTATAAATAGAGAATACAAAAAGCTATTACTTGGGGAGCAAGGAAAGAGGATGGCCGGCTCTAGGAGATAGAATTAGGCCTCCTTGTCTTGCTTCCCAAGATATAATAAAATATCTATAATAATATCTATCTAGATTCCCCTTAAATAAAATAAATCATGGCTGATTTATTTATTTAAGGAAAATATCCTAACAACTATAAAATATCCAAAACAAACAAAAAATATCTCTAACAACCAGGAGAGAGAATATCAATCAACTAACATAAGCCTATTGATTGATTTCTGTACATTATTAAAAAGCAAAACACACCTATACTAAAATAATAAAAGATATTTTCTCAATTTAGAATGGTCAAGTCAAAGGGTTGACTTTGACCCATGTACCAATTTATCTCATTCACCCTATTATCTTTTGAACCAACACCAGTAAACAAGGCATTCTGATCCAACTCTAGCACATCAGCTCTAATTTTTGGATTTATTCCAGCTATAACATCATCAATGATGCCATCAGATTCAGCAAAGACGACACAAGTAACAGATTCAACAATTTTCCCCCCAACCAAAACACTTTGGTCCATCGATAAATCACCCAGATTCTTCTCAGCTTGTAGAACAAGCTGAGGAACATTCTCACCTGTAACATTCTCAACAGCAACAACTAGGCCCGGACAAACACCATCCATTTCAACCAAGTTAGACCTTGGAAACTCACCTGTAACACCAGCATCACAAGACACCTCATCTTCCCTTGGCTTCTCGTTAAAACTGCTCTCTTTTACATCAGTAAATTGCTGATGTTGTGTTTCACTCAGGACTTCAGCTGGCTCCTTTGAATCCTGAACAATTAGCTCGATTTTATCATCCACCACCATGGTTTTCTTCAGATTTGATTCGTTGATTGCCTTACGCCCTGCTTCAGAAAGAAACATTGATGGCGAGGTATTCACCAAATCTGCAGGAGACATAGGCGTATCCAGATCCGCTGAATCATGCTCATCAATCTTCCTCGTTTTCACACTCGAACCTTGCTCCACCCATTTATCCTCCTCTGAGTCTGGATTTGGTCTCCCGCCGCCAAACTAGCGTTTTCCAACCCGCCTCCACCCAGATCTGAAAAGTCCGAGGCTGACCCAACAAGCTCCGGATTTGAAACGCCCCTTCCTGTCTCGACCTGGTGCTCTGGAACTTGACCCCAAGCTGGATCTGCATCATACACTCGCACCACCTTTCGTAGGAACTCGTACAACTGCTCCTTACCTTTTGACTCAAGATCGTCAATGTAATCCCTGGCCTCTTGGCTGTAATTTCGCAAGAGCTCTTTCAACCCTTCCAAGTTTTTAGGGTAGCAAGGTGGAGATGCAGGAACAGATCGATCTTGTGACGAAGCCTCCAAATCTGCGCACCCTGCATTTCGTGAATGGTTTGGGGCTTTCTTCCCCCTTCTTGCCTTTGAACCAGACCTCGAGCCTGCCATATCTCTTTACCCCAACGAGCCTCACCACTGAGCAGACCGCCGGCGGCTAGGCCAGCCGGAGGCGGCCGGAAACCACCAGGAAAGGTGTGGTGAAGAAAGTCAACGTCGGTCAAACCTAGAGAGAGGTGAGAGACTCTTGGCTCAGTTGGTTGATATTCTCTCTCTTGTTTGTTAGAGATATTTTTAGTTTGTTTTAGATATTTTTTTCTTTCAATTGACTCTATGCAAGTTAATAAAGCCAAATTAATCATGCAAGGATAGAAATATGATGGGCTAAAAGTGACTTTTGTTTTGTCATTATTTTCTTTAAAGTGATTTCTACTTAACTATTTTTAAGAAAGTAGTCACTAGGATTGAAATTGGCTTAAAACTAGTTGGGTTAGATCACTTTTGCTTTTCTGAATTTTTTTTTTTTGACTTTATGCACAATCTACTCTTGTGCTAGAATGAAGAATAACAAAGCAATGCAAAGGAATGCAAATAGGGCAAAAACGAAACTAGGCTAATCTGAATTTTTTTTTTATCTAAGTGACTTTAAACTACCAATGAAACCAACTAGAAGCCAAATTAACAAAGAAGAAAAGGCTAGGTCGAAATTATGGAATGCAATGATAAAAATTAGTAATTATCAACAATGCAATATGAATCTCTATTGATCATGCAACATGCAATAAAAACTCATAAAAATTGTAGGACGACAAAAGCTAATTTATATTGCAATCAAACTCAACCAATTCAACCAAAAACATGCAACAAATCCCTTACAATCTCCTAGATGGGTTATTACTTGGAGGGCAAGCAACAACAAGGGAAATTAGGGTTTGGTGAAGGCTCGGCTGAGGCTAGGGTTAGGGTTTGGCCCGTTCGGGACTCGGCTTCTAGGGTTTTAGGGAAGATAGGGTTCGAACTAGGGTTAGGGTTTCAGATCCTAGGGCTGGCCGCCAATTTAGGATTAGGGTTAGGGTTTGGCAGCCAATTAGGGTTAGGGTTCGAAAGGGGGTGGGTGGCGATCTAGGGCTTGGGGTGGTCCGATTTGGATGGGGCTGGTGGGGTTGTTGTGGTTATGATCGGACGGTGGTGGTGGGTGGTGCGGCTGGTGAGAGCGACACCAAATGTGGGTGTAGGGTGGTGGTGCAAGGTGGTGGTTGGCGGAATATGGTGGTGGTTGTGGCAAAAATTCAGGCTTTGGTTCCAAAAATTCTATCTTTGGGTAAAGGCGGGATTTTTGGGATAAAAAACTGAATCAAATCAACTAGAAAGCAAATTAAGGAAAGAAAATTTTACTTGACGAGACGCTGGATTATGATACCACTTGCTGGTCTCTGAGTACCACTTGATACGTGATTGCCTCAGATTACTCCTTAGAAACCTCGTATTTGACCACACAGGATCCCGATCTTACCTTGTAACGATTATTCAAACCTGAATTCGCAATCAATGTGAGAAAACGTAGACAACAAGTAACAAAACTGAATTGAATGTATGATTGAAGAACCAATCTGAATTATTGAGATATTCAACTTTGATAGTTCAAATGGATTGACTCTAATGCTAAATCTGAATGATTAACTAGTTTGATCTTTAACAATCACAACTAGAACAATCTAATTGAACAAAACCACAAATCAGATTTCGAACAAGAGAATTAAGAGAGAGAGTTCGAGAATTATGATGATGATGATGATCAAACAAAGCACAAGCAAACTCGAGTTTCTTGGAGCCCAAAGACTAGATAAACCTTTCTTAGGGTTTATCTAATCTCAAGCTAATTTTATTGAATGAAATATCAAGAGTATAAATAGAGAATACAAAAAGCTATTACTTGGGGAGCAAGGAGAGAGGATGGCCGACCCTAGGAGATAGAATTAGGCCTCCTTGTCTTGCTTCCCAAGATATAATAAAATATCTATAATAATATCTATCTAGATTCCCCTTAAATAAAATAAATCATGGCTGATTTATTTATTTAAGGAAAATATCCTAACAACTATAAAATATCCAAAACAAACTAAAAATATCTCTAACAACCAGGAGAGAGAATATCAACCAACTAACATAAGCCTATTGATTGATTTCTCTACATTATTAAAAAGCAAAACACGCCTATACTAAAATAATAAAAGATATTTTCTCAATTTAGAATGGTCAAGTCAAAGGGTTGACTTTGACCCATGTACCAATTTATCTCACCCGGTCACTTACTAAATTCATCCCTAAAGTGAGACAAACCAACACATGTTTCTAAATAAAGAAATGTTGAAACTCGACCCATTGACTTGATCCTCTTCCTTGGTGGTCTTTGGCGCCATTTATGAATATATGTAAGAGATAATATTGAATCCATGAAAACCTCTTTGAACTTGAACGCCCTTGACCTTGGAACAGGTCTCGGTCTTGACCTTCTAGACACCTTCTTTTCAACTTTAATCTTCATGGTCCTTTTATTGCTATCAATAGTTAGGCTTCATGGCATACCTAAAACAATAGTGAGTGATAGGGATACCAAGTTCCTTAGCCATTTTTGGAGGACTTTATGGAATAAGCCAGGAACTAAGCTAATGTTCTCTACATCTAGCCACCCACAAACTGATGGGCAGACTGAAGTGAAAAATAGGATGTTAGCTACTATCCTTAGAACCATTATTGAAAAGAATCTGAAAATGTGGGAAGAAGCTTTACCTCATGTGGATTTTGCTTACAATCGCACTATGCATTCATCTACTAAGTTAACTCCATTTGAATGTGTTTATGGTACTAACCTACTCACCCCCTTAGATCTTACCCCATTTCCAATGAGGGAGAATGAAAGTTTTGATGCAGGAAAGCACGTTGAATTTATTAAGGAGTTGCATGGTCGAACCAAGACTTGGTTGGAGCAAAAGGTCGAGTACTAATGCAATGAAGCCTGCCATGTCTCCAACCGACGTCGATGAGTTGATTCGAGTGCCTTCTGACGGACTAATTACAAGAAGTCGAGCTAAGAAGATTGCTCAAGGCACAACAGCAATCTTGGTTCGATTGGCAGCTGTTCTTGAAGAGCCAACCAAGCCTAAGTGGGTCTCGTGCATTCGACATCAATTGAGCCCGGATTCCATGGATTAAATCAAGGGGGCCGAAAATCACTATTTCCTTATTTAGAAACATGTATTAGTTTGTCTCACTTTAGGGCTGAATTTAGTAAGTGACCGGGTGAGATAAATTGGTACATGGGTCAAAGTCAACCCTTTCACTTGACCATTCTAAATTGAGAAAATATCTTTTATTATTTTAGTATAGGCGTGTTTTGCTTTTTAATAATGTAGAGAAATCAATCAATAGGCTTATGTTAGTTGGTTGATATTCTCTCTCCTGGTTGTTAGAGATATTTTTAGTTTGTTTTGGATATTTTATAGTTGTTAAGATATTTTCCTTAAATAAATAAATCAGCCATGATTTTATTTTATTTAAGGGGAATCTAGATAGATAATATTAGATATTTTATTATATCTTGGGAAGCAAGACAAGGTGGCTTAATCTATCTATTAGACACAAGTCCCGATCTTGCCTTGTAACGATTATTCCAACATGAATTTGCTAACAAAGTTAATAACTTGCGGATCAAGTAACACAAAAGAACGAAATCTGAATGAATGAAGAACGAGTTGGATAATTGAAAGGATCAACTTTCGATAGTTCAATTGGATTGGCTCGATCGCTAAATCCAATTGATTAACTAGAATGATCTTTAACAATCAATTCTAGAACAATCTAACTTAATCAAATCAATCAAACAACAAAGAGAGAGAGATCGAGAAGATGATGATGATGATGTTCGAACGATCTCCAATTGCAAGCATAAACACACGAGTTTTTGGGCCCAAAAGCAAGACTAAACCAAAGGGGTTTAATCTTACTTCAAGCTAATTTTATTGAATGATAAAACAAGAGTATAAATAGAGAATACAAAGCAAATCCTTGGAGAGCAAGCAATCTAAGGAGGCCGGCCCTTGGAGAGAGAAAATCCCCTTATCTTGCTTCCAAAGATATAATAAAATATCTATCTAGATTCCCCTTAAATAAAATAAATCATCGCTGATTTATTTATTTAAGGAAAATATCCTAACAACTATAAAATATCCAAAACAAACTAAAAATATCTCTAACAACCAAGAGAGAGAATATCAACCAACTAACATAAGCCTATTGGCTGATTTCTCTACATTATTTAAATAAAAAGCACACGCCTATTATAAATAAATAGAAGATATTTTCTCTTACTTAGAATGGTCAAGTCAAAGGGTTGACTTTGACCCATATACCAATTTATCTCACCCGGTCACCTACTAAATTCAGCCCTAAAGTGAGACAAACTAATACATGTTTCTAAATAAGGAAATAGATGAATTTCGGCCCCTTGAGTTAATCCATTGAATCCGGGCTCAATTGATGTCGAATGCACGAGACCCACTTTGTCTTGCTAGGCTCTTCAAGAACCGATGCCAATCGAACCAAGATTGATGTTGTGCCTTGAGCAATCTTCTTAGCTCGACTTCTTGTAATTGGTCCGTCAGAAGGCACTCGAATCAACTCATCGACGTCGGTTGGAGACATGGCAGGCTTCACTGCATCAGTTTCTAGGTTTGAATATGCTCTTATTCAATCGGTCTTAACTTTGTAGTGTAGAATGTGCTTATTGGCTTGATACTATCCTCATTCTATATGCTTATGCCTAGATGTTTTTAAAGTTCACTTGTTTTTTCTCCTTTTGCTTTTAAAATGACTTGGTTTCTAACATTGCATGCCATGTGTTCGATGACATGTCCATGTAAATGTCACTCCTAAATGTGGCATTCGGTTTCTAGGTTCGAATTTATGCATTTATTTGATCAGTCTTGATTTTGTAGTGCAGAATGTGCTTATTGGCTTGATACTATCCTCATTCTTTATGCTTATCCCTAGATGTCTTTAAAGATCACTTGTTTTTTCTCCTTATCTCTTTAAAATTTGACTTGTGATCTAACATTACACGCCAAGTCTTTGATGAAATGTCCATGTAAATGTCACTCCTGATACGTGATTGCCTCGGATGACTCCTTAGAAACCTCGTATATGACCCACACAAGTCCCGATCTTGCCTAGTAACCTTGATTCAATCCTACAAAAGCTTTCAAAGTGAGTAACTTGCTGCGCAAGGAATGACAAACTGAATTGATTAATACAAACACACGAGTTTGATAATTGATAGATTCAATTTTGATAGTTCAATCAGATTGACTCTAAGACTAACTCTGATTGATTAACTAGAATGATCTTTAACAATCAATTCTAGAACAATCTCTATTGAATGGATCAATCAACCAAACTTAAACAAACACAAAGGGAAGAGATTGAGAATTCGGATGAGATCGCAAATTGATGTTGATCGATTGATGTAATTGCAAGCATAAGCACACACGTGTTTTTTTGGAGCCCAAAGACAAGATAAACCTTTCTTAGGGTTTATCTTATCTCAAGCTGATTTTATTGAATGAAATAACAAGAGTATAAATAGAGAATACAAAAAGCTATTACTTGGGGAGCAAGGAGAGAGGATGGTCGGCCCTAGGAGATAGAATTAAGCCTCCTTGTCTTGCTTCCCAAGATATAATAAAATATCTATAATAATATCTATCTAGATCCCCTTAAATAAAATAAATCATGGCTGATTTATTTATTTAAGGAAATATCCTAACAAACTCAAAATATCTAAAACAAACTAAAAATATCTCTAACAACCAAGAGAGAGAAGATCAACCAACTAACATAAGCCTATTGGCTGATTTCTCTACATTATCTTAAAAAAACAAACACGCCTATTATAAAATAAATATAAGATATTTTCTCTTACTTAGAATGGTCAAGTCAAAGGGTTGACTTTGACCCATGTACCAATTTATCTCACCCGGTCCCCTACTAAATTCAGCCCTAAAGTGAGACAAACTAATACATGTTTCTAAATAAAGAAATAGGTGAATTTCGGCCCTCTTGAATCAATCCATGGAATTCGGGCTCAATTGATGTCGAATGCACGAGACCCACTTAGGCTTGGTTGGCTCTTCAAGAACAGCTGCCAATCGAACCAAGATTGATGTTGTGCCTTGAGCAATCTTCTTAGCTCGACTTCTTGTAATTGGTCCGTCAGAAGGCACTCGAATCAACTCATCGACGTCGGTTGGAGACATGGCAGGCTTCACTGCATCAACTCCTAAATGTGGCATTCGGTTTTAGGTTTGAATATGCTCTTATTCGATCGGTCTTGATTTTATAGTGCAGAATGTGCTTATTGGCTTGATACTATCCTCATTGTTTGTGCTTATGCCTAGATGTCTTTAAAGTTTACTTGTTTTTTCTACTTTTGCTTTTAAAATGACTTGTGATCAAACATTGCACGCCAAATGTTCGATGAAATATCCATGTAAATGTCACTCCTAAATATGACATTCGGTTTTTAGGTTCGAATATGCTCTTATTCGATCGGGGTCTTGATTTTATAGTGCAGAATGTGCTTATTGGCTTGATACTATCCTCATTCTTTGTGCTTATGCCTTGATTTCTTTAAAGTTCACTTTTTTTCACCTTTTTCCTTTAAATTTTGACTTGTGATCTAACATTGCACGCCATGTGTTCGATGAAATGCACATGTAAATGTCACTCCTAAATAGTGAAGAATTGGCTTATTGGCTTGATACTATCCTCATTCTTTATGTTTATGCCTACATGTCTTTAAAGTTCACTTGTTTTTGGACCTTTGCCTTTAAAATGACTTGTGATCTAACATTGCACGCCAAGTGTTCGATGAAATGTCCATGTAAATGTCACTCCTAAATGTGGCATTCGATTTCTAGGTTCGAATTTATGGTTTTATTCGATCGGTCTTGATTTTATAGTGAAGAATGAGCTTATTGGCTTGATATTATCCTCATTCTTTATGCTTATGCCTAGGTCTTTAAGATCACTTATTTTTTCTCCTTTTGCCTTAAAATGACTTGAGATCTAGCATTGCACGCCAAGTGTTCGATGGAATGTCCATGTAAATGTCACTCCTAAATGTGGCATTCGGTCTGATGTGTCACAAGAGGGGGTGCCACACGATCTGTCCAAGGTGCATGAAGGGAGGATGATGTGTCACTTTGCAGCTGCATTTAAGCCACTTAATGACATCTTCCAAGGTGGCATTCTTGACATTAAAACATCACAAAGGAGTGACACATGAAGGGTGATACGTGATCGCCTCGGATGACTCCTTAGAAACCTCGTATATGACCCACACAAGTCCCGATCTTGCCAGTAATCTCGATCCAACCTGAGTTTGCAATCAATGTAAGAACACGAAGAACACAAGTACCAAACTGATTTGAATGGACGAAATTGAAACCGATCAGATGTAATAGATTAGTTCAACTTGATAGTTCAAACGGATTGGCTCTAACGCTAAATCCGATTGATTAACTAGTTTGATCTTTAACAATCACAACTAGAACAATCTAATTGAATAAACTAACAAATCAGATTTGAACAAAGAGAATGAAGAGATCTCGAGGTGATGATGATGACGATCGAATGAATGAACTTGCAAGCACACAACTCGTTATTTTTGGAGCCCAAGAGATAGATTAAACCAATTTGGGTTTAATCTCTCTCAAGCTGATTTTTATTAATGAAATTGCAAAGTATAAATAGAGAATACAAAAAGCTATTACTTGGGGAGCAAGGAGATAATTCGGCCGGCCCTAATATGATAGAATTGGCCTCCTTGTCTTGCTTCCCAAGATATAATAAAATATCTAATAATATCTATCTAGATTCCCTTAAATAAAATAAATCATGGCTGATTTATTTATTTAAGGAAAATATCCTAACAACTATAAAATATCCAAAACAAATTAAAAATATCTCTAACAACCAGGAGAGAGAATATCAACCAACTAACATAAGCCTATTGATTGATTTCTCTACATTATTTAATTAAATCACACGCCTATAATAAATAAATAAAAGATATTTTCTCTTACTTAGAATGGTCAAGTCAAAGGGTTGACTTTGACCCATATACCAATTTATCTCACCCGATCACTTACTAAATTGAGCCCTAAAGTGAGACAAACTAATACATGTTTCTAAATAAGGAAATAGTGATTTTCGGCCCCTTGAGTTAATCCATTGAATCCGGGCTCAATTGATGTCGAATGCACGAGACCCACTTTGTCTTGCTAGGCTCTTCAAGAACCGCTGCCAATCGAACCAAGATTGTTGTTGTGCCTTGAGCAATCTTCTTAGCTCGACTTCTTGTAATTGGTCCGTCAGAAGGCACTCGAATCAACTCATCGACATCGGTTGGAGACATGGCAGGCTTCACTGCATCAAAGGGGTGGCCAGCCATGGAAGTGAAAGGACTCTCAAATTCAATGCTTGCACTTATTAGGCTTTTGCATATTAAATGGCCAGAATTTGAAAGGGTTTTGGCCAGTTTTGGAGAGTCTTTTGGGCTGGTTTTTCAGCCTATAAATAAGCTTAGTTTCATGTTATTTGGGATCAAGTTTTTATCCAGATTTGAGAGAGAAGCCGAGTGCTTTGTAGTGTAGAACTTGGTGGATTCCAAGTGTGGTTCGAATGCCTTAGTGAGTTTATCTAGGGCGTGGGTTAGTCTAAGTTGGGTGGCATCCTTACGTTGGGCTAGCCTTGTTTGTTTAGGCTTCTCATGGATTCCATTGTCCTATTACAAATACTTATTCAATATTAATAAAATTTAGTTGGTTTCTTATCAAAATCGTCATCATCAATCTTCATTCAAGTGTTGACGTCTCGTGACCAGTTGAAACAAGTTTACCCCTTTCCGATTTCATATTATTTGGTATCAGAGCCATTCCGAGGCGTCACTTGATTCATCAACAACGTCCAAATTCGACCAATATGGACAAGTATCCAACCATGGCTGACTTGAACAACTTGCTTTTCCCAAAGAAGAACGAGGTGGTGACCTCTTCAATCACCGTTGGAGATTTGGAGAAATTGTGGGCTGAGGTGTTTACCAACGATTCCATCCTTGCTCCAACCAAACCGGCTGAGATGGTGGAAGTTTATGCAGCCCCAATCATGGCCTCTACCCCAAGCTTCATGGCGAAGAGATTCGAGGCTATGGAGAGCTCGAGCGAAGAAGAAGAGGATGCGATCAAGGACGATGAGGCATCAATGGAGGAAGAACCAAGAGAGGAGGCATCCAAGGAGGGAGATGGAATAGAAGTTGACGTGCTCCTTGGCAAGATTGCCCAGAAACGATGCAATTTGTTCTATGTCGGATGCATGGTTCTTGGCAATGAGTTCTTGGTTATCGTTGATGAAGGAAGTGGAGTGAACTTGGTATCTTGTGATGTTGTCGACCAAGTTGGTCTTAAGCCCTTGAGTCGTGAACAATCTTACAAGCGGGGTTGGCTCATGGATCCTGAAGAAGTTAAGACCATCCTACGGCGTGGTCCAGCTCGTCTTAGCCATTATGCGCGTCCATTCATCGAGATCAAGGCTAAGGATTCGATGACGAATCCTCCTAAAGGTGGGGAGGATGATGTGTCACAAGGGGGGTGCCACACGATCTGTCCAAGGTGCATGAAGGGAGGATGATGTGTCACTTTGCAGCTGCATTTAAGCCACTTAATGACATCATCCAAGGTGGCATTCTTGACATTAAAACATCACAAAGGAGTGACACATGAAGGGGTGGCCTACCATGGAAGTGAAAGGACTCTCAAATTCAATGCTTGCACTTAATAGGCTTTTGCATATTAAATGGCCAGAATTTGAAAGGGTTTTGGCCAGTTTTGGAGAGTCTTTTGGGCTGGTTTTTCAGCCTATAAATAAGCTTAGTTTCATGTTATTCGGGATCAAGTTTTTATCCAGATTTGAGAGAGAAGCCGAGTGCTTTGTAGTGTAGAACTTGGTGGATTCCAAGTGTGGTTCGAGTGCCTTAGTGAGTTTATCTAGGGCGTGGGTTAGTCTAAGTTGGGTGGATTCCTTACCTTGGGCTAGCCTTGTTTGTTTAGGCTTCTGGTGGATTCCATTGTCCTATTACAAATACTTATTCAATATTAATAAAATTCAGTTGGTTTCTTATCAAAATCGTCATCATCAATCTTCATTCAAGTGTTGACGTCTCGTGACCAGTTGAAACAAGTTTACCCCTTTACGATTTCGTATTACGGTCTTGATTTCGTAGTGCGTAATGTGCTTATTGGCTTCATACTATCCTCATTCTTTATGCTTATGCCTAGATGTCTTCAAAGTTAACTTGTTTTTTCTCCTTTTGCCTTTAAAATGACTTGTGATCAAACATTGAACGCCAAGTGTTCGATGAAATGCCCGTATAAATGTCACTCCTAAATGTGGCATTCAGTTTCTAGGTTTGAATATGCTCTTTATTCAATCGGTCTTGATTTTTTAGTGCAGAACGTGCTTATTGGCTTGATACTATGCTCATTCTTTATGCTTATGTCTAGATTTCTTTAAAGTTCACTTGTTTTTTCTCCTTTTGCCTTTAAAATTGATACGTGATTGCTTCGGATGACTCCTTAGAAACCTCGTATATGACCCACACAAGTCCCGATCTTGCCAGTAATCTTGATCCAACCTGAATTTGCTTTAAAGTTAGTAACTTTCTTCAACAACAATGAAATTGAATCGAATTGATGAGATTGAAGAACCGATCAGATTTGATAGAATAGTTCAACTTGATAGTTCAAACGGATTGGCTCTAACGCTAAATCCGATTGATTAACTAGTTTGATCTTTAACAACACAACTAGAACAATCTAATTGATTAAACTAACAAACAAGATTTGAACAAGAGAGAAATCGGATTGATGTTGGACGAATGATGATTCTCGAATTGCAAGCCACACGAACACAAGTTGGTATTTTTGGAGCCCAAAAGCAAGACTAAACCAAAGGGGTTTAATCTTACTTCAAGCTGATTTTTATTAATGAAATTGCAAAGTATAAATAGAGAATACAAAGCTATTCCTTGGGGAGCAAGGAGTCAAGGTATGGCCGGCACTAATAGATAGATTAGGCCTCCTTGTCTTGCTTCCCAAGATATAATAAAATATCTAATAATATCTATCTAGATTCCCCTTAAATAAATCATGGCTAATTTATTTATTTAAGGAAAATATCCTAACAAACTCAAAATATCTAAACAAACTAAAAATATCTCTAACAACCAGGAGAGAGAAGATCAACCAACTAACATAAGCCTATTGGTTGATTTCTCTACATTATTAAATTAAAAACACACGCCTATAATTAAAATAAATAAGATATTTTCTCTTACTTAGAATGGTCAAGTCAAAGGGTTGACTTTGACCCATATACCAATTTATCTCACCCGGTCACTTACTAAATTCAGCCCTAAAGTGAGACAAACTAATACATGTTTCTAAATAAGGAAATAGTGATTTTCGGCCCCCTTGAGTTAATCCATTGAATCCGGCCTCAATTGGTGTCGAATGCATGAGACCCATTTTGACTTGGTTGGCTCTTGAAGAACAGCCGCCAATCGAACCAAGATTGTTGTTGTGCCTTGAGCAATCTTCTTAGCTCGACTTCTTCTAATCGGTCCGTCCGAAGGCACTCGAATCAACTCATCGACGTCGGTTGGAGACATGGCAGGCTTCACTGCATCATTCTCCTCCACTTGAGCTCGAATCGTCTCTGATTGGACGTCGGAATCAAAATCTGGCACATAAAGAGATAGATCAGCCACATTAAAAGTCGGATGGACACCATACTCACCAGGCATGTCAACATGATAAGCATTAGGGCCGATTCTTCTGATGATACGAAATGGTCCATCTCCTCTCTGATCTAACTTGTTCTTCCTTTGATTTGGGAACCTTTCCTTCCTTAGATGCACCCAAAGAAGATCTCCTTCTTCAAAGATAACCTGTTTTCGACCCTTATCAGCATGGGCCTTGTACTTCATGGATTTCCGCTCCAAGTGCATCTTTGTCCTCTCATGTAGCTTCTTCACAAACTCATCCCGCTTGTCAGCTTCAAAACTCTCTTTTCCTTTGTATGGCTGAGGCGTCAAATCCACTGGAGTCCTCGGATTCAGCCCATAAGCAACCTCAAAAGGGGTCATTTTTTTAGCTGAATGGACTGACCTGTTATAAGCAAACTCCACAAAAGGCAAAACATCTTCCCAACGTTTGAGGTTAGCTTTAAGCATAGTTCTAAGTAAAACCCCTAACGTTTTATTAGTAACTTCAGTTTGCCCATCAGTTTGTGGATGACATGAGGTAGAAAATAACAATTTAGTTCCTAACTTAGACCACAGACTCTTCCAAAAATAACTCAAAAACTTAGCATCACGATCTGAAACAATAGAACAAGGAATGCCATGCAATCTAACAATTTCTCTAAAGAACAAATCAGCAACATGCACATCATCATCAGTCGTGTGACAAGGAATAAAATGAGCCATTTTGGAAAATCGGTCTACTACCACAAAGATAGAATCTCTACCCTTCCTAGTTCTAGGCAATCCTACAATGAAGTCCATAGAAATGTCCTCCAAAGGTTAACTAGGAATAGGCAAAGGCTGATATAAACCATGGGGATTAAGTCTAGACTTAGCTTTAGCACAAACAACACAACTCTTGACAAATCTAAGCACATAGTTACTCCTTTTAGGCCAAAAGTAGTGTTCTTTTAATCCTTCTAAAGTCTTTTCTAAACCCCTATGTCCTCTTGATTCATGAACCTCTTTAGTTAGAAGCCTACGTATACTAGATGAAGGAATGCACAATTTACCAGCTTTAAACAAGTATCCATCATCAATAAAGTAGGTATCTATTTCTCCCCTAGACATGCAATTCTTATAAATTTCAGCAAAGTGAGGATCACTAGCATACAATTCCTTAATCATTGCAAATCCAAGGATCTTAACATCACATTGGTTCAAGAGAACATACCTGCGAGAAAGGGGGTCAGCTACCACATTCTCTTTGCCTTTCTTATGCTTTACAACATAAGGGAAGGTCTCCATAAATTCAACCCATCTTGCATGTCGCCTGCTGAGTCTGGATTGGCCTTTCAAATACTTCAAGGCCTCATGATCAAAATGGATTACAAACTCCTTAGGCCACAAATAATGAGACCAAGTTTTCAAAACCCTAATTAAAGCATACAACTCTTTATCATAAGTAGGGTAATTCAACTCAGCCCCACTAAGCTTTTCACTAAAGTAAGTTATGGGTTTCTTGTCTTGCAAGAGCACGCCTCCTATGCCATGTCCAGAAGCGTCCACCTCTATCTCGAATGCCTTGGAGAAGTCAGGAAGTTGGAGTACTGGGGCGTGGCATAACCTGTCCTTCAAAGTGTTGAAGGCGTTCTCTTGTTGCTCTCTCCATTTGAATGCTGAATCCTTCTTTGTAAGCTCATGGAGAGGGGCTGCAATTGTGCTAAAATCACGCACAAATCTCCTGTAGAAGCCAGCCAAGCCGAGAAATGATCTGACCATTGTTGGTGTAGTCGGCTGGGGCCATTCTTTGATTGCCTTGATCTTGTCTTCATCTACCTTCAATCCACCTTTAGACACAACAAAACCAAGAAAAATGGTAGACTCCGAGCAAAAAGAACACTTTTTCAAATTAACATAAAGCTTTTCTAACCTCAAAGTGTCCAAAACAGCCCTAAGATGATCTACATGTTCATGCAAGGTTTTGTTATAGACTAAGATATCATCAAAGTAGACTACAACAAATTTTCCTAAGTATCTTCTTAAAACATGGTTCATAAGCCTCATGAAAGTACTAGGTGCATTAGTTAATCCAAAAGGCATTACTAACCATTCATATAATCCATACTTAGTTTTAAAGGCAGTTTTCCATTCATCCCCTTCCCTCATTCTAATTTGATGGTACCCACTTCTTAAATCAATCTTTGAAAAGAAATTGGCACCATGCAATTCATCAAGCATATCATCTAATCTAGGAATGGGATGACGGTACTTAACTGTTATTTGGTTGATCGCTCTGCAATCAACACACATTCTCCATGTGTCATCCTTCTTTGGCACCAAAATCACCGGAACCGCGCATGGGCTGAGGGATTCACGCACATAGCCTTTGTCCATGAGATCTTGCACTTGTCTTTGAAGCTCAGCGGTCTCCTTTGGACTTGCTCTATAGGTTGCACGGTTTGGCAAAGAAGCGCCGGGCACCAAATCGATTTGATGCTCAATGCCTCTAATTGGTGGAAGGCCTTGTGGCAACTCGTCAGGCATCACATCTTCAAATTCCTGTAATAGAGCTTGAATACACTTTGGAAGATGTGAAATATCTAGACTAATAACAAGTATATCTTTCCTCATAAGAAGTAAGCAAAAAGAGTTAGGGAAAGAAATACTAGACTGAGTCACTAGAGAGCGCTTTTCTACTCTGCCCTTTATGCCGTTTTTTGGCACTTTCTGTGGGCGTTCTTTTTCCAGATCTGTAGCTCTCTGAGTCTCTGAGTGCTCCCAAAATTTGAGCCAAAACGCTCGAGAGGTTTGGGAGATAGCCCCGTTTTCGTCTCTGGTGCGCTGCAGGAAGTGTTGCTCGGCACTATGGACGATTTAGGGACATTCTCTGGGCGTTTTTCATCCCAAACAGTAGCTCCACCTGTGCTTGATGTTGTCCTCAAATTTGAGCCAGAACGCCCGGGTGGAGACTGGGAAACGCCGTTAGGCTTTGTTGGTGCGTCGGGCGCCGAGTGCCGGGCCGCAAGCTTGGCCGCCGATTCAGCCTCTTCTTTCTCTTCCTTGGCACGCCTAAGTGCCCTAGCTTGGTCTCTGCGTACCTGGTCCTGTAGAACTTGTTGGGGCGACAATGGTAGAAGAGAAACTCTCCTCCTGTCATAGTTAAACGAATAGGTATTAAGCATGCCATCATATATAACTCTCCTATCGAATAACCATGGTCTACCTAACAAGATATGAGTGCATTCCATGTTTACCACATCACAAATGATATCATCCACATAATTGCCTATGGAAACACGGACTAAGCATTTATGAGTGACTAAGTTAGGACCATCAGAATCATTAATACCATTTAGACCATAACTAGTAGCTCTAGGTTGGGTTTTTAATTGCAAGTGATCAACTACCTTAGCATTATAATGTTACAGCAGCTACCACTATCAATTATCATGCATAACACTTGACTCTTTACTGTACACCTAGTATGAAAAATATTTTCCCTTTGACCTAGCCTAGGTGTTTCTTGTAAAGTAAGAGTACGCATGGTTACCAAAGTTAGAGGCTGTTCGGTGCAATCTGGTTCAATGGTCTCTACGTCCTCCTCTTCTTGTCCATTGCTCTCCTCCTCCACTTTATTTGGAGGTATATCTTCATCACTCACATATCCTCCATTGGTGGTGAGAAGCAATTGCTTTTGATTTGGACAATCCTTGACATAGTGACCTCTTCCTTGACACTTGTAGCACACTAAATCACGTGCCCTTGGCTGGCTTGGAGGTCCATTGTTGGGACGCCTTTGGCCTTGAAAACCTATTGGTTTAGGTGAGCTAGAAGCTCCCTTTTGCTGCATAGAAGGGTTAGAAGAATAAGAAGTGGAATTTGAACTAGGATTAGAAACATACCTTTTTAGTGCATTCCAAGCTTCCTTCTTCTTCCTTTGTTGCTGCTCATAGAGTAGTTGGGCTGAATGTACTAAGGCATTGAGATCCTTGATTTGTTGAATCTCCAATGTGTCTTTAATGCTTTGATTCAGTCCAGCCATGAATTGGGTCCTTAGAGATCGTTGGGAATGATGAATTCCCGCTTTGAAGCTCAAATCCTCTAGCTCATTGAAGTACTCGGTTGGAGACTTGGTACCTTGTTTGCATGTAACAACTTTTAGCCTCATGTGCTCGGTATGCTCTTCGGGCACATACTTCTTCCTCATGACAAACTTCAGCTGGCCCCAAGTTTCAATCGGTGGTAAGGCCTTTCTGATTCTATCTTCCTTCATTCTGAACCACCAATTTCTAGCGGTCCCAACGAAGTGAATAACAACAACTGCAACTTTCTCCCATTCTTCATAGCCCATGTGATCTAGAATGAAATTTGTGGCTTGTTCCCACTCTAGATACTTCTCTGGATTGAGTTCTCCATTGAATAGTTCTATCTTGATCTTAATATCACGCTTCCCAATCTGATTGACTTGTTAGTTAGCATGATTGTTGTTGTTCGGCCTTTGCACTCCATAAGCTGGTGGAATATCTTCTACAACCTCAGCTTGGTTATAGAAATCATCAAGGGGAGGATGCCATGGGTACCTTTCTTCCCCGGGATAGCCATAAGTCACATCATCAAAAGGATTGTTGTATTGTTGTTGTTGTTGATGAGTGGCTTGAGGATACCGGTTAGCTTGTTGATTGAAGAATTGTTGATGGGTAACCGGTGGAGTCCTCGATCCTATGCCTCTTCCTCTACCTCGGCCTGTTGTGGGGGAGTATTGAGCCGGGGGATCTTGATCTTTGTAGCTAGCAAGCACATCATGCTCTTCATCAATTTCTTGTTGCTTGCCTTTGTCGCTAATTGAGGCTTGATTTGGATCACTTGTAAGCTCTATTGCAAGGGCAACCTTATGACTTCCTTGAGATGACTCAATTAAAGTGGCAAGTTGCTCCTCTAGACGCCGCAATTGAGGATTGATTACAGCCGTGGCCAACTCTACAGCTCGAGCTTGACCATCTCGTACACTCTCATTAATGGACAACCTAATGAAGTCGATTGCCTCCTTAGTGAGATTCAGTTCAGCCGAGTTCGGCTCATTAGAGACCACCATTGTTCCTGAAACAAGCAAGAAGGTAGAGAGAGTAGTGTGTTCTAAAGCAAATCACAACAAGCAATACCACACCTTAATCAAGCCAAAACTTGCCTCAAAGCAATCCAATCAACTTAATTCAGTTTTTGGGTTGAATTGAGGGAGTCAATGGGTAGATATGGTGTAGATATGGTATACTATGATAAGTAAAGGAAATATGCAGCTTAAGCAAATGGGAAGTATGCAATAAGACAAGCAATGCAAATAATCCCTTTATGAGCTCTAAAACACATGCAATCTCTCAATTGACTCTATGCAAGTTAATAAAGCCAAACTTATCATGCAAGGACAGAAATATGGTAGGCTAAGTGACTTTTGTTTCGTCACTCTTTTTCTTCAAAGTGATTTCTACTTAACTATTTTTAAGCAAGTAGTCACTAAGGTTAAAAGTGGCTTAAAACTAGTTGGGGTAGATCACTTTTTTTTTCTTTTCTGATTTTTTTTTTTGACTTTATGCACAATCTACTCTTGTGCTAGAATGAAGAAACAAGCAAAGCAATGCAAAGGAATGCAAATAGGGCTAACACGAAAACTAGGCTAATCTGATTTTTTTTTTAACTAAGTGACTTTAAACTAACAATGAAACCAACTAGAAGCCAAATTAATAAAGAAGAAATAGGCTAGGTCGAAATTATGGAATGCAATGACAAAAATTAGCAAATATCAACAATGCAATATGAATCTCTATTGATCATGCAACATGCAATAAAAACTCATAAAAATTGTAGGAAGACAAAAGCTAATCTATATTGCAATCAAACTCAACCAATTCTACCAAAAGCATGCAACAACTCCCTTAAAATCTCCTAGATGGTTTATTGCTTGGGGGGCAAGTAATTCAAGGGAATTAGGGTTTGGGGATGCCTCGGCTGGATTAGGGTTAGAAGGTTTTAGGGTTCGGCTTCTAGGGTTTGAGAGAAGGTAGGGTTCGACTAGGGTTAGGGTTTAGAAACCTAGGGATGGCGCTAATTTAGGGTTAGGGTTAGGGTTTGGCCGCCAATTAGGGTTAGGGTTCAAGGGGGTGGGGTAGGCGATCTAGGGTTAGGGTTAGGGTTTGGTGATGGGGTTGGTGGGGTTGTGATCGAGTGGTGGTGGGGGATGGTGCGGCGTGGTTGAGCGACACCAGTTCAAGGTGGAGGGTGGTGGTGCGAGGTGGTGGTTGGCGGATTATGGTGGTGGTTTGGTGAAAAATTCAATCTTTGGTCTCAAAAATTCAAGCTTTGGGTAAAAGTGGGATTTTTGGGATCAAAAACTGAATTAAATCAATTAGAAAGCAAATTAAGGAAAAAAAATTTTACTTGGCGAGACGCTGGAGTATGATACCACTTGATACGTGATTGCCTCGGATGACTCCTTAGAAACCTCGTATATAACCCACACAAGTCCCGATCTTGCCAGTAATCTTGATCCAACCTGAATTTGCTTTAAAGTTAGTAACTTTCTTCAACAACAATGAAATTGAATCGAATTGATGAAATTGAAGAACCGATCAGATTTGATAGAATAGTTCAACTTGATAGTTCAAACGGATTGGCTCTAACGCTAAATCCGATTGATTAACTAGTTTGATATTTAACAATCACAACTAGAACAATCTAATTGATTAAACTAACAAACCAGATTTGAACAAGAGAGAAATCGGATTGATGTTGGACGAATGATGATTCTCGAATTGCAAGCCACACGAACACAAGTTGGTATTTTTGGAGCCCAAAAGCAAGACTAAACCAAAGGGGTTTAATCTTACTTCAAGCTGATTTTTATTAATGAAATTGCAAAGTATAAATAGAGAATACAAAGCTATTCCTTGGGGAGCAAGGAGTCAAGGTATGGTCGGCCCTAATAGATAGATTAGGCCTCCTTGTCTTGCTTCCCAAGATATAATAAAATATCTAATAATATCTATCTAGATTCCCCTTAATTAAATCATGGCTGATTTATTTATTTAAGGAAAATATCCTAACAAACTCAAAACATCTAAACAAACTAAAAATATCTCTAACAACGAGGAGAGAGAAGATCAACCAACTAACATAAGCCTATTGGCTGATTTCTCTACATTATTAAATTAAAAACACACGCCTATAATTAAAATAAATAAGATATTTTCTCTTACTTAGAATGGTCAAGTCAAAGGGTTGACTTTGACCCATATACCAATTTATCTCACCCGGTCACTTACTAAATTAAGCCTTAAAGTGAGACAAACTAATACATGTTTCTAAATAAGGAAATAGTGATTTTCGACCCCCTTGAGTTAATCCATTGAATCCGGGCTCAATTGGTGTCGAATGCACGAGACCCATTTTGACTTGGTTGGCTCTTCAAGAACAGCCGCCAATCGAACCAAGATTGTTGTTGTGCCTTGAGCAATCTTCTTAGCTCGACTTCTTGTAATCGGTCCGTCCGAAGGCACTCGAATCAACTCATCGACGTCGGTTGGAGACATGGCAGGCTTCACTGCATCAAAAATGAATTGGTTTCTAACATTGCACGCCAAGTGTTCGATGATATGTCCATGTAAATGTCACTCCTAAATGTGGCATTCAATTTCTAGGTTCGAATTTATGCTTTTATTCAATCGGTCTTGATTTCGTAGTACAGAATGTGCTTATTGGCTTCATACTATCCTCATTCTTTATGCTTATGGCTAGATGCCTTTAAAGTTCACTTGTTTTTTTCTCCTTTTGCCT
Source organism: Fallopia convolvulus (assembly GCA_964016875.1). NCBI lineage: Eukaryota > Viridiplantae > Streptophyta > Magnoliopsida > Caryophyllales > Polygonaceae > Fallopia > Fallopia convolvulus. The sequence continues at coordinate 10,979,686 of OZ024735.1, forward strand.
TTAAAATGACTTGTGATCAAACATTGCACGCCAAGTATTCGATGAAATGTCCATGTAAATGTTACTCCTAAATGTGGTATTCGGTTTCTAGGTTTGAATATGCTCTTATTCAATCGGTCTTGACTTTGTAGTGCAGAATGTGTTTATTGGCTTGGTACTATCCTCATTCTTTATGCTTATGCCTAGATGTCTTTAAAGTTCACTTGTTTTTTCTCCTTTTGCCTTTAAAATGACTTGGTTTCTAACATTGCACGCCAAGTGTTCGATGATATGTCCATGTAAATGTCACTCCTAAATGTGGCATTCGGTTTCTAGGTTCTAATTTATGTTTTTATTCGATTGGTCTTGATTTCGTAGTGCGGAATGTGCTTATTGGCTTCATACTATCCTCATTCTTTATGATTATGCCTAGATGTCTTTAAAATTCACTTGTTTTTTTCTCCTTTTGCCTTTAAAATTACTTGTGATCAAACATTGCACGCCAAGTGTTCGATGAAATGCCCATGTAAACTGAGATGTGGTAAATATATGAACGAGAACCTGTACAAAAGCTCCTTAACCAAAAGGGGTTAAGTTGCAAAAAGTGAGGCATGACTGATCAACATGATCCGACATGATCCTCAATAGCCCACTGCGAATAAGGCGCCCCTAGAGGAGGACTAGGGGTAACAAGACACATCAAACTAGCCCCAACGAACCCTAGAAATGGACTAGGGATCTATACACATCAAACTAGCCCCAAAAATCCCTAGAGGAGGACTAGGGGTAACAAAACGGGCCGGTATAGCAAGGGTGCCTAAAAGGCAAACAAGCAAGGCATCAAAACAACCAAGGCAAGAGCCATCAAAGACAACAAATCGCCTATCAAGGCAGCCACAATCCAAATGACAACAATACAACGAAAGAGAGGAGGTGAGAGGCCTTACGTGTGAATGAGCCTTCGGAGTCTTGCACCTTTCTTTCCGCTAGTTTTGCAAGTGAAGGAGATCCTTGTTTTGCAAGCATGGATTGTTTTGAGGGCACAATCAATGGGGTTGGGTTTGGTGCCTCGGAAGTAAGCTTCATTCCTAGCATCCCAAGTGTGGTAGATGATACCAAGAAGGGTGACTAGTCTTGCTTTGAAGATGTGGGAGTCTTGTCTTGGGGACCTTAAGAACCACTCAACCCATTCTTGTAGGTTTGGCTTCCTAGTTTGGATTCCATGCCACGTCCAAACTCTATCCATGACCTCTTGGACAAAATTGCAATTCCCCCAAAGGTGGTCGGAGGTTTCATTGTCATTCCCACAAAGGACACAAGTGTCATTATTTAAGAGACCACGATCCTTGAGCTGGCTTAGCGTGGGGAGTCGCCCTTGGTAAGCTAACCAAAATCTAAAGCTCCACTTCTTGGCTCGTACACGAGTCCAAATCATCTCACTCCGAGGAAGAGTGGGGCCACGGTCACGGAGTAAATCATAGAGGGATCTCACATCAAGTTGGCCATTCGACTTTGTGATGGTATTAAGACTGGTTGGGTCCTCGTTTGTTGCCCTTGTAAGAACCGCTTCAACCACCGGTTCTCTTAGCTTGAGGAGTGATTTCCAAATTTAAGAGTCGGTGCTATTCACTCTCAAATTCCAGAAATTGGCCCTTCTTGTATGCTTTTGATTGACCCAATTCGTCCAAAGCGACGGTTTGTTCATGTGTATCTCATGGCCAAGTTTGATGAGGATCGATTGGTTCCATGCAAGGAGCTCTTTGATATTGAGGCCACCCTCCTCGTAAGGTCTAGTCACTTTTTTCCAAGAAACAAGTGCTTTTTTCCCCTCATTTTTGCCACTCCAAAGGAAGGAGCGACAAAGTGCTTCTATGCGTTTGAGTACCTTCCTTGGGATGATGGTGGATTTAACCCAAAAGGAAAGGAGACCCTCAAGCATGGAGCGGATTACTTGAGCTCTCCCTTCATAGGAGAGCATTCGTGCACCACATCTATTGATGACCCCGGTGATCTTGTTGAGGAGTGGCCCATAGTCCCCTACTTTGAGCTTGTCGGAGTGAAGTGGCATTCCCAAATAGCGGACCGGGAAGGTTCCAATCTCAAACCCCATAATTGCCGCAAGAGAGGCCCGGTCATCAAGTGCCACACCGCCAAAGAAGATGCGGCTTTTGTGGTTGTTGGCTATAAGCCCCGAGGATCTTCCGAATGAGACAAGGCATGTTTTTATGGAGTTGAGGGTAGGGATGGTGGGCTTACAAAAAATGAGGAGGTCATCGGCAAAGGTGATATTTGTGAGTTTGAGGCGGTAGCATTTAGGGTGGAAGGCAAAGCCTCGGTTGGTACTAGCCTTTTGAAGATTCCGGCTAAGGATTTCCATAATCAAGACGAAGAGGAAGGGTGAGAGGGGATCACCTTGGCGGAGGCCTCTCTTGCCGGGGAAGAAGCCCTTGGCCTCACCATTAATGAGGATGGAGTATCTTGGGGTGGTCACATTTTGTAAGATGAGTTGGGTTAGCCAAGATGGGAAGCCAAAGTAGTGGAGAGTTTTTTCAAGGAATTCCCAATCAACACAATCAAAAGCCTTTTGGAGGTCCACTTGCATGAGGCACCTTTTAGAGGTGCGCCTTTTCTCATAGGTGGCAACTAGTTCTTGAGCAACCGCGGCGTTGTGGGAAATGGAGCGGCCCGGGACAAAAGCACCTTGCCCAACCGAGACAATTTTGTCAAGGAAGGGCCGAATTCGGCTTACTAGGATTTTGGAGATGGCTTTAAGAAAGGTATTGCAACAAGAGATGGGTCGAAAGTCTTTTATGTGGAAAGGGTTGTCAACTTTGGGTATGAGGCTCACAAACGTGCTGTTCCAATCTCTAAGTAATCTCCCGGATTGAAAGAATTCTTGCACCGCTTTGACCACATCAAGTTTCACTATGCTCCAACATTCTTTGAAGAAGTGGCTACTAAATCCGTCGGGCCCCGGAGATTTGTTGGATCCAATGCCCACAAAAGCTTTTCTTATCTCTTCTTCACTAGGCATGAGGGTGAGGTTTGTCATATCCCCTTGAGTGAGAGTTGGCCCTTGAAGCTGATTAAAGTCAAAAGCTTGTGTTGGAGCAAGTGTGCCAAAAAGCTTCTCATAGAACCCCACCACTTCATTCACAATATCCCGGGGATCTTCAATTTTGTTGCCATCTTCATCCTCAAGTATTCGGATGGTGTTGCCTTCCTTCCTTTCCTTGATTCTATTGAAAAAGAAGGAGGAAGTCTCCTCTCCCATGCTCATCCAATCTAGCTTGGCTCTTTGGGTTGTGGCACTCAACAAAATTTTCATATTGAGCTCAACCTCTTTCTTGGCTTCGGTAACGGCTCTTTGTTTTTCAAGGCTCCCAAAGTCGTCATGGAGAGTTTGTTGTGCTTTCTTCAACTTTTCCACACTAGCCTCGACTTGTGCCTCAAGATTCCTAAACTTAGTGCAGTGCCAAGCTTTTAGAGCCCCTTTCAATTTAGAAAGCTTGGAGAAGAGGATGAATTGAGCCGACCCTACTATATGCTCTCCCCAAATACGGCTCACCAAGGTTTCAAATTCGGGATCTTCGGTCCAAAAATTGTAGAACCGGAAGGGAATTTTTCGGATAGTGTTGGAGGGGTTAATGTGGACAAGGCCGGGTGAGTGGTCGGAAAGGTTTGGGTCACCAAAAAAGGCAAAGGATTGCCTAAAAGTGGCTTCCCAAATGGGGTTAACAAGGGCACGGTCAATTTTTGTGGCTACACGGGAGGTGCCCATTTGTTGGTTAGACCATGTCTACTTGGCTCCGGAGTAGGTAAGGTCATGAAGGTCACAAGGGCCAAGGGCATTGGCTAGCTCATTTGGCTCATCATCATCATTGGTATTTATCAAAGAGAATCTCTCCGTTGAGTCAAGCAAACAATTCAAATCACCCATCACAAGCCATGGTGCATTCAACCCCCCGGCAAGGGTTCTCAACAAGTTCCACAAAGGCTTTCTTTCCCTGGGATAATTGAAAGCATAGACAAAGGTGAGATAGAAGTTTAAACATGAGTTTTTGTCACTAACCTTGCAATGGATCACTTGGCTAGTGTTTAACAAGACTTCCAAATGCACAACTAGGGGGTTCCAAGCCATCCTCATACGACCCCTCTCTTGGTTACCAACATCGGTGCAATAATTCCAACCTCTTAGCAAGCAATAAGCAAGTAGGTCTTCCCTAGATCTTAGGGTCTTGGTTTCCAAGATGCCCATCACACTAACTCGGTTTTTATGGACAAAGCTTTTGACCATATTTATTTTAGAGGGGTCACTACTCCCTCTCACATTCCAATAACCGACTTTGAGCTCAGTCATGGATCACCCTTTTTAGGGCTACTACAACCCTCAATTAGTCCCTCGAGAAGGCCCTCAAACATGTTGGGACTTTTGTTGCAAGCTTTTGAATTTGAGGCCGAAGTGTGGTGGCTTAGGGAAGATATCTTTGGAGGGCTAAAGGTGTGTTTCTTCTTTGGAAATTTGAAGTGGTGGTGGGCCTCTTTTTCTAAGTCACGAGCTTGGAGAGCTAGGATTGCATTTTGCTCATTCACCAAAGGTTCGGCTAGGGATGGTTTAGTTGGTGCTTTAGGTGGTGCTTCAAGGTCATCTTCTTTACGAGGGCTAGAGGTAGTGCATGGTGGGTGTGGGGGCTCATCAATGGCTAGCTCCTTTGTGATAGTTTGGGTGGCAACAACAGAATTTTGCAATGGCTCTTGGCTTGCTCGGCTAGGGACGCAACTAGCGGTGCGACTAGGTGTAGGACTAGGGGCGCGCCTAGGAGTTGGGCTGGGGGTACGAGTAGTGGTGTCTTTGGCACGCCACACTCGGTTGGCCATTCTCGGTTTGTTTTTGTGATACATACGAGAGTGCTCTCGCTCATGCTCTTGTTCATGAGTGCAAAATTGTTTGGTGTGGCCGAAATTCTTGCATAGAGTGCATCTCCAAGGCATCCACTCAAACTCAACATTGTATTGAAATTTCTTCCCACATTTGCTTGCCAACTTGACCATTCTTCGGTTGGCTTCCTCGGTAGTGATTTCAACAAGTAACCGGGCATAAGAGATTTTCTCCAATGAAGAGGCGATCCGATCTACACAAATTGGTTTACCAATCATGTTGCCAATAACACTAAGCATGTGCTTGGAGGAATGGAGGATGGGATCCAAGTCTAGAATCTTGACCCATACCGGGATGGAGGCAAAGCTCGTCCAATCAATCGCCATGCCCATCTCCCATTCTTTCAAGACTAGCGGTTTGTTTCCATGTATGAGCCATGGGCCATTGTGGAGAACCCATGCTCGATCTTCTAGCTTGGCAAAGCTTAGCAAGAACACACCGTTCTCTTTCATGTAGACCTTAGGTGTTGGAATTTCCCATGAGCTTTCAATGAAAGCGAGGAGATTGTGTAGAGTAATTTGCGCCCCAGCCACAAACCCAATGAGTGAAGCACTCCAAGACTCTTGCTCTTTGGCAACATCATTCAAATCAAATTCAAAGACATCTCTATTCTCCAAGACCATGTGCTCAAGCCGTTCGCAATTTCTTATGGCTCTATTCCCCTCGGTGGCTTGCTTGAAGGAGGTGGTGTGAGGAATTGGTTTGGTTTTGCTAGTTGGGTGGTCACTTGAGTGGTTCAAGTCAGCCTTGGAAGCAAGGATGGGTGGGGAGAGACGGCTGAAAACCGAGGCATTGGCCAAGGAGGAAGAACTAGCAAAATGGGTTTTTTGTGGTTTAATGGCCAAAGGGGTGTTGTGTTTAGGTTTATGGGAGGTGGCGGATATGGATGAGACCTTTTCTCTATGTTTGCCAAGATTTTTTGAAGACTCACCCAAAGGAGGATGGTCAACCAACCTCTTTCCATTAGCCTTGCTTCCATTAATGGCTAAAGGAGCACATGTGACTTCTTGTAGGGTGGGGACCGAAGCCCTAGCTGTTTTTTCAAGCCATGTCCCTTTCACCTTCAGATCTGGCCTGCTCAAGGAGAAGAGCCCTCCATTGGTGCCGTTGTGAGCATCTCTCCAAGGTGGAGCGCCGGTGGTGCATCTCCGGTCGCGCCCGGCGCGTCGCTGGTTGGGATTGGCACGTACATGGCTGCTTGTGAGTATTTGGAGAGGGTCTTCATAAAAGCTGGGTTTTTTTCTGGATCTATGTCCCCATTAGCAAGGTCGGACTCCCCAGCTTGGCTTGCCACCGGTGAGGACTCCAAGGTCGCGCCTTTGCTCTCTACCGGTGCGTCGTTGCTCATCTTTGGCGCGCCACTGCCCATCTTCGGCGCGCCTCCACTCCTCGGACTCGAACCAGGTTCACATGAGGGTTGTGAGGTGAACTTGTGCCGGTTCCCTCTAGATCCCGCCATGGAGCCTTGAAGATTTCAAACTAGTGACAAGAAACCCTAAAACTACGAATTTTGTGCGCTCTATCTCACAAGCTTCTACTCCCTCACGTATTTGGTCAATCTCCAAGTGGATCTTGCCAAATTTCAACCTCACTAGACACCACCTACTCTCACTCTCACAAGGGTCGCCGAAAAGAGCCGCCGGAGACACCTTGAAACCCGTGTTTACCCTCAAACTCACCACTCCAAGCTCCCTCCGGTACACTCGGCCGCCAAGGGAGGCCCCACCGGTGTTTCTTCCTCACAACAGGTCACCGTCACTCACACTCCCCACCCCCCCAAGCCACCGAGTGGCTGGTGGCGCCGCTAGGAAGGAGGCGCACTAGAAAACCCTAGAGAGAAAGAGAGAGAAGAGAGAGGAAATTGAAAATGAAATGCCCATGTAAATGTCACTCCTAAATGTGGCATTCGGTTTCTAGGTTCGAATTTGTGCTTTTATTCGATCGGGCTTGATTTGGTAGTGTAGAATGTGCTTATTGGCTTGACACTATCCTCATTCTTTATACTTATCCCTAGATATCTAGCTTATTCTTCCTTTGATTTGGGAACCTCTACTTCCTCAGATGCACCCAAACAAGATCTCCTTCTTCAAAGATAACCTGTTTTCGACCCTTATCAGCATGGGCCTTGTACTTCATGGATTTCCTCTCCAAGTGCATCTTTGTCCTCTCATGTAGCTTCTTCACAAACTCAGCCCGCTTCTCAGCTTCAAAGCCCTCTTTTCCCTTGTATGGCTGAGGCGTCAAGTCCACCGGGGTCCTCGGATTCAGCCCATAAACGACCTCAAAAGGGGTCATTTTTGTAGCTGAATGGATTGACCTGTTATAAGCAAACTCCACAAAAGGCAAAACATCTTCCCAACGTTTGAGGTTAGCTTTAAGCATAGTTCTAAGTAAAACCCCTAACGTTCTATTAGTAACTTCAGTTCGCCCATCAGTTTGTGGGTGACATGAGGTAGAAAACAACAATTTAGTTCCCAACTTAGACCACAGACTTTTCCAAAAATAACTCAAAAACTTAGCTTCACGATCTGACACAATAGAACAAGGAATGCCATGCAATCTAACAACTTCTCTAAAGAACAAATCAGCAATATGCACAACATAATCAGTCGTGTGATATGGAATAAAATGAGCCATCTTGGAAAAACGGTCTATTACTACAAAGATAGAATCTCTACCCTTCCTAGTTCTAGGCAATCCAACAATGAAGTCCATAGAAATGTCCTCCCAAGGTGAACTAGGAATAGGCAAAGGCTGATACAAACCATGGGGATTAAGTCTAGACTTAGCTTTAGCACAAACAACACAACTCTTGACAAATCTAAGCACATAATTACTCATCTTAGGCCAATAGTAGTGTTCTTTTAAACCTTCTAAAGTCTTTTCTAGACCCCTATGTCCTCTTGATTCATGAACCTCTAAAGTTAGAAGCCTACGTATACTAGATGAAGGAATGCACAATTTACCAGCTTTAAACAAGTAGCCATCATCAATAAAGTAGGTATCTATTTCTCCCCTAGACATGCAATTCTTATAAATTTCAGCAAAGTGAGGATCACTAGCATACAATTCCTTAATCATTGCAAATCCAAGGATCTTAACATCACATTGGTTCAAGAGAACATACCTGCAAGAAAGGGCGTCAGCTACCACATTCTCTTTGCCTTTCTTATGCTTTACAACATAAGGGAAGGTCTCCATAAATTCAACCCATCTTGCATGTCGCCTGCTGAGTCTGGATTGGCCTTTCAAATACTTCAAGTCCTCATTATTAGAATGGATTACAAACTCTTTATTCTCTAGGATTGGCGAGGGGGTGGGTGAGGGTTTGGTTTTAAGGTTACCGAATTAGGGTTAGGGTTTGGGTGGGTTTTCTCGAAAAAAACTAGGGTTAGGGTTTCGAGGGGTTGAGGGTGGCGATCTAGTGTTTAGGGTTAGCCGAATTGGGTGGGGTTGGTGGGGTTGGGTTCGGTTGGTGGTGGTGGGTGGTGAGGTGGTGGTTAGCGACACCAGGTGGATCGCTAGGAGGTGGCGCGTGGTGGTGGGGTGGCGGAGTTGTGGTGGTGGAGGGTTAAAAATTCTAGCTTTGGTCTCAAAAATTCAATCTTTGGGTAAAGGCGGGATTTTTTGGATAAAAAACTGAATCAAATTAACTAGAAAGCAAATTAAGGAAAGAAAATTTTACTTGGCGAGACGCTGGATTATGATACCACTTGATACGTGATTGCCCTTGAATCATCCGTAGAAACCTCGTATATGACCCACACGATCCCGATCTTGCCAGCAACTTGATTTCGATCCTATAAAAACCTTCAAATTAGATTCCTTCTTGCGCAAGTAACAATGAACAGAATTGATTGAATGAAATTGGAATCGATCGGATTGATAGAATAAACCAATTGATAGTTCAAACGGATTGGCTCGATCGCTAAATCCGATTGATTTACTAGTTTGATCTTTAATGATCACAACTAGAACCATTCAATTGATTAAACTAAAAACCAGATTCGAACAAGAGAGAGAGGAGTCGGATTGATGATGATCTCAAGAACAATTGCAAGCACACAAAACTCGTTAATTTTTGGAGCCCAAAGACAAGATAAACCTTTCTTAGGGTTTATCTTATCTCAAGCTGATTTTATTGAATGAAATAACAAGAGTATAAATAGAGAATACAAAAGCTAATCCTTGGAGAACAAGTCATCCAAGTGGCCGGCCCTGATAGATAGATTAGGCCCCTTGTCTTGCTTCCAAAGATATAATAAAATATCTAAAATAATATCTATCTAGATTCCCTTAAATAAAATAAATCATGGCTGATTTATTTATTTAAGGAAATATCCTAACAAACTCAAAATATCTCTAAAAAACTAAAAATATCTCTAACAACCAAGAGAGAGAAGATCAACCAACTAACATAAGCCTATTGGCTGATTTCTCTACATTATTAAATTCAAATAACACGCCTATAATAAAATAATAGTAGATATTTTCTTCACTTAGAATGGTCAAGTCAAAGGGTTGACTTTGACTCATGTACCAATTTATCTCACCCGGTCACCTACTAAATTCAGCCCTAAAGTGAGACAAACTAATACATGTTTCTAAATAAAGAAATAGGTGAATTTCGGCCCTCTTGAATTAATCCATGGAATCTGGGCTTAATTGATGTCGAATGCACAAGACCCACTTTGGCTTGGTTGGCTCTTCAAGAACAGCTGCCAATCGAACCAAGATTGTTGTTGTGCCTTGAGCAATCTTCTTAGCTCGACTTCTTGTAATTGGTCCGTCAGAAGGCACTCGAATCAACTCATCCACGTCGGTTGGAGACATGGCAGGCTTCACTGCATCACTATCCTCATTCTTGTGCTTATGCCTAGATGTCTTTAAAGTTCATTTGTTTTTTCTCCTTTTTCCTTTAAAATGACTTGTGATCTAACATTTCACGTCAAGTTTGCAATGATATGTCCATGTAAATGTCACTTCTAAATGTGGCATTCAGTTTCTAGGTTCGAATTTATGCTTTTATTTGATCGGTCTTGATTTCGTAGTGCAGAATGTGCTTATTGGCTTCATACTATCCTCATTCTTTATGCTTATGATTAGATGTCTTTAAAGTTCACTTGTTTTTTTCTCTCTTTTTCCATTAGAAATGGACTTGTGATCTAATATTGCAAGCCAAGTGTTCGATGAAATGTCCATGTAAATGTCTCTCCTAAATATTGCATTCGGTTTCTAGGTTCGAATTTATGCATTTATTCGATCGGTCTTGATTTTGTAGTGCAGAATGTGCTTATTGGCTTGATACTATCCTCATTTTGTATGATTATGCCTAGATGTCTTTAAAGTTCACTTGTTTTTTCTCCTTTTTGATACGCGATTGCCCCGGAATCCTCCGTAGAAACCTCGTATATGACCTCACAGGATCCCGATCTTGCCTTGTAACTTCAGATTCAATCCTACAACGCTTTCAATGTGAGAAACTTATTACGCAAGTAACTTGAAGAACTCGAGTATGAATTAAGAACAAACAAACTGATTTGATAAATCGAACAATCAATTTTGATAGTTCAATCAGATTGGCTCTAACGCTAAATCTGATTGATTAACTAGAATGATCTTTAACAATCACTTCTAGAACAATCTTAAGTGAAAACCCAATCAGTCAAATTTCGAACGAACAAAGAGAAAGAATTTCGAGAATGATGATGATGATTTCGAACGCCACTTGCAAGCACACACAAGATGTTGTTTTTGAGCCCAAGAGATAGATTAAACCAATTTGGGTTTAATCTCTCTCAAGCTGATTTTTCATTAATGAGAATGCAAAGTATAAATAACAAAATACAAAGCTAATCCTTGTGGAGCAAGGCAAAGGCATGGTCGGCCCTAATAGATAGATTAGGCCTCCTTGTCTTGCTTCCCAAGATGTAATAAAATATCTAATAATATCTATCTTGATTCCCCTTAAATAAAATAAATAATGACTGATTTATTTATTTAAGGAAAATATCCTAACAACTATAAAATATCCAAAACAAACTAAAAATATCTCTAACAACCAAGAGAGAGAATATCAACCAACTAACATAAGCCTATTGATTGATTTCTCTACATTATTTAATTAAGCAAAACACGCCTATAATAAATAAAATAAGAGATATTTTCTCTTACTTAGAATGGTCAAGTCAAAGGGTTGACTTTGACCCATGTACCAATTTATCTCACCCGGTCACTTACTAAATTCAGCCCTAAAGTGAGACAAACTAATACATGTTTCTAAATAAGGAAATAGTGATTTTCGGCCCCCTTGATTTAATCCATGGAATCCGGGCTGAATTGATGTCGAATGCACGAGACCCACTTTGTCTTGCTAGGCTCTTCAAGAACTGCAGCCAATCAAACCAAGATTGTTGTTGTGCCTTGAGCAATCTTCTTAGCCCGACTTCTTGTAATTGGTCCGTTAGAAGGCACTCGAATCAACTCATCGACGTCGGTTGGAGACATGGCAGGCTTCACTGCATCATTCTCCTCCACTTGAGCTCGAATCGTCTCTGATTTGACGTCGGAATCAAAATCTGGCACATAAAGAGATAGATCAACCACATTAAAAGTCGGATGGACACCATACTCACCAAGCATGTCAACATGATATGCATTAGGGCCGATTCTTCCGATGATACGAAATGGTCCATCTCCTCTCTGATCTAACTTGTTCTTCCTTTGATTTGGGAACCTTTCCTTCCTTAGATGCACCCAAACAAGATCTACTTCTTCAAAGATAACTTGTTTCCGACCCTTATCAGCACGTGCCTTGTACTTCATGGATTTCCTCTCCAAGTGCATCTTTGTCCTCTCATGTAGCTTCTTCACAAACTCAGCCCTCTTGTCAACTTCAAAACTCTCTTTTCCCTTGTATGGCTGAGGCGTCAAATCCACCGGAGTCCTCGGATTCATCCCATAAACAACCTCAAAAGGAGTCATTTTTGTAGCTGAATGGATTGACCTATTATAAGCAAACTCCACAAAAGGCAAAACATCTTCCCAACGTTTGAGGTTAGCTTTAAGCATAGTTCTAAGTAAAACCCCTAACGTTCTATTAGTAACTTCAATTTGCCCATCAGTTTGTGGATGACATGAGGTAGAAAATAGCAATTTAGTTCCCAACTTAGACCATAGACTTTTCCAAAAATAACTCAAGAATTTAGCATCACGATCTGAAACAATAGAACAAGGAATGCCATGCAATCTAACAATTTCCCTAAAGAACAAATCAACAACATGCACAACATCATCAGTCGTGTGACAAGGAATAAAATGAGCCATCTTGGAAAAACGGTCTACCACTACAAAGATAGAATCTCTACCCTTCCTAGTTCTAGGCAATCCTACAATGAAGTCCATAGAAATGTCCTCCCAAGGTGAACTAGGAATAGGTAAGGGCTGGTACAAACCATGGGGGTGAAGTCTAGATTTAGCTTTAGCACAAACAACACAACTCTTGACAAATCTAAGCACATAATTACTCATCTTAGGCCAATAGCAGTGTTCTTTTAAACCTTCTAAAGTCTTTTCTAAACCCCTATGTCCTCTTGATTCATGAACCTCTTTAGTTAGAAGCCTACGGATACTAGATGAAGGTATACACAATTTTCCAGCTTTAAACAAGTAACCATCATCAATAAAGTAGGAATCTATTTCTCCCCTAGACATGCAATTCTTATAAATTTCAGCAAAGTGAGGATCACTAGCATACAATTCCTTAATCATTGCAAATCCAAGGATCTTAACATCACATTGTTCAAGAGAACATACCTGCGAGAAAGGGCGTCAGCTACCACATTCTCTTTGCCTTTCTTATGCTTTACAACACAAGGAAAGGTCTCCATAAATTCAACCCATCTTGCATGTCGCCTGCTGAGTCTGGATTGGCCTTTCAAATACTTCAAGGCCTCATGATCAGAATGAATTACAAACTCCTTAGGCCACAAATAAAGAGACCAAGTTTTCAAAATCCTAATTAAAGCATACAACTCAGCCCCACTAAGCTTTTCAATGAAATAAGCTATGGGTTTCTTGTCTTGCAAGAGCAGGCCTCCTATGCCATGTCCAGATGCGTCCACCTCTATCTCAAATGCCTTGGAGAAGTCAAGGAGTTGGAGTACTAGGGTGTGGCATAATCTGTCCTTCAAAGTGTTGAAGGCGTTCTCTTGTTGCTCTCTCCATTTGAATGCTGAATCCTTCTTTGTAAGCTCATGGAGAGGGGTTGTAATTGTGCTAAAATCACGCACAAACCTTCTGTAGAAGCCAGCCAAGCCGAGAAAAGAGTGCACCATGGTTGGTGTAGTCGGCTGGGGCCACTCATTGATTGCCTTGATCTTGTCTTCATCTACCTTTAATCCACCTTTAGACACAACAAAACCAAGAAAAATGGTAGACTCCGAGCAAAAAGAACACTTTTTCAAGTTAACGTAAAGCTTTTCTAATCTTAAAGTGTCCAAAACAGCCCTAAGATGGTCTACATGTTCATGCAAGGTTTTGCTATAGACTAAGATATCATCAAAGTAGACTACAACAAATTTACCTAAGTATCTTCTTAGAACAGGTTCATAAGCCTCATGAAAGTACTAGGTGCATTAGTTAATCCAAAAGGCATTACTAACCATTCATATAAACCATACTTAGTTTTAAAGGCAGTTTTCCATTCATCCCCTTCGCTCATCCTAATCTGATGGTACCCACTTCTTAAATCAATCTTAGAAAATAAATTAGCACCATGCAATTCATCAAGCATATCATCTAATCTAGAAATGGGATGATGGTACTTAACTGTTATTTGGTTGATTGCCCTGCAATCAACACACATTCACCATGTGCCATCCTTCTTTGGCACCAAAATCACCGGAACCGCGCATGGACTGAGGGATTCACACACATAGCCTTTGTCCATGAGGTCCTGCACTTGTCTTTGAAGCTCAGCGGTCTCATCTGGACTTGCTCTATAGGCTGCACGGTTTGGTAAAGAAGCGTCGGGCACCAAATCAATTTGATGCTCAATGCCTCTAATTGGTGGAAGGCCTTGTGGCAACTCTTCAGGCATCACATCTTCAAATTTCTGTAATAGAGCTTGAATACACTTTGGAAGATGTGAAATATCTTGACTAATAACAAGTATATATTTCCTCATAAGAAGTAAGCAAAAAGAGTTAGGGAAAGAAATACTAGACTGAGTCACTAGAGAGCGCTTTTCTAAACTGCACTTTATGCCGATTTTTGGCACTTTCTGTGGGCGTTCTTTTTCCAGATCTGTAGCTCTCTGAGTCTCTGAAGTGCTCCCAAAATTTGAGCCAAAACGCTCGAGTGGTTTGGGAGATAGCCCCGTTTTCGTCTCTGGTGCACTGCTGGAAGTGTTGCTCTGCACTTTGGACGATTTAGGGACATTCTCTGGGCGTTTTCCGTCCCAAACAGTATTTCCACCTGTGCTTGATGTTGTCCTAAAATTTGAGCCAGAACGCCCGGTTGGAGGCTGGGAAACGCCGCTTGGCTTTGTTGGTGCGTCGGGTGCCGAGCGCCGGGCCGCAAGCTTGGCTGCCGAATCAGCCTCCTCTTTCTCTTCCTTGGTACGCCTAAGTGCCCTAGCTTGGTCTCTGCGTACCTGGTCCTGTAAAACTTGTTGGGGCGATAGTGGTAGAAGAGAAACTCTCCTCCCGTCATAGTGAAACGAATAGGTATTAAGCATGCCATCATAAATAACTCTCCTATCGAATAACCATGGTCTACCTAACAAGATATGAGTGCATTCCATGTTTACCACATCACACATGATATCATCCACATAATTGCCTATGGAAACACGGACTAAACATTGATGAGTAACTAAGTTAGGACCATCAGAATCATTAATACCATTTAGACCATAACTAGTAGCCCTAGGTTGGGTTTTTAATTGCAAGTGATCAACTACCTTAGCATTAATAATGTTACAGCAGCTACCATTATCAATTATCATGCATAACACTTGATTCTTCACAGTACACCTAGTATGAAAAATATTTTCCCTTTGATCTAGCTTAGGTGTTTCTTGTAAAGTAAGAGTACGCATTGTTACCAAAGTTAGAGGCTGTTCGGTGCAATCTGGTTCAATGGCCTCTACGTCCTCCTCCTCTTGTCCATTGCTCTCCTCCTCCACTTGATTTGGAGGTATATCTCATCACTCACATATCCTCCATTGGTGGTGAGAAGCACTTGCTTTTGATTTGGACAATCCTTGGCATAATGACCTCTTCCTTGACACTTGTAGCACACTAAATCACGTGCCCTTGGCTGGTTTGGAGGTCCATTGTTGGGACGCCTTTGGCCTTGAAAACTTATTGGTTTAGGTGAGCTAGAAGCTCCCTTTTGCTGCATAGAAGGGTTAGAAGAATAAGAATTGGAATTTTAACTAGGATTAGAAACATACCTTTTTGGTGCATTCCAAGCTTCCTTCTTCTTCCTTTGTTGTTGCTCATAGAGTAGTTGGGCTGAATGTACTAAGGCATTGAGATCCTTGATTTGTTGAATCTCTAATGTGTCTTTAATGCTTTGATTCAGTCCAGCCATGAATTGGGTCCTTAGAGACCGTTGGGAATGATGAATTCCCGCTTTGAAGCTCAAATCCTCTAGCTCATTGAAGTACTCGGTTGGAGACTTGGTACCTTGTTTGCATGTAACAACTTTCAGCCTCATGTGCTCGGTATGCTCTTAAGGCACATACTTCTTTCTCATGACAAACTTCAGCTGGCCCAAGTTTCAATAGGTGGTAAGGCCTTTCTGATTCTATCTTCCTTCATTCTGAACCACCAATTCCTAGCGGTCCCAATGAAGTGAATAACAACAACTACAACTTTCTCCCATTCTTCATAGCCCATGTGATCTAGAATGAAATTTGTATCTTGTTCCCACTCTAGATACTTCTCTGGATTGAGCTCTCCACTGAATGGCTCTATCTTGATCTTTATATCACGCTTACCAATCTGATTGACTTGATGGTTAGCGTTGTTGTTGTTGTTCGGCCTCTGTACTCCATAAGCTGGTGGAATATCTTCTACAACCTCAGCTTGGTTATAGAAATCATCAAGGGGAGGATGCCATGTGCACCTTTCTTCCCCGGGATAGCCATAAGTCACATCATCAAAAGGATTGTTGTATTGTTGTTGTTGTGGATGAGTGACTTGAGGATACCGGTTTGCTGTCTGATTATAGAACTGTTGATGAGTAACCGGTGGAGTCCTCATCCCAAAACCTCTACCTCTGCCTCGGCCAGCCGTGGGTGAATAATGAGCCGGGGGGTCTTGATCTGATGAGGGACCATCTAGGCAGCCTCCACCGGGCGCGCCTACACTCTTTGATGGACCACTCACTCGTGCTCGAGCCAAGAAGCTACAACATGAGATGAATGCTTTTGTGGGCTACACTATGGCTAAGGAGGCAGGAGCATGTATGGAGTCCAAAGCTAGGGCGGTGTGCGTCTTGAGCGCCGAGGGATCTTCGAGCCAAGGCTGTAGCGACGCGCACCAAACCGACGTTGCAACGGCGCGTCCTAACTCCAGCGATGCAGCGCTGCGCCTTCGCAGCATAGCGATGCAACGGCGCGCCCCTGAGCGCGCCTGTCCGCGTGTGTGCGCGCTTGTCCGAGCATGAGCAAGCATGCGACGTCGGCCTATGTTGGGCTTATTTCTGAATTGGGCCATTTTGGGCTATTGACTATCTTTTATTTTAATTAGACTTTAATTATTATTTCCTTGTAATTTATGGACATATAAATAGCTTTTAGGTAGTTAATTTTCAGATCAGACAACTCATTTGTAATTTCCAATTCTCCTTGCAATAGAGAGAAAACGAGAGCTTTGGCTTTCAACGTGTGTGTGTTTGCAGCTTGGTTTGTTTTGGATTGTGTCAATTTCATAGAAGATTGGTGCCTTTCAACAATCACGAGCCCCTTTATTGTGCTACAAGGCTTGCTCCTTGTTTGTGTGAGATCGTAAAGGTTGGTTTCTCGATCATTCTAGTTGGTTCTTGTCTCTTCGAGCCAAGGGTCTTCTAGTTGTTTCTGGGAGTTGATCTTCAGTCCTTTATTGAGTCGTTTCCTTGTTTCTTTGTTGCGTTTGTTTGTCGTCACCGAGTCTGTTTTGTGTCTTTGAGTCGTTGCTTCCATTGTTCTCATTGAGTCGCTTTCGTTTGAATCCATTTCTGACCACTTTGTTCTTGTTTCTATTGTTTGAGTCACGAACGTCGAAGATCGGGCATCAAGCGGCCTTAATCCCGCATCAAATTGGTATCAGAGCTTCGTTGTAGACGTTCTTCTTGTGTTCGAGTCGATCCGCCATTAGAGTCCACAAAATCCAAAAAGAAAAACGTCCTCAAGGTCAGGTTGATTAATTCCTTTGCTTTAATTAACTTGATAGTACTAACCATTTGTTGCTTGTGTAGTGGTTTGTTTTTGCCCAGCCAAACACACCCTAAAATTCAAGTAACCGTCACCAACACCACCTCCTGCCCACCACCTTCACAAAAACGTCCACCACCTTCCTAGAACCATCAGCCACGTTTGAATTAAGTAAGGAGGAGCTGATTTAATTTAATTAAGTCAGAAATTCAATTACCTTTCCCACCTCCTACATTTAAGGTTGACTAGTTCAAAGATTCTAACAACCTTCATTTCAGCCACAAAAGCTACACCCACCTCCTACAAAGTAGCAAGATCCATTCCAATCCATTCCCACACTCTTCCAACGTCCAAATTCATACCCCACCTCCTACATTTCAGCCTTGAGACCGATTCAACCCACAACCCACCCAACGTCCAAAATTCACCTCATTCTTGCACATAATATTCATATCATGCATTAGTATTTTATTTCGTGATTATTCTTGTAATTATTTCTGTTTAAAAAAAAAAAGAAAAAAAAAAGAAAAAGAGAATCCAAAAAAAAAAAAATTTCGAAAAATCAGAAATATCTCTTACGTTTCATACATCAAGTTGCATTTCATACTAGTGCATAGTCTAAGTATATTTCATTCAGTGCAAGCATTGTGTCTTCTCTCCTTTTTCATTCTTTGGACGCCATTGACGAGACCTACCTCCACAAAGAGCCACCCTTATCCTCACCTAACAAACCATTCCAAGTCGCACTTGGTTAAGGAATTCAAGGTGAAAAGGACTTAATCAGGTTGATCTCTTCCTTGTCTTTTCATTTCATCCTTGTTTATAATCGAGTCATCTTCTCATTTTCTCTAATTCTTCTATGCTACATTCGAGTCTTCTTTGTTTAACTTCTTGTCTCTCCAACCTTGTCTCTGCTCGTGTTTGATTGATCTACTAACTTCAACTTGATTTTGATCATTTCAAAGCAGATT